>WBNO01008641.1:0-27832 GCA_013400575.1 Peucedramus taeniatus | reverse complement strand
AAAAGAAAAAAAAAAAAAATCTGAATACCAAGTGCTAGGAATTTCTCTATTTAAGAGCAAGTGCAGCAACAAAGTTCATGTAAAAAGTAAATATCCACTTTCAAAAACCTCCATGTTCACCTCCCTGTAAAAGCAATTTTGTACAAACTTATTGCAATTTAGAAACATTAGCTGTTTGCTAGGAAAACAGGTAATAAAATTCCAAGTTATACATTGTTTATGTACTTCCTGGGATATTACTTTTCTGACATTTTGTTACTAATAACTCACCTCACAAATAAGGCAAAGAAAGGCAAGATCTCAACCTGACCTAAAAAAGCAGCTACTGAACAGAAGAAAGTATAACAAGTATATTCAGCACCCCTTACTTCACAAAGAAACAAATAAGTCTTTCTATATCTATTCTTTCCAAATATTCTTTATTTAACCAGAGGTTTGAAAATCCTTAAGCGTCCCAATTTTTTTCCTCTTGAATGTCAAAGTACAAAAAACAATGTTGCATTTGCATTTAAATTTGATATTTGATCAAAGCTTTGAACTTTGAACAGCAAGCCAAAATCTAATATTCAGAGTTTAAGCAGTTGCTGTATGTAATTTCAATATTCATGGACATTTTTACCTAAAATTTACAACATATTTAAGATGAGCTAGCATAAACTATGCAGTGTTTGCCTATGCATAAAAAAATTAGCAGGCAAGTATACAGAGTTTTGTAAGTGTGCACACAAAAATGCCTTTTCAGAATAAGCCATTTTCATTTTCAGAATAAATCAGTGCTCCCCATAAATTTCTAGAGCCATTCATTCTTGGACACCTGAAGACTCCTAAAGGACACAAACTGTCATGAAAGTTTGTAAAGCTTCTACCCAAGAAGTAGTAAAGGAAAAGAGGTCAATTCCTTTCTATTATGTGCTTGTAATTGTTCTTACTATGTATAAACATAGTAAATACCATTACTTAGTAATAGTAATAAACATTATGACTTCACAAAAAGACAGTTTTGTGAATAAACTTTACTTCCATCAAAAATCAAGTTGTACTGATTTCAGGACAATAATATTCTAACACTGTAACATTCATGTTTCATGAAGTTACCCCAGAAAACACATAAAAAACCCTTTTATCTTGCCCTTTTATTAAGAGATGCTCTTGTTACATAAGTCTATAATGCTTAATATTTAACATTCAATACTTACTGAGGAAGTTTGGGTAATAATCTGTGAAACAGTTGACAATAAACCGGACAAAATCCAAGTCCTAAATAAAAAATTAAAAAACCCTTAGCATAAATGCAAAACAAGCCAAAACATTAAAAAGCATGGGCTTAGTTAAAGCATTTAATGAAAAGCACAAGATAGGTACATTGTAGTCAACTATGTTCAAATTTTACATACACTAAAAATTTCCTCAAAACACAATGCAAGGCCTTTTCCCCCATTAAACTGCTGCAGGATCGTGGTCACAATTCCCCTTATAATATAAGAAAGAAATCAATAGACCTCTGATCAGTGCAATAACTAAGATATCTAAACTACTGCAGAGTATCAAGAGGACTTAAGATGTGCAGGAAAGAGACACCTTTAGCACTAGAGAAGCTTGACAGATGGAAGAGTACTCAATATACTGAAATGTCCCTTCAGTAATTATCCTACATAATATTCAATGCACTACTGCACTCAGTATTATATTTCCAAAGGAAAGGAAAATAGGCTTGCTTTGAAAAGAATTTCTGGGTTTAGTATTAGTTGGTGGCATGCAGAGAACCTGTGGGTAGAAACAGCCCTCAAAAGTGCTGCTTCTATACACCCATTTTCAGGATGCTTCTATCCAATGAGCAACTGTACAGAAATAGTACAGTCAGTCTCCTTTACCAAATCCAGGTATAATGGAACTGGCTATACAGTAAAGGGCAAAGAAGGCTTTTTATGAAACAGGTGTAGAAATAAAGTAAGAGGTACCTTACCACAAGAAGGTACTCAGGTGGGAAGTCTGCCATGAGTACCTTTACCAGTCCTTTTAACAGAAATGACCACAACTACTACTATAAATGGTACAGAGGGTTTCTTGCTGAGGATCCAAAGCCTGTCATAACAGTAACAATAGGGAAGGAGCTCCTAGGGTGATGTAAACATACTACCAAAACATTTGTAGACAGAGTGAAAAAAGACCCAAAAAAATAAAACTGTAAGGGGACTACCCACAACCTGAAAGCTTTTTAAGTGACTTCAGCAACTAGAAACTAACTTGACATCTTTACAGGCAGAAAGTGGCCTCTAATAGAAGCATTTATCTCAACTGTCTGTTACTTGTACCAAAGGTAATATCTTTTATTTAACAGCACAAACACAATGATAGATTAGAATGATTAGAATCTCCATTAATCAGGATGCTGCTCTCTATTCTGCTGCCTATCCAAAAGCAGCACTATCAGATAGCAGAGGGATTGATCCATTATTTTGATGAAAGTCTGGAATTAGAAGTGCAGATTTCACAGACCATTCAATAACTGCATCTACTCTAGTTACCTGAACTGGTGCAACAAGCCATGAGCTATCAGAATTATCTCCTGCATACCAGTGATGAAAGTGATACAGTAGATGACCATAGCAACAGGATAAACAAATGAGGCATGCTCTGGAAAAGAACTCAGAAATCCAAGTTCTTTTTCTTTTAGGATAGATTCATCAATTAATCCACATGGCTACAAACAGCCATTAAAAATATTCCTGTTCTGTGATAAACTTACTAGCTACAATGCAAGAGTGTACAATGGGACAGTTACAAACAACACTTGCTGAGATTTTGTCTCTGGGAGTCTCAAAGACACGGGGAAAAAAGCTGCTTCAGGATATAATCCATAAACCGCAAATCAAATTAGTCTTTCATATCAAGGAAATTATTACAATCCTTTTCTCCTGTTATATAAAACTGCTTTCAGTATTATCTTTAGGAGCATGAACAGACAGCTCTCACTGTACAGGTAAGAGCATCAACCTTGCAAAACAGAATATTTATTTATCAAATTACCTCCCCATAAGCTGGTGGCCCTGTACTGCACAGCTCCAAGGTCCCAATGCAACATTAATAATCTTGCCTATGCCAGATATAGACAACCTTTTGGAGTTGGGTTTGGGCATGGGGGTTTTTTTTGCTTACAATAATTCTTGCCATAACACCACCACCACCAAATAAAAAAGCACAAAGATACAAGCTTCAGCCATTCCTGTAATAAGAGGACAGCAAGGCACTCAGTAAGAAAAATGTAATTATTCTACAGAAACACATTTTATTTTTTAACCTATAGACAATCTGTGAAATTTTTAGTTATTAGATTAAACCTATAAATATGTACTGATAGGCAAGATCACAACCGTGCAATCTAAACCAGCTCAGCCACCAAACTAAAAGCAGGTTTACAGCATGTTGCAGAAGAAAAAATTTAATATGTAACAAAAGATTCTGGAAACTGCTCATGTAATGGGAAAAAGCTCTACCACATCATTTACCTCAATGACTGTTAAGTTATTTATGTGTCCAGGACTGTACAGTGACTTTTTTCTTGTAACACAGGTTAAATAATTCCAAAAGCAATCAAGACAAGACAGTAAAAAATACTTACTATGTGACTGATTCCAGTTTCAGCCATGTCAAATACCACTGTCAAGGGCTTTCCATGATCTCTCTTGGCATAATGTTCTAACCAAAAAGCAACCAGTTTCTTTTTGTCAAGTTGCTGTTTAGGATCTCTTGTATGATGTTTCACTTTGAACCAAACTTGGACAAAAACACACACAAAAGTTGAAAGGAAAGATTCAAGCAAACAGAAAACATCAAGCAAATAACTATAGAGGATACACTGAAAGGCATTAACACCTCTGAGTCTGTTTTTTATATTTGTCCTGGTTTTGTGACCACTGAACAGCCAGAAAAACAACTGCACACCTCTTCACATACCTGACATTTCTCACATTTACTATAACTTTTTAGAAATTGAAAATACAAAGAATTACACCCCAGAAACAATAAAGTGGAAAACCACTTTTTGTGTATTTAAAGACTATTTACCTAGATTAGCATTTCATAATTTAAAATTAAATCACATGATCTTCAGACAATATTATGTCCAACACATATTCCAAGTATTGCTGTAAAATTAATGTTTCCTTTTCTGCTTAGGTTTCCTACAGCACTGCAGTTGATGTGCCTTGAAAAACTATTTATACATGCATTAAGAATTATATAAAAAGCAGCAAATCTTTCTAAAATAAAATGAAAAATTCCAGGAGGTGAGCAACATTGTAGAAAAGAAAGCCCAGTATATATTCTTCTGGAATTAAAAAATGAGTCATACAGAGACTTGTTTTTCTATGAAAAAAAAAAAAAAAACCCACAGGCATAATTCAAAGTAAAGATTTTATAAAAATGTCTGAAACCAAGTTACTGATTATACAATAAGGGAGAAAAGAAATATTCAGGGTAGTAATGTGAAGAGTATCTTTCATTTTTACTACCTTTATTGTATCAAAGTTAGACAAGCCTGAAAATAACTTCAGATATTCTCAATATTCTTCTCCCTGAGACTTGGAAAGCTGTAGTAAAAACCAGATTTCTTTTCCATGTCTTTTACTTCCAATTGCAAAACTAAAGTAAAAAGTAATTGGTTTCATGTAAAGAAACAAATGTTGTTTTTAAATATAGCATCTTAGCTAGACTGTGTATTTCAAGATTAAGAGAAACCCCTATTCAAACACAGAACATATATTAAACTATTAAATTCTTGTTTAAGACAGTGGTCACATCACCAAGCCTGTCTAGGAGTCAGGCCCATGGTGTGATTCTGAAGCTGCCCTGTGCAGGGTCAGGAGTTGGACTCCATCATCCTGCTGGATCCCTTCCTACTCAGTGGATTATATGATAAAGAAAAACTTAATTACCTTTTAAAGTAAAAACAGTAGCCAATATATACCTATGTCTGTTCTTAAAATGCTTATTTTTCAAGATGATAAAATGCTGGAAACAAAATAATGATCAAAGACTGAAAATAGTCTATTCTGTATGACTTACATAACTTATAGCCCTCTTTATCGTATCCGTGCAGAAAAAGAGCACCAATTTCAAATAACCATTTTGGAAGGACAGATTCTGACAAGTCTGCAAAACCAAATGAAATATTATTTCAGAAATCATATAAATAATCAGATTATAACTTAACAGACATCACTAAAAATGTAAAAGTCTAGAAAAAAAAAAAAAAAAACAACCAAAAACTTCTTTATAAGCCACTTTTCAAGGCCTTTATTAAATTAATGCAAACAGTGAAGATTTCAAATTATCCAAGTATGTTGTTCTCATGCTACAGAGTAGAATCTATTTATGAAGAATAATTGAAAAAAATCTACAGAAAAAAATGCTGCAAATGTTTATTTTTTTCATATTTGAAGCCTCCCCACCACGCTCTATCGTTCAGAGTGTGAAGCCCTGCAGATAGAGTTCACCTTCAAAATATTTTCACAGCACAAAAATGAGATCTTTTATTTAATGTACCAGACCAGTGCTATTAGAACGAACAAGACAGCCCTGTTTGTTGTGGGGTTTTGTGTTATTTGCTTTTTTTTTCGAACTCTGTAATGCAAAGAGTCAAAGCAAGAGATAGCTGCCTTCCTTCCTTCCCCTTAAAAACCCTTTCAATAGACATATTAGAAAACAGCAAAACTGAGACACTGGCCAACAAAACTGGCCAACATAAAAAGCAATACTTTTTGTTTTCCTTTTTTGAAAATTCTTGCTCAGCTCTCTGTGGTACTTGCAAACCTTTAAGAGGTTCTTAATGAAACTGCATATAGAGGTCAGTGGTAGTTCAATAGGAAAGCAACATGCACCTTCAAAATCACTGTATAACATAGCTTACCATTAACTGTGTATTCTTTCCTCCACTGAAAGCTTTCATCAATCATCTTTAATGTATCATCCACAACATCATGACGCCAAATCAAGTAGTTTTCAACCCATTTATCATCTTGCTGAAGTCTTTCCACATCTCTAGAATCATATTTATCTGATTTATCTAGGAAATAAATAAGTTAGTGTCTATAGCATTTGCTACAGAAACGTGAAGAGATTTGTTGAGTGCATGTCTATAAGCATCTACTTGGTACATAGTATTTCTCTTGCAGTTTCAAATTTAAGGAAACAAAGCACAGCATGATAAATTAATGAAAACCATTTATCTGCTGCAATGATATTTAGGGGCACTACAACATTACTCTCAGTAGAAAAATATTTTCTGTGATCCTTATGCAAAGAAAAAACAAGGTGCATTTAGGACAGGTGTAATTTTTCTAAAACCAGTTTTCTGTAATTAATGTGAATTAGTATATAGTATTAGAATCTGGGTACTGATGAATGTCAATATTAAACATCAACTTAGAGGTATCAGCACGTTAGACCATAAAATGTCTGACAACAAATACAAAATTTGTGGCTTTGAACATGCATTAGACATAATTGCATTAAACAAAATTATTTTCTTTTTAAAAAAATACAGTTTACACTTGTTATAAATTGTTACCCTACCCGATAAAAACTACATGCAACTCTAGAGTAGCACAAAAGCCCCAAAGGCTTCTTGTATCACATTAGCAACACAATAACAGGTTTGCATGCTTTTAGAAGTACTTCAGATGAAACAAGACTTGCTGCTGCTCTAAGTTTTTTATTTTTAAACAGGAAAGTAAACCACAAATGCTAAGTGGACCTATTTCTACTGTAGAGACGCTTAAATAAAAGCCCAGTTTTTAAATTCATGATCCTCTGAGAAATTGGTAAAAATAGAATAAAATAGAAAAAGGAAAATATAAATTAAAAAAAAAAAACAATAGAAATTGAGAGCACATAATAGAAACAGGCTACTGAAAGCAACAGACAATGATACATATCTCTGCTAACTACTAAAAAATCATAAGCTCTTAAACTATTCACTTAAATTCATTATTACAATGGAAAAAATTAAGACTGTTAATAAAAGAGATTTAATTCTCACATATTGGAATGACTGTTCCTCTATCAACAGCAATAAACTGCTTTTAGAGTCATTTACAACTATCAAGAACTGTAATGGAATGGCTTGGAAATGTGTATTTCAGTCAGACAATTCTGAGAAAGGAGTTAAAAAAAAGACACCACTAAATCCTGCTAATATTTGTTGTTTTACTGGCCTACATGCAAAAATATGATCTGTTTTACTTGTCTTTATACTGTTTCCTGTTATAAATTAGTCAATGTAACTGTAAGAATATATCAATTTAAATGTGTCCATTCACTAAATTGTAGCTGCACTCCCCAATGCATCTCTTCACATCTGACTGCTTCTCACCTACATCATCTACCATGTTCCCTTCTTCATCAGGCTTCAAATTTCTCCTTCCCTTAATCCTATTCCAGTACTTTACTTTGTTCCCTAGATAACCCTAGAATTTAATCCCACTTTTCTTAATCACAGTCCCCTACTTTCTTCTCTGCCCAAAAGCCTCTAATCCACTAAAATCTTTTTAACTATTGAAGTTCCTTTCCTCATAATTTCCATACTTGCACTGGACAGCTGACTTTCTATATTCTGACTAAGCTCAGTGAAGTGATCACTCAGCACCAGACTCAAATGTTTAGCTTCTCTGTGGCTCCAGAGGAATCACAGATGAACTGCAAAAATCCTGGGAGTGAAATTTTGTAGTCTCAACTGCTCATTTGAAATTTTTAATTCCCCCAGTGATTTAGGAAGTTTTGTCTGAGAAAAGCTAACAGCACTTAGTTTCAAGTTAACTACTTCACTTCACCTTGGTTTAATAATTTCAAACACACAATGGCTTCCAGCTATGACTGACTGCAGTTAACCAGTCAAGTATTTTGCTGACATCAGTCCCGTGTGTATCTCGTAGAAATAAGGGATTAGGGTACTGTGTAATTAAAGAGAAAACCCACCACCAGGTAAAAACTAACATGGTAACATTTCACAGCATTTTTTGAGGCTCTCTTTGCTTTCAGTATCTGTCTTGAGAGCACAACTGTCAAAATGAGAGAATTGTGCACCTTGTATCAAACTAATTTAAAACCATTGACATACCATACCATGGAACAAACTTCAGAACACATTTCTCAGCCACTAACAAGTTTGCCCATAGTCTGAACTTAGAGGATATTTTTAAAAACATAGACATTTACCTTTGTGAGTGTTTTAAGGAAATGAAAGAGAAACAGAAAATGTTTAATTCAAATTTCCTACATCAATGGAAAGCAAGCTGCATTCAGTGATTAGGAGAGTTGAAAAAGTATCTTTCCCTCTCCTCTGTAACTCAGTTCTCAACAGGACACATGGAATCTGAGTTTACATATATGCTACAATACACCCTAAAACCAGGGGAAACAACTGGTCAAATTCTGCATCCACAAGCACTTGCAGAACGCCAGTATTTGAGTCAGGTTAGCTTAAGACTGACAGAACAACAGTACTGAATGCTGTATGACTTTAATCTGCTTGATCCAATTCTTGCTACAAAATAAGTAAAATTTAGAATGAGAATGTAAATCCAAAACAAAGGTGTTTATCACACAAAATGCAGAGTGATATAAAATTGATGGAGTCCTTCCAAGAACCCAGTGTTTGAAAGTGTGTCAGTTCAGAGGAGGAATTCCTTTTCAAATCTGTACATGCCACATAATTCTACAGACATCTGGAAACTTGTTTTCAAAATAGACTGAAATAATCAGAATGTTTCTAATTTTAAATCACTCATGGAACGCTTGAGTGCAGTTACTGTATTATTAGAAACTTCTGGAGTTAAATGAGAATTAGTTGAAAGAAAATAAGACCTTTGGGATTCTCAATACAATTTAAATACATCCTGCCCAACAACTAAGAGGCCAAAAAAGAAACAGTATTTGAGGGGCACCCATATGGAAATTCAGATGGAACTATAAAGTGAAGTAACTTACCTCAGACAATCTCCAAGCCTATCCCTTTAGATACCTGTAACCATATACTGATGCTTTTCTCAAAGGAAAATTAGGTGCTTGTTTCTTCACACTTGTGGGACTGCCATTAGGACACTGAGACGCTAAGTTTAGTCACCCTCAGCTCAGGAAGAGAGAGATCTCTGTAACTGAGTCCATAATGAGCAGAATTTCGTAAGGTATTTGGAACACACATCACTCACCCCAAAGGTAACACAGGGAAAGCACTACCAGATATTTCTGTTCAGAAAGTGCTACTGCAAACCACGTGTGTAGCAGCAGTGCCAGAATTTTGTGTAACATTTCATAGTCCAGAAGCTTGGAAAACTGGTTGCTCCCTCAGCCCAAGACACTCAAACCTTTCTGTATCATAGAATAGTTCCACAGCCCACGGAAGAGGCACAACTGGGATGCTGCAATACTTTTCCATTGACCCAGGAAACTGTAGAAACTAAGTAAGACTCAGATCCAAAAAAGCAAGAAAAAGCATAATCTGCCAAATTATAAATTACACATAAGGGAGTGACAGTAGCAAGGAGATGTGGCCATTATTAGCCCTTTTTATTCCTGTAGCTGAAAGCTCCTCAGGACAATTTGAGTGAGCAAAACTGACCTGGTATTTAACCTTATTTTGAAAATAGTTGGTTAAAGTCACTTTCATTTTCTCTTTGGGCATTTGAGGTCAAGAGAAAAGACTGGAAGAAGAAAAAAAAAACTGTTTGAACAGCAACTTCTTATATTACTTTCCTTCCTTGATTTTTTTTTTTCTTTAGTGAGGACTTCTGTTCTTCCCATGAGCACATTCCACCCTTTTAGAAGTTGTCTTCTTCAACCTGAAAAGCTTCCAGTAAAACTCTATCACTTAATTACTATGTTTCAACATAAAGGATCTTCTATAACACCAGAAAACAGCTCTGAAAACAACTGCAGAATTACACAAAATTAAATGCATGAAAATTTCACTGCAACACTTTCACTATAAGATTTCATTCTGTTTTCTGAGGCACAAACTCTCTCTGTAAAATCCCTTTTCTTTATGTTACTCTTTTTTTCAATGCCATCTAATTACCATTACAGGAGCCCCTGGAGCAGGTCCAGTGGAGGGCTGCAAAGATGATTAGGGGACTGGAGCACCTCTCTTACGAGAACAGGCTGAGAGAGCTGGGCCTGCTCAGCCTTGAGAAGAGATGACTGAGAGGAGACCTCATCAATGTCTGTCAGTGTCTGCAGGGAGGTGTCAGAGGATGAGCCCAGGCTCCTCCCAGTGGTGTCCAGCAATAGGGAAAGAGGCAATGGCAAAAACTGATGCTCAGGAAATTTCTCCTGAGTATGAGAGAGGACTTCTTCACTGCATGTGACTGAGCCCTGGAACAGATTGCCCAGAGAGGGTGTGGAGTCAACCATGGACTGTCTGCATGCAAACCTGTGCCCTGTGCTTCAGGATGACCCTGCTTGAACAGGCTGGACCAGACAAGCCACTATGGTCCCTTCCAACTTGACCTATTCTGTGATTACCAGGAGAATAGTGCTGTGCTGCTGTGTTTTCTTCTAGTGCTTATGCTTTAGGAAAAAAATTAAAAATTTGAGAATATTCAGCAGGAATATAGAAGAATAACTACAGGACTCAAAACCAGGCAGCACAGCTGAGCCACTGCTAAATTAATCCAGAGAAGTTCAGAATTAAAAGTCTGAATGACCTCTCCCTTCAGAAAAAACTCTAATCTAGAAAAGTAGTGTTACAGAACAAGCCATACATAAAGCTAAGTAGGGACAGCAACTGCATATTTTTTAATAGAGAATAAACCCAAAAACTTTATTGTACAAAGCACAGAAAAAAAGCAACTTAGGAAATTATGTCAAGTGTTACATAACACAAAGAAATTCAATTTAACTACTTCTTAAAGCTATTTAAGCCAAGAATTCTTGGTCTAAAATGGTCACAATCATTTCTCTGGCTACAAAGAGGAAACCCATTTTAAGTGGCTGTTGATGCTAAACATTAAGCTAAGTACTTATTTACATTAAGCTAAGTAACAATTCAGGTATGTGCCTTCAGTTGCTACATGAGAAAATCAGCAAGACTAGAAACACTTTAAGAAGGTCAGTAGCCATAAAGGGACAGGGGTGAAGAACAAACCGAACACTATTTCCATCCAATAAGGAATTATTTCAGTAACATCAAGCAGCAATAGACAAAATATCTGCCTCCACAAAGTGAGATAAATAAACTTTTAGCACAGCTGAGCACTGTCAGTGACAATAAAATCATCAATGTTACAGAGCTTTTTATGAAAGTATGTTTCCCATCTTATCCTTTCACCAGTCTCAGCCTGAAAGCTAAGAACTAGGGGAAACAGACTTTTCAGAGCATAAAGAGACATGCAGGTATGTAAAACATTAAGAGTCTTCTACAATAGCCTTATCACTGATTTTTAAGGGTGTCCCATAAATCTAAAAATTTATTTGCAATTAGCCCATATGACTAACAAAACACTTTTGGTAATGGCTTAAAGAAGATCATGGTAAAATTTAATCCTTTACATTGGAAGGACGGGAAACCTCTCTTGCAAAATCTTTTTTGAAAATTAAGATTTGCCTAAAGAAGAAACTAAAAGGATGTAAATGGGGAGGGCCAGGAAATAAAAGACAATTAGAAACAGTTAATATACAAAAGGAAATGTGAACAAAACTAGTTTACTGAGAAAAAAATCTAACAAGACCTGATTGTAAGTAATTTCCACTGTAACATTAAAATAGAAAGTAATAGCCCAGAAATAAAAGCTAATTTTAGAAATCCTCTAAGGAATGGAAATTCACTATAGAAAAAGAGATGCTTGTTTACTAGAAAACATTGTTACTGCCAGTCAGTGCTAGAAAAAAAATTCTTTTGTTTTCATTGTTCCTTTCACCAGTAAAATCATTTACGTCACCAACTCTCACAAAGAATCCAAACAGGCAAAACAAAAATTAGGCCCAAAACCAGTGAAGACAAAGTGCTGTCCGCCTACCACATCAGACAGTGTTTGCCAGTCTATTGGACTAACAGGGACACTACTGGAGATAAACCTTTTAAATACAAGGGTTTCATTATTGGGACATACATTCCTCACAAGAACTGAAGTTGTCTTTGGAACCCAGCTAAAAAGTTAAGTGAAGAGAAAAACACCACAAGATTTCAGATAATAATAAATACTGTTTTGCAGATAAGATCCAACAGTGGCCAAGCTTTCCTTCTAGAACACTTCAACAGCCAAATTAGCTGAATAACTTCGGCAAGAAAGTTCTCCTACAAATTTTGGGAAAATGAAACAGTAAGGTCCTCTGACACTTTCACATTGTATCTATCAAAAGCATCTTTTGATTTGGTCACATAAATGAAACAAGTGTATAATGCAAAAAAACAGATTTATGGTGCTTTCAATTGCTGAACAGAACTTTTCCCACCCAACCTTGAAAATTATCAAGACCACAGCATATTGTTATAATAATAATAATTATAATACATGTTGGAATATTAGACTTTTCTGAATCAGCTATATAAATTTTTTAGATTCTACTTTAATCTAAAAATTTTATTCTGCCAATAAATAATTTCAATGAAAAAGGAGGATTTCAAAGACCCTCTAAGTTTTCATTTCATAAAAGAAGTAAACGTTACTGTAAGGCCATCACAGCATTTTTGACCATTACTGAATCTTCCTGCATGAGGAGGGGCAGGAGGGAAACCAGTAACTGAGTTACAGAATATGGAAGAATCACTTCATCTTTGATGATCAGAATTACTGTGTTTCTAGAATAACCAGTTACGCAGTTTTCCCCAGAGGGAAAACAAAACAGTGGCAACTGCAACCTCCAGAAAAAAAAAAGAAAAAATCAAAAAAAAAACTGTCTGAAAACTTTTCTCCAACTTTAACACCTGCAGTTCGCCTGTAAACGGAATAGTTTGCTCTGCAGAGTCCCACAGTTCTATGACCACACTAAACTTTGCAGGAAGGATCAGCTTCTCAATGTAGCCTGACAGTGCCCTTAGTTTTGAAAGCAGACTAAAATTCCCGGGTATGAAGCAATCATTTGTACCTTTACTCCCCAAAGTCACAGGTTTGAGGGTGTTTGCATACATGCAGCCCCACATTCCTTTGATTAAGAAGCATAAAATAATATGCTTTAGAACACACAGAGTAAAGGCTGATAGACCAGTACAAAATTAAAAACCTGTTTTTCCTTCTTGATTGTGGTCATGAGAACATTAATTTGCTTGTGGCATTCCTAAATTTGTGTCAGAATCTTAACAACACAAACTCAAAAAAGTCTTAATCCTATTTTCTTGAAAGGGCCAAGAGCCTAAAACCATGACCCAAAAATGGGCTTACTGAGAAAAAGTGTTCAAAATACTGCAAATAGGATTATAGCTTACCTTGCAACAGTATTCAGTTATTTAATGGCTGTATCAACCAGCCCAACAGAGACATGGTTACAACTAGAGAGAGAATTTGCGGAATTCCAAGATTTTAAGCAGTAGATCAACTGAAAGAGCAATACCCCTTTTCCACAACCACTGTCCCAGAGCAGCCCTAGGCTTTCTGAAATATTATTTATGAGTGCAACTCTGGGATAATAGAATACAAAGCAAGTTGAATCACCTACCATATGAAAAAATACACTAATTGAAAACATTAAGAGGCAGAAAAATTTAGAATATAAGATGAGCCTCCACTCATTCAAGCCTGAGTTTAATGAAGATATCTTTATTCACTTAGAAATATCAAATGGTAAAACAAGCTCTCTCTACTTCAAGACTTTCTAATAAATTTTGTCATCAGAAATAAAGGTGATCTCTAAGCAAGGCCAAAGTAGTCTCCTTTATGGAAGCTACCAGAGCAACCATATGAGACAAAGTTGTACCACCCTCAAGACCTTCAAAGTTTTCCAAAAGCATGTTCCAGCCCTCTACAAGAGGACAATGTGAAGAAACATATTACCCTTACATAAAAGTGATAGATACAAAGTAACCTCAATAATTCTGACCAGAAACATCAAAGTGAGGCATATGCTTGCAGAACTGAGGTTTATATTAAAGGACATGCAGGCAACATAAGTACTGGACTTTTACAGTATTTGCATTAAAAATTGGACAGAAGCGTGTTTTTAGTAGAAAGTCTCTAGATAGCCACAATGAAATATACTGTTTACTGCAGTTGTTAGCATACTCTACATTCTTCCAACATAAGCAATGCAAATCAACCTTCAAATAAAAGGAAACCACTCTAGGCTTACCCCAGTCTTCCCTCTACCCTAGGCATCCTCAGCATCTCCTGGCCTTCATTTACAAATTTAAATGCACCTGCACTTAAGAACCGAGTTGGACATGCAGCATGATCTTAATTATGGCCTGCATGAAATTCAAGTGCAAGTTACTCCAGAAAAACAACTCTTCCTTTGACAAACTCAGTGAGGTCATATTGCCTGCCTTCCCCCTTTCCTGACATGTCTTATGTCCCAAGAACGCCAAGCACAGCAATGTCCCAGGCCACTCTCCAGCCAGCCAAACACAACTGCAAGAGAAAAGGACCAAGAACTTTGCCCCGACACATTCTGCAGCCCAAGACAGCGACCCAGCAGACAGAGCACCGAGAGCCAGCACAGAAACCTGCTGTGCATCGCCCCCTTCCACGGCTTCAGACACCCTAAGTGTACAGGGCAAGGTCAGGTTGGACGTTAGGAAGAAATTCTTAACACAAAGAGTGACTAGATATTTGAATAGGCTGCCCAGGGAGGTGGCAGAGTCACCGTCCCTGGCGGTGTCAAAGGAAAGGCTGGATGTGGCACTCAGTGCCGTGGTCTGGCTGACAGGTGCTCAGTCACAGGTTGGCCTCGATGCTCTCGGAGGCCTTTTCCGACCCAATCGATTCTGTGAAAAGGCACAGACACTCGCAGACCTGGGAAAGCAGGATACCTGGCACCCCGAGAGGAAAAGCGACAGCGGACGAGCCCCAGAGCCCACTCCAGCTCACCTGGCAGGTACTCGGCCTCGAAACGCCGCCGGGTCTCGCTTATCAGCGCCCCCTTATCCTGTCGCTGCTGAAAGGAAACAAGGAACAGGAGAGCCGTGAAAGGAAGGGAAAGGCCGGGGCCCCAGACAGCCCCAGACCCTCACCTATACGGAAGGCCCGGCCGCCCGTTCCGCCAGACCACCAGCCCCGAGTGGCTACGGGCGGCGGCTGCGGAGAGAACACCCGTCAGGGGGGCAGGAAGGGGACAGGAGGACAGCAGTGAGGGGACAGGAGCGCAGGGACTCACCTCAGCCATGATCCAGCGGGTCCGCCCGCGCCACCCGCACTGAGGCGGCTCCGGCAGCGCGAGGAGCGGCGGGAAAAGGGGATGGAGCGGCGCCCGGGGGGCGGGGCCTCAGGGAGACAGGAGCCCTGCAGACCCCGCCCAGCCCCGCCCCTAGCGCTGGCCACGCCCNCGGCACGGCCCCGCCGGAACGGCCCAGAGAGGCCCCGCCGGAACGGAGCCCGCGGTCGCTGCCCTTGTCTGAGCCCGGTCTCTGTGCGGGAGCGGGCGGTATCGCGGCCTGAGCCGGGCGAGGGGCGTCGCTGCGGACGCTGCAAGTTGGTGAAACGGCTGCGGTTCCCTTGGGGTCCCCGGGGCCTCCTCTGGGCGAGGAGGGACAGAGGGAGGGAGTCAACTTGGCCGCAAAATGACTGGATGGTTCTTCAGAGAACTTTCTCCTTCGAGGCCTTATAATTTTAACGAAAAATAAATTATAGCCATTAATAAGCACTACGCCTGAGAGAAGGCTCTTTAATTACAAAATTCAAAGCACCGCTATTTTCCAGGCTGCTCAGTATGTTTGTGGGTTCTTCAATGCAACCACACGAATTGGGAGTGTGTGGCTTGGTTGTATCAATTTATATTACACTGCATAGCTGTTGATAACCAGAGAATTCATGCTTTGGTGAAGAAATATTTCTGAAATGTTTCCTTTACTTAAATCTCCCACTACAAAGTTGTTGAACTTCATTATTAATCTGTGAGATTAAAGCACATACTGGCCTCATTCTCAGATTTTTCTGTATTATTGCTTTGCAATGCATAGTTATTCTTAAGGCTTGGTTCAGCTCATCCCAAAAAAAATTTAATGTTTTTTCCTTATTTGCTTTTTGTAGATGAAAAATGTCCAGAAAGGCTAAAATTTCCACAAAGAAATAAGCCTGACAGAAATAGGGACACATATTATTTTCTTGTAAAGGAATATACATAAAGGTAAATCAAGATGCTTCTGAGTGAGCAAGATCAATTCTTGTCCCACAATGGTGAAGTCCTTGTATTTCAGTTGTCAAAACCAAAGCATGCAGAGGAAGCAGATGATAAAACAATGAATTTATGTGTCAGAAGAATGGCGTTCAACAGAGACACTAAGCAGTTTGTGCAGAAGTCTTCTGGAGTATTCAGCATGGGAGCCAGTCACTCAGAAATTGAAATTATTTGTTGTAGCTGCACAACAGATTCCAGAACAGGGATTATTCTTCCCTGCATTTTGGTGAAGAAGAAAAAACAGAAGAGTGTCAAATACTTTCTATTGTTGCTTCACAGCTCGAACAAATTTGAGCCATCCTTTTATTTTAATTTGGATTATGAGCTGAAAGAAGACATCAGGTTGTTTGCTGGCCCATCATTGTTGTGGAGACATGCCAACAAGCTGTTCTACATCTCTTCCAACACCTGCGTGGTTCAAAGTGCTCCTGTTCAGCTTTCTTCTGTAGTGTGGACAGGTGAAATTGTGGGAGAAGGCACTGTTGTCTTAGGGATAAGAACTGCTTTTCTGCCAGAGACTGAAGAGCCAGATGGGTTTTCTGCTTCAGACAGAGCTGTCTGGGGTAGTGAGTTCTTTGGATACGCACTTCAATCACAAAAATTGCTGACTGGCACATGCTTCATGCCTCATGCCTACAGCAGAGTGGTATCTTCTGTCTACGTCTGCAGGAGTGAGAGACTGAGAAAACAGCTCAGAATATCACTTGTTGCCATAACCCACAAGAACCAGCTTGTTTGGTTCCAAAATGGTGCCGCTAAAGGTGTTTGCGAGCTTCCTTACGAAAAGCCGTGTTCAGTAAAACCAGCTCTAACCAGCAGCAGTGATTTGCTATTTGCTGTGTCTTTTGCTTCTGGAAATAGCTGTGTTGTACAGAGGAGAGACAGCTTACAGGTACTGGTGGCTTTAAACAGCTCCATTTTACTGTGGTCTTTTCTGTATATATTGTCTTATTGAAAGTCCTGCAACCAAAAACTTGCATGTTTAAGTTCTTTACATTTCTTGTTTGTTTATTATTGTTGCTGCTGGTAAAATAACCTGTCTAAAGTATGACATTGTTTTGCTTCCATTGCTTGCTTATATATCTGAAAGTGAAGCTGGTATTCTCTCCTTTAGTAGTACATTTAGGAATCTGACCAAAGCTTCTGTTGCTAATTGAAAACTGCAGTACTGTGAAAACTTGGAGTTGTAAGGCATTTATGAGTGTGCCTGGATGATTTGTGCTAGAAATAACCTCATATCGTTGCAAAGTACAAACTGCTCATTGGAACATCAAAACTTTTTGAGCCTTAATTCCTAATAACAAAAAGTTGTTCCTAGAAAATGTTGTTTTATGAAAATGACAGGAAAAGGCCTTGCTATTGTTTCTTAAAATTAAGAAAGTTTCTGCTAGGGTTTTGTAGTAGTCTGACAGGAACACTTTTATGAGTCAGGAAAGAAAAAACTGTACTATTTAGTTGCTGGCATTATTATAAAAATTTGTGTTTAACTTTCAAACATAGTTAAGTCTGTTGTGAAACAAAGATATTTCTTAATGGCAAAGGTATATTGTCTTTAACTGATCTTCAAGTATTACTGCTTATAAATAAATGTTACAACGTTCAGCTGTTAAACTGTTTCAATACATTGAAAAGTTGTCATTTTCTCTGCAGCCTGTAATCTGGGAAAGTGATCTTTAAAGAGAAATGGCTAATTTTTCCTGGTGTTACATAGGCTCTAAATGATGGGGTGAGAATGAGAGCTTGAAACTTCTAAATATTATTGTATTTCACACAACTGATTAGGCTCTCTCTTAATGGAAATCAAGCTTCACCAAAATTAGATCTCAAATACAAGATTTATTCTAATAAATGTGTTTTAAAACCTCTTCTACTGTAGGTGGCTTCAAAATGGCAAAAAGTGAAGTGTGTTCTTGTGGATGATTTTATTGGCTCTGGAAGTGAGCAGCTGTTACTGCTTTTTAAGGATGACTCCAATACAGACGTGTTAAGTACATTCAAAATAACAGATCTTGGGGAGGTCAACTATGCAGTAAGTTGAGTTTGCCTTTTCTCAGCTGCTTGGTCTGTGCTTACTAAATTAAGCAAACTTCAACAAATCATTAAAGTATTGATGCAAGGGGAAGTTGGATGTGTGCTGTGAAATGCCCTGAAGTTTGAATACAATATTCCCTGCTGTAATCTTAAATTATCTGAAGATATTATTTTGTTTCTATGATTGTATCAACATTCTGTTGGGATATTAATGCAGCTGAAAATGCTTTACATACATAATAGTTTTGCAACAATGGTTACCTTTTGGCTAAGAATCCTTAATTTAGTGCTTGTTAATTATCTTCTCATAATTGGGTCTTTCCATTATGTACCATCAAATTCTAATTGCTTTCAGAAAATAGGATTTTTCTTTTAAAAGACATAGTGTGAGTCTCCTGGCTTGCTGTATTTTCTCCCAGATTTTTATAATGCTGTGTAATAGCCTGTACCTTACTTTCAGCTTTTTAATTCATTCAGGGTTTTGGTTTTGGTTTTTTTTTTCCAGAGTGGTAGCAATTATAAACATGATGTTCCTGCTGCAGAAGGATTGCAAGAGAATGGTTTGCTTACTGTCCGAGCCCTTGAAACAAGATTACAGGTTTGTACTCAACAGTTCTGCCTCCATGTTTTCTGTAAATTACAGTTCTGTATCATTGCATTATCTAGAGGGTGAGGCTAATGATACTGTTATTATTGAAGAAGTGGTTCAGGGAAAAGGTCAACACAGTTAAGTATTTATTCTTGAATCAGTAGTAGTCTGTGTTTCAGTTCTCTCGGTTGTTATAAGTGCATTTAGGTAATTGTAGTGGTATAACTTAATTTTAATTAAAAGTTTGAGATAATGCTGAAGCTGTCTTATCAGAGCTCCTTAGCAGTCATTTTACTCATGTTTAAATACCAGCTTAAAAAAATTGGAATGTTTATTTCTTTTGCTCCCCATTACATACATAACTTTCAGGTCACATAGTGGCAGGTTCCCAGTGAGTGCATTTGCACAAATTGGTGACAGTTATTATTTCACCACCTACTGATGTTCATGGTCCTGTTACTAGTGGTTTTATAAGGATAGTTTTGAGAAGTACTGTAGATAAAGTTAAAATGTATCCTTCTTTTTAACTAGAATCATTTATAAAACAAACTGGGGGAAACTTCCCACCCAACATACTCACCAGTGTAAGTGCTTTTGTAGTGTGTATATTAGCCTATACCAAATGGGTAATAGTTGACAAATTGGAAAATTATTTAAGAAAAAAAAAAGAAGCTTTAGGGGAGAACATGAATCTCATACTGAGTCAATGATGTGAGGCTATTGTTATTTACTAAGGGTACTTTAAAGACAAGATATGAGGTAATTATTCCTGTCACTTGAGAATTAGTGAAAACTAAGTAGGTTATTGTGGTAGTTTTATTTCCTTTAAAAAAGGAAGCCTTTAAAAATTAAGCAAATGAATTGGCAAGTTTACCAGCTAATAAATAAATAAAAGGAGGATATATTAGGAAAAGACTGAAAAAGAAAAGACTTTTCTAGTTCTAATGACAAACAAGATATCTAAAGAGATATTGTGCGTCATCCAAAAGATAAAAGCTGTTTGGAGAACAGTGGACAAAATGGTTTTTTCCTTCCTAGAAGGCCAAGAAAATGGAAGCTGGATTAATTCTGAGGACCTCTTGAGGTCCCTTCCAATACTACTTTTTTACAGTTTGCATGTTAGAGGCCTATTGAATTTAACAAGTGCAGTCATCCTTCCAAATGCATCTTTTTCTGTTTCTGCATTTTTTTCGACAGTCATATTTTAAAACTGACTTCATTGCTTCATTCTTGCCCTACTCATTGCATTACTTTCCTCTTCTACAAAACAGAAATTCGTTTCTGTTATTATATAATTATTGGCTGCTCCTTCCATGATTGTAATGAGGTTGTCCACCCTGCCATTGACAGCTGTACATTTCATGTTCCATAACTTTGTTCTTTGAATACACCAACTGGCTTCCAGCTGTACAGCTCTGTGAATCTGTCTCAGGATGAAATGAATTATCTGGTTTGCACTTGTTGCTGGTTCTGCTGGAAACAAGCCACTTGTTGGATATTTTATCTATTGTGTGCTGATATTCTTCAGTTCTTACAGACACTGAATCCTTCCCAAGACCTAACGTTTTTGTGCTTTCAGATCTTTTTAATCTCTAATTTTCAAAGCCACGTGCTAGTACAAGCATTGTTAGCAGTTGGAAATTTACTGTGTTTTAATGCTGTAGATTTTTGAAGTTGTCAAGCTCATGAATTTGGAAGTAGGTGCAGATATTTCTGTTTAACCTCACTGTTGCTACCTTGTTGAAATCCCCATTGTTCTGTATTATAATTGCTGAACAGGGAAGTACTCTTGATGGCTTTTATAATCTGATATATAATTGAATTTCAAGGATGCTTGTTTTGAAGCAATACTGCATGGGTTCTGCGTAGCTTGGGAATTTTCAAAGGTTATTTAGTCTTGAAGTGGTGCCTCAATATTTATCATCAAAATTCACGTATTCTACAAATTTGCAATCAAATGAAATTTTCACAGTCTCCATGGAATCTTGTGGTTTATAGCAAGATAAAATAGCTGATGCAGCCCTTTTGCTTAACCCTTGTTTCACATCTGCACAACTGTTTTCTTAACCACATGAGAACTTTGGCAGGAATGAATTATAGTCCACTGGGATAAGTAAGCTGCATTTAAGTTATATGCAGTAATATACATAAACTGCATTTTGCAGGCAGTGAAATTGAAAAATAGATCAGTTTGAGCCATTTTAAGTTGTTCCATGATTATTTTTTAATTGTTCTATGTTTATTTTGTATACACAATTTTGGGCCTGAATCCAGCCTTTTCTCCTTTGAAACTTTGTTTACTTGTGTTTTGGTATCTTCTGAAGAAGATATCCTTTGGCAGAGTACTGCAGTTACATTGCAACAGCTGAGGTTACAGGATTTCTCATGGTTTTAGTTGATTTTTTGGCAGAAATAAAGAAGTGTCTTTATGTCCACTAGTCTGTTCTCTACCCCATTAGTTGTCAGTTTTGTAAGGACTATAATTCTGGATTTACTCACAGCTCTATTGTCTTTGGCTCTGGACTGCCTTGTTTTTATGTTCATGTTTATTTTCTCTTCTAAGGTGATCTAGTTTTATTTTCTTAGTTTCACAGCACAAAACTTGTAACTCCTGCTGATGCTTGTAGTGCAGTACATCTTGGCATACAGCAGAAAGGATGTGCCTGTCACTTGTGACAGAGGGTTGACAACTCAGTCTTGGGTTTGCTATGTGATGGAATTCAGGTCTTTTTCTTATGTTGTTTTAGGAGGAAAAAGGGCTTGCAAAAGCCAGATTGGTAAGCAAGCATACAAAGTGAATGTTTGGCCATTTTGACTGCTTCCACATCTGTGCTTCCCCATTTGCTTTCTGGTTCTCAATTGTTTATTCAGGAGTTGGCTCCAATGGGAATAAATGATGGCTTAGTGTTCTGATGACCTGAATTAGGAAGGTATTGTAGACTCATCTTCATTCTTAATTCTTCATTTTCATCTCTTAAGTCAAGTTTGACATGGTATTATTGCTTGGAATTTGATGCTTAGATTCACAGTTGGATAAGTGACAGTGTTTTTACAGAACTTTTCATGAGAGTGCTGTTGGTCTAAATGCCCTTTTTCAACGCAGCTTGAGCAGAGGACATCACTTCACTTACAAGAACTGCTTTTTTATTCAGGCTTTTAATGGATTTCTGTGTGTTATGTGTTTGGGGGGATTTTCTAAGGGGATGAGGAAGAGGAAAGTTTGATTTTGCATTTCAGGGTTGAGTTTGTTCTCTCCTCAACAGCATTGGACTTCTCAGGATGTTGCTTTCTTTCCAGTGATAGCTTTTGAGTCACTTTATTAAAACCTGAGAAGCTGGGATGATTTCTTTATTGCTTGGTTTGTGGATTTTTTTTTTTTTTAATTGGTTTGCCTTAGTTGGTTTTTTGGGGGATTTTTTCATTGTGTTAACAGAGACACAGCCAACATCTGTCTGCTTGTATATCTGTCAACTCTGCAATGTATGTACCTGACCAATAATCAGTACAAATCTTAAGAAGAAGATAAAACTGCTATCCATGAAAAAGTGAAGCAGGATTAATAATGAAAGACATCATTCAGAAATATATATACAGAAATCTATCTGAATATCTATGTAATTTGATTAAGTTGCCTTAATATTTATCTTTAGGTTTAATATTGAAAGACCAAGATTCTGAGATTCATATTTTAACAACAGAGTAGCCTGACTTGAACATTTTTTAGAAATTGTTTTTGTGATTCTTGCATAAAAATAGAAAGCTGAAAAGATATTTTGATAGCTTTAATATCTTCTCTTATGTGCACTAGTCTAATGATTATCTTTTACAGGCTGGTTGGACTTCTGTTCGAGAGCTACAGCAGCATTTAGGACTCCAAAAGAGGGTTATTCTTGAGTCTTGCAAAGCATTAATAGATCTTGTTGAAGAAAGAACCCATATTCTACCAAACTCTAAAGAGGTAAAATGCAGGAGATGGGTCAGATCACTTCTGAATTCTGCCAAGCCATTTGTAGAGACTGCTGCCCTCAACCACTTACCCCTTTCACCTGTAGGGGTTGCCACTATCAAAACTTATCAATCTGCTTTTTAAGTCTAGTTAATTTTCTTAACTTGCCAATATATGTAGTTAGGAGTAAGTTTAGTTGTTTCTACTTAAAATTGATGTGCACAATACCTCCTGACAACTGAGTGCTATGGAGGAGTAACCTCTAACAGAGTTAGTGACAAACACGAGGGGAGTGTACAGTTGTAATTGCCACAGTTGCCTAGATATTGAATATCTGTCTGTAATCTCACGTTATAAAAAGGGAGTTGTCATAGAACTATGTGAGCAGAATTGATTTTATAGTGGGGGCGGAGTGAACTGTGGGCTGAGAAGGTGATGGAGGTTGGAAAAATCCTATTTTAATACATTGCTCAAAAGAAACCTAACTTAATTGAAATGGAGTTGATCTCCTTTTCAGTTACTGTTGTGACATCTTGCAAGTTTTCTGGGTTTGCACAACAAGGTATTGAGCAATTAAATGCAATAATATAAATTTTAGCACCTTAAATTTTTGGACAATTAATTGTATGACAGGTCAAGATTTTGACATATGATGTTTACAAGGAGAGAATAAGTTGTACTTTATATGATGATATAATCTGTTTTAAAAAAAATCAATTATATTTACTGTAAAGTATAAACTAGTTTATATATATCTTTCATTTTAAGTATCTTAAAAGCTCCTCCAGCAGTCACTTGTGGTGAAACACAAAGCAATGCAGTATATGAAGAACCAATACTTCTGCTTAATTTTTCTAAAAACCCACATTTTTCTGTAAGGAAGGCCTTGTCTCTCTCTGGGATGATGTAGAAGATCCTCCTGATTCTCTTAGTAAAGAGACATCGTCAGCATCTGAAGTCCCAGAGCACATCACAGAGGAATTGTGGCAGCGTGTTGTGGGTGACAGCCTGGTAGTTGGAGTAAAACTCACTGAATCATTTTATTTGTGAGTATATACACTTATCCAATAATTTCATTGGTAGTTTTATATCAAATGAATATGTAAATTTGAACTTTCTCATTTTGAACATGTGCATATAAAGTGTTTCAAATGTGTCCTTGTCAGTATTTTTGCTACTGGTTGCTTGCTCTCTAGCACTGCACAGAAAAATACGTTATACAGTCAGAAATCAATTGTGTGAGTATAATTGCAACATTACTGGAGACTTTTTACAAAAGAGCTTTCCTTGACAAAAATTATGGCTCTTTATAGTCCGTGTTGACATAGCAATGCTGACATCAGTATGTGTTGTAAATAAAGGGCTGTCTTACCTTAGTTCCTGATGCTTTATTGTTAGCTACTTGCTATTCCTAATTGATTTGCTTCAGAAGCACAAAAGAAAATATATGAAATTCTCTTACCAGCTAATAAATAGCTTTTGATAGGTACTTGATTAGGTACTAGTCAAGTACCTAATCAACATACTTGCAAAGCTTGTATTTTGTGTAAATTCTGTGGAACAATCAACCATAAATATTTAAACCTTCAAAATAATTTGTTTTTTTTTTTTTTAATCTTCAAAATTATTTGTTTATTCTATTTATTTTAGTTACTCAGTTCTAGTTGTAAATACTACTTATGTCATTTTCCCTTACAGAGAGGGAACTAAGTTGAAACGGTGTGGAAAAAGTGGATTACATAAAATATGAAATTACAATGTGAATTGTGTAATGTAAACTTTGTTGGAGTCAGAACTTATCTTTTGACCCATGTTCCCACAGGCAGTGTAGCTGAGGCTGTGTTAGGCTGAGCTCAAAGACTACTGATGCCACTGAAAATCATTCAGGTGGCTGTGAGGGAGCTGACCTGTTAGGCCCTCTGGCCATTCTGCTGGAGCTGTGGCTATATTCTTTCTCAACTGCCAGATTGCTGTAACTTTACAAGAAAGTTGACCTCATCCTCTTGACAGCCTCTCTTAAGAGCCACTGAGGCAAAAGATTGTTTTTTTGCCTTTTTAGTGTTTGTTCTGTTAGCTTTGATGATTCCATTGCCTTTTTTTTTTTTTAAGTGAAATGCTTCATTCCTTTATAACTTCAGAAATCTTCAGCAGATTTTAAAAACCAGCAGCAATCTAGTCCTCTCCCCCATTTTTACAGTTGAGAAAAGATCTGTGGAGAAGCCATTTGTCCAAGGTTACCTGGCAGGCCAGCAGCAGAACCTGGGTCTTCTGAGCTCCAGTTCAGTACTGTGTACAATAAGCTATGTTTGTGGAGAAAAGGACTTGCTTTATCTCCAACCCCAACACTGTAATTCTTTATTGATTATTTTTGTGCTTCCTACTAATGCAAGATTGCAGTGATATCATAGATTGCATTATGAAGTGATAATACTTCTCTGTGAAGAAAATTAGACATTCATAAGACTTTCAAATGTCAGTGACATCTTGAGATTGAATTGATTGACAGAATAATATATTCATTGAGAGAGGATCTGGAACAGTCATATTAGGATTTCATTGAAAGAGCCCTGTGTTGAATAAATAAAGTACTTCATACATTTCAGGAAATTGCTGCATTTTCAAGGTAATAGTATCTTAAACCTTTTATTTTACTCTACATTCAGTTTTGTTTGAATATCTATAAAAATGTGGAGTATCAAAAGAACTTCTAGTCCTCAAAAGGGCAGAATTTATATTCTCCACAGTTTTTTATTAAAAACAAAGTCAAATCTTTAAAAAATAAATCCATAAATGTCATAGAGTGTCTTTATCAGTTATGTAGACTATTCAGCTTTTTCTGGCTGAATTAAAAATTGAAGTTCTTTTAGTTGAAATGAGGCATCTAACTCCTAGAAGCTCTTTGAAATTTCAGTCTGCATTTTGAAAAATCTTTATACTTGGTTTATATGAAACAGTCGTGTGAAGGACTTGCAAAGTCTATGACTTAATCTGGAATAGTACTGGAATTTGTCTTAAATGTCTGTATACATCTTCAGAGTTGTAGTTATTTGTCAGAAGGCAAAAATGTGAACTGGGAGTGCAGTCATATTGTATGGATTTTCACAGGTCACTGAGTGATGTCAGTTTATCTTTAGTGATGGATCAAGACTTCTCTTCGATTTCTCCCATCATCAAGTGTCAAAGTAAAATCATTAAGCTGAACAAAGCCTTCTCAGCATTGGCAGTCTCCTCAAGTCAAATTGAACCTCCTCCAAAAAAGATAAAATTGGACTTGCATTGCAAGAATGATCTGAAAAAAGAATTTCCTAAGAGATCTTCAAGTATTCAGCCTGATGGTACAAAGACAGTCACTGCTGTCACCAGCCTTTCACCACTCTTGGCATTTCATCGTGTGTGCTGCGTAGTTCTTCTGCATGCCAGGAAGCAAAACCAACAGAATGATGGTTTACAGCAGAGCAAAAAGATTACTGTACTCTGTGGGAAAATTTTGCTAAGTCTGGAAGATCTTTCAAATGGCAGATATTCAATAAAGATGCTAAGGGATAATAGTTACTGTACAGGTAAATGGATTTATGTACTTTAGATTTATAAATATATGTATTTGATGCTTCTGTTTATTCTAGGTGATACTAAGCTAAGGTTCTCTCTGAACATGAGCTGCACAGACCTTTTGGGAATTAAAGCTGGGTGAAATAGGAGATGGAACATTTTGCAAAATGGAAAAAATGTTTAGGGAGTTGCTGTAAGGTTTTGCTAGCATTGGTGAGGAAGGGTATCTAAAAAGGATAATTTTGAAGATAAGTTTGAGTACAGAATGCTGAAGCCTATGTTTTTTCTATAAATAAGATACTGTAATTAGATAGGGCAGTTTTTTTCTGACATGCTACTACCTCTTAAATAATACCAAAGTAATTGAAGCTGTTCCTTATCTACATGTATATTAAGGTGTAATTTATTTTAATTTCTTTTAATATTCCTGATTGAATTGATTTTGAACTGGACTTTGCTGAGGTAATGAAATATCCTTTGTATTGTTTGCAATGAATTTTTATTTTTCTTCCTTTAATGCTGTGTCACTGCTAAAGCTAAACATGTCATTTTAATATCACAGGCTATAAATAGTCTTCTTTTGGCAAGGTGATGTTTAATTTAAGAGCTTTCATTATATTGGTGGTGCTCCATTAATCAACTGTTTTGCGTGTCTTTATCAGTTATGTAGACTAAGGTGAGAAGAAAATTCCCAAAGAATGCCTGAAGTCAGGTGCAAATCCTTCACAAAAAAACTGGGAATATGAGCCAGAAATCAAAGCTCTTTTAATGCATGCAGCAGGATCAAAATATTTAGTTCAAATACCTTATTTTACTGTATTTTCTTGCAGGTTCCATGGAAGATATACTTGCTGTCCTTGCAGTGTCTGTCAGATTCTCCTTTCAGATTGTGTCTTGTGACTGCACATTGACTCCAGTCAGTTCATGGTTACTGGGAGAAATGGAGTGCACACCATTTAAGGAGTGCCAGGACAACTTATTCTGTCATAAAGCAGGAAATATCTATGGTACTATTTTTAACTGGGCCCTGAAAAATCCATTTGAAGGAGCTCTAACAATATTTTGCAGGTAAAATCACTTGAAAAGCATAGCTTATATTCATCTTCCATACATCCTTTTTTATATTTATGCTGTTTCTTACTGGTACCATAAACAGCAGCCAAAATCATAATCAATAGGCTGCCAATATGATAATATGGTAACAATCACCAATAACAGAGCTGTTTTCAGATCAGAACTATGGCAGAACCTGAACTGAGTTGTTTAATTTTGTCTATGCTGGGACATTGAATTATAAATAAGTCTAGTCTCCATTAATACCTGCTTGGAACTATTCCTTCTCTTCATTTTGCTGCATCATAATTTTATCTTCTTTCTCAAATTATTCTTAGTATAAT
>WBNO01008640.1:0-26041 GCA_013400575.1 Peucedramus taeniatus | reverse complement strand
CAGGATAAAGAGTGTGTTTTTGTAAGTGTCTGTATAACGTAGCATAGCAGTGTGCAGCAGTCCGACCTCTGGACTGATTTTGCAGATGCACTTGCATCATTGGAGACTGCTCTTAATTTCCATAGGAGAGCATGAGGGGAGAATGAAGATGCATTACTTTTACACTAAAACGTGCAGTCACAGTGAATAATGAGGGATGTCTCTGCAAGTAGCCCTGCAGTCCTTTATGAGGTAATGTGTTCTTTGACGTCAGTGGGAGGCTTGCTTCCACAAAAGCTGAGCGGGGACTGCAAGATTTGGTTTCATAGGGATTTACAAAGCGCACCTTTCAGAGCCATTGAAAGAAATCAGGATGGCAGCCCTTCTAGTTTTCCTATTTGTGATGCTTTTTTGCTGCCACCTTGGCTTATGGCATTGCTTCCCTGGTGTGTATTTTTGTGTCCACACTTGTCAGTCTGTTTTTCTTCACTTACTCCATTAAGGCCATGAAGTGGGTGAGTAGGGCAGGCTTCTTACTCAAGAACTTCACTCTGACACGCTCTTGCAGGAAATGAATGGGGGACATGAGCTTTTGGGAATTCAATGGGGTGCCAACCTGCTGACTTCAATTTGAGTAGAAGGGCACTCTTTATAGCCTTGGCAATACAATCCCAAACCAGTAACACTTTTCTGCGTATTTGTGCTGCTCTGGAGGATCAGTCATACTGGTTTTTGTCCCCCTTGGGAAACAACATCATGAAGGTTTAGGGGGAAACACATTTCAAACAGAGAAGTATGAGCATTTAAAAGCTATGTGGGGTTTTGGACAGTGGGGCTTTTGGTGGAATTTCATGCTGCGATAACACCTGACCCTCTAAGCAAAGGCAGTGGGTGCAGAAGAATATATAATCTCACTTGTTTATTTGTGAAGCCTTTGTAAAGACATGACGTCATGAACCCCTATTTTCCTTGCCTGGAACTTTACAATTATATTCCACTTGTTGTTTTGGTTTTTTTTTTAAAGTGATGAACTTCATTTTTAAATCAGGTTAATGTTCATACTGGAAACCTCCCACGGTCCCAGCAAACAACTGACACTTGTTGTTATGGGCAGACCTGTATTTACCTGTATTGGTAAAAATTCCTCTGACCTTGTAGTAAAGAAGCTGTCAGGGATGAGTGAAACATGGGTGTGCCTTTCTGTATGCGAAAAGAAGGGATGTGAGGATAAAGCAAGCAGCAGTCTTAAGACCAGCCTTAAATGTATGAAGAGCATTTCCAGTGTTGGGAATACCAGCAGTTATTTGCAGCACCTCAGGAGAGGTTTATTAGGAGAGGTTTATCAGAGAGTTCTCATAAGCTCCATGAGGAATATGGTTCCTGTGGGGAAGGCTTTGGCTGAATTTGCCTGAAGAGTGCATAGGTCCTGGTGGGTGTAGGGAAGCAGGCACAGACAGACCAGTGGCCCACTCCAGCAACTTTTTTGCATTCTCTATTTTCTTCAAAGCCTACAAAACAGGGACCAATTTTTGGCACATTTCAAGAGGAGCATGAGCAAACTTCCCAGGTAACAAGGACCCCATAGGTGTCTGACTCTCCAGTATTTTCTGTTCTTTGATAGCTTTTATACAGATTTACAGTTGCATTTATTTAGCTTTTCTTGTCCTCATTGCCCCGCCAAGTCTAATTCCCTGTAATGTAGGGGTGGGGAGTGGTTATGCTTTCTCCACTTATTTTACTGGAAGAAGAGATTAAGAAACATTGGTTTGGCTCTCTCTGGGATCCACTTCTCAATGGATTGTAGTAATTTCTCTATGTGGTAGGCTGACCTAGGCTGGAAACAAGCCACTTTATCACTCCTGTCCTCAGCACGGTATGGGGGAAAAAAGAAAACCAGAAAACCTTATGGGTCAGTAGAAACAAAATTTAATGAAGCAAAACCAAAGTCTGCATGTGGAAGCAAGGGAAAATAGAAGATTTATTCTCTCTGTCGCATCAACAGGTGATATCTAGCCACTTTGTCAAAGGTAGGTCTTCAGTACACATTGTGGTGGCTCCAGAAGACAAACTTAATAATAAATACCCCTGGCCATCCTTCCTCTTGGCTTTTTTTGCTTGAACAGATGTCATATGGTATGGAATATGCCTTTGGTCAGTTTGGGTTACCCAAGCCTACTGGCCTTTTGGGGTGGTGCTGTTCTGGTGCTCAGCAGCAGGCAAAGCACTTTGAGTGTTACCAACACCTTCCTAACTACCAGTACAAAGCACAGTTCTGTGAGGGCCACTATGGGGAAAATTAACTCCATCTCAGCCAGATCCACTACATTGTAATATCACACTCTGCGGTTTCACAGTTTCTGAAGGCTGCCATCATTATGGAACACCATCAGGAACTTGTCTTTTTATGCTAGAGCAACCTGAGTACTTGGGCTTGTAAATATCATCCATTTCACCAGTGTGACAGCTAAAAAGGTTATATGTCCAAAGACCCATGGGACATAAGTGACAGGAGGAGAATAAATCTATGTCAGTCTTTGAATTACTAAGTCATTGTAAAATCAATTAGATTTCTCCTAGGTGAGCCCTTGTGCTGTTTGTTTTAGTGGGTGTCCTATCAGTCACTTTCACTTGTGCTGCATAGTAGTTTTTGAGGCTGTAGACCTCAATTTTTTCAAACGTGGGAAAAACTCTGCTATCTCTAGATTTGCAATGAAGGTAAGGGATGCAGAGATGAAGATCATGTTTTGGTGCTGATTACAGGGCTTGGGAATAACTGTTCTGAGTCTGGGCAGTCTGACTGAAATACTGTTCTGTGCAGGGGAACACAGACTGGAAATGAGAAGCCAGGATTCCATCCTGTAGCCACCGTGCATGTGGGATGCTGATGTCCACACCCCTCTAATGCCTGTGGAATGTGTTGGTATGAAAATCCTTGGTGTGCTACAGGGACTCCAGAGCACAGAGTGTAGGAAAGAAGGGCTGCTGCTGTGTGATGGCATCCCTCTGGTGTCTGACTGAGTACTCCCTTGCTAATTAAAACAATTACAATGGAAAGTGCCTGTTTGTGTCTCTACTGGTATGAGAAGATTAAGGCGCAAAACGCCCTGGGGAAGGACCAGGGCACTGTGAAATAAGTTTCTTAACAGGATTTTACATGGAATTCAGGAGGGATGCCAATCTTTGGCAAATCTGTTTTTCATTAAGTTGTGTCAGCTGTGAGCCCAACCCCATTTGTGCAAAGCTTCTGACCCACTGGTGTCAGAAGCCTATCTGGAATGACAATATGCTGATGAGGGTTGTCGGGGGAGGTGAGAAGGAAGAGGTCAGGTGCAGAGTGGTGACGAATGGTGTTGCTGATGGAGGCTGTATTGTAGTGCTCTGTAAGAAGAAAAGGTCACCTCCTTCCATTTTGGAAGTTTTCTCAATAGAACTGGTTGTTGAGCTAGATTCTTGGTGCCAGTAATCCGGGGAATTGGTACAGATATATACTGACTGGATAGTAAACTAATGCTCCAAAAAGCCTTGTTAGTTAAAGTGAGTCTGACCAGAGTCCAGCACAGCTAGTGACACAGATTTCCTAGAGGGATGTTTTCCTTTGCTCGTTGGAGATGGTATTTGCCAATACACTAATACAATCTTGGTTGGTTTAACAAAGAGTTTCAGATAGTCTCAGTCAGTTTCTAACAGTACAATTGCTGTTCTTTGAACTTGCTACAGACTTGTCAGGTCTTACTTCTGAGGAAAGTAGGAGGCTGCCTTGTGATGTTCCATGTCACTGGACTAGAAACACTGGTGGTCAGTTTATGTCTTCCTAGTGTTGTTGTAGCTGTGATGATCTGAGGGCTCTAGGCAAGATTTTGTGTGTGAATACTAAGTTTTTACTAAATTAGACAGTATAATGGGGAAAGCAAAGTACATAGCTGGGTACCATGTAAAATTTCAGGCACACGATTTTTAGTCTTAGTCCTAGGCAGGAATGTAAGTTCATGCCAGACATCTGCAGCTCTGTGTGAATATATGCACACAAGATATTAGTGATGGAAGTGTTACTAAGTGTCATGGACAGCCAATCTTATCAGCGGAACCATTTGTCAAACTCTACTTTAAAATGTACTTACATGATTGCTCTGCTTTCTTGAGCAGACCTCTGCAATTTTATGTAGATGAGTTTTCTGTTTTATAGTGGGAGGCACATGAGATGAAATCTGATGGTTTTTATTTAGGTATTTTGTATGCAACTCTGGCATTTAATTTTGAAAAGACAAAAAAAGGCCAGGTTATTTTTATACAGAAAAATGCATGTTGTTCATTTAAATGACTGCAGCAATTCTGCCAGCTCAGGCATTAAGAATCCTTTAGTAATAGTGTTTTCTAGAGGGCAACAGTGACATTTACTTTAACTGCCAGAGCTATAGTTGTGAAACTTGCCATGCTTTAAACCTGAGCTACTACTAACCCAACCACCATCCTACCTAATGACTAGATTTGGGCCTTTCCTTGCTTTCATGTAATTTGTAGGAAGCAGCAAAAACAAAATATGTAAGTCAACAGTGTAGTTGTAAATTTTATAGCAGAAGAGATAATTTTTCCCGATGTGTTCTATGGATCCGTAAGCAACTAACCTAGACAGTGGAAGAGAAGAATAAATGGTAAATTTGGGGATTTCAGTTTAGAATCAAGTCACCAGTGGAATCAGACAGGGTCTGTGTTGTTGAACATATTTGTAACTCTTTGGACAAAGGAAGTGATTAGTGAGGAGAAAAGTTTGCTGATACTGCAACCTTATTCAGAGTTTTAGAGGTTGGGACTGTATCAAAGAAGGATCTCATGAGACTGAATGGAGCATAAACAGGCAGCTGAAATTCTGTGTAGGCAGATGTAAAGAAAAACACATGGGAAGAACAATCCTAGCTTTATACATAAAGGACTCTGGACTGACTGCTTTTAACGAGGTGTGAGATCCCAGTGTTACAGAGGGGCTATGTAAATGTCACCTCAATACACAGTGGTAATAAGCAAATAAGGGCACAGAACATAGCACTAGGTAATACTAGGAAGGGAGTAGAAGACTAAACTAAATACACCATTATTTCACTGCGCAATTCCATGCAGGTTGTCCCTACCATGCACAGTCCTAATCAGTAATACAATAGAATAATTCAGTGGAAGGAACTACAGTGCTTAACTAGTCCCCCTGCCTGACCAGTCCAGGCTGACTGGAAATTAAAGCATGTCATTAAAAGCTTTTCTCATATACCTCTTAAACACTGACAGGCATGGAACACTGACCTCTCCAGGAAGCCTGTTAGTATGTTGACCACTCTCTTGGTAAAGAAGTGTTTCCTAAGGTCATGTCTGAACTTCTCAGGATGCAAATTTGAACCATTTCCACATGACCTGTCGCTGGATATCAAAGAGAAGACATCAGCACTTCCATCTCCTTTTCCATCCTCAGGAAGCTGTAGGGAGCAATGAGGTCCCCCCCTCAGCTTCCTGCTCTCCAAATTAGGCAAGCCAGAGTCCTTACCTGGTCCGCACAGGACATGCCTTCCAAACTTTTCACCACTTCTATTGCCCTTCTCTGGATGCATTCAAAGACCTTTGCGTCCATCTTAAACTCTGGGGCCCAGATCTTCACACAGCAGTGGAAGTGAGGCTGCACCCATGCTGAATACAGTAGGATAATCACCTCTTTTGGCCAGCTGCTGATGCTGCACCTCAGGATGTGGTTTGCCCTCTTGTCTGCCAGGGCCCACTGCTGACTCACACTGAGCCTGCTGACAGTCAGTACCCACAGGTCTCTTTTTCCAGGGCTGCTCTCCTGCCACTCTTATCTGAATTTATGCTTTTGTCAAGAATTACTCTGTGCCAGGTGCAGAATACAGTAATTATTTTTGTCAAATCTCGCACCATGGATTATTACTAGTGTCTTACAAGGGGTACAGACAAAAGCTTAAAGGTATAGAAGGTGATGGGATAGATGAAGCAAGCAATTGCATCTACTAACTTGGCTTCTTCAGAGTTGAGAACCTGAAAAATGCACAAAGGCCTATGAAATGATAAATGGCATGCAGAAAAGAGAAGAGGAAATTCACTTCTCATCCATAGGCTAGAGGGCAGCAATAACACTAACAGAGGCTCAGGACCATCTCTCCAAGCACCTCCCACCAAAGTTCTATACAGTCATATAAAATAGATGGATAAAGACATGGGAGAAAGTTCTGCTGCAGGCTGCACAACAGCTGACCATCTCTGGCTTAGGAAGCTACTGGAAAAATGTCACATCGTGCTTGCTGTCTTACCATGCTTGTGGTCACAGCTCATGGTTGTCACAGCTCCGTTATGATATGTATGTTTATTCTTCAGTTAGAAGTAATGTTTGCAGTGAATGCACAAATGAGTAGATACATTGTTTTTCCCTTCTGACTGACTGAGAAAATGTTCTGTTCTGGCTCCTTTAGGATCTCCAGATACAATCAAGTGAGGTGGTATTTGTCTTTTTGGAACCTCATTGACAGTCTGAGAGGAAAGTCTTGTGCTTTTGTGCTCTTTATTGCTTCAGGCCCTTGTGGGCCTCTCTGGCTAGCTTTTATGATGATCTGGTGCAAGGTAAGTATCGATTGTTCTGGGAAGGATCCAGGTAAATGGGTGCCTTATATTTGCAGTTCATTCAGTTCAGTGAAAGCTAAAACACTTAATGTAATCATGTGCTGGTGTTCTCGGACTGTGTGTTGAGAAGGAATCAAGATTTTGTATTCCTTGCCCCAGTCCATCCAACTTCTGTTCTCTGTCCCACACTGCTCATCTTAGGATGGAAATGGGAAACCTAAAACTGGTTTGGAGGAGCACGACACTGAAAAGTTCTGAAAGCGCTTCCGATCCATCAGTTGGCCGCTGGTGAGTACCTAGGAGAAAGGTAAATATACAGTGGACATTCCTAGCATAGACCCAGTGCAGGGTCTTCCAGAGTGTGAGGTATTCCTCAAGTTAGCTAGAAGCTGGATTTCATTCCATGGATTTGCCTGGTTTGCATAGAAGACTTTCTTTCTAATCCAGTCTGGTGTCACACTTGGAGTTCATCCCTGGCACAGACAGGCTGGGAGCAACATGGGAGCGTTGCTCATCTCCAGGCATTTATCAGCATCTCTTCCAATGTTTATTTGCTAAAATGTGTGTTCCTGTCTGTTATTCCCACCATGCCTGCCAGGAGCACTGCTTCCTCTGCTGTTCCTTGGCAGTGGGGCAATGAAGCATCATTCAATTTCCCATCCCAGAAAACACCTGGTGTGGAGGAGTGCACCCTTGTTTTGACATGGGCACCCTGGAAGGACCCACAATTTTGATGTTTGTGGATGTGCTGAGCAGCGTGAAGCATGTGGTACAGGTAACAGTGAAATGTCATGCTGAAAAAAAAGTCTGATGAAATATCTCTGCTGAAAAACTGAGTTAAAAATCTTAGTAGCGGAAAGACAAAACCAAACCAAAACACCCCAACCCCAAACCTTCAGAGGAGAACAGCAAAAGGAGATTTCGTCTGTGAAACAGGATTCAGCAAGGATTTTCCATGGATGAACAGCAAGGACTATCTGCCAAGTGGTAGTCAAAGATTTTTGCTCAGAGGGTCACTATATCACCAGAGATCAAATTAAGGCCATTGCACTGGAAAAGGTCTAAAAGTGTTTCCAGAGAAAGCTAAGCACTTTTCCTACTGACTCCTCACACAATACTGCCAGAATAGCTAATGCTACTTGAGCCTACTGCAAATTTTCCATTTTCCATCCATTAATGAATTCTCTCCTGTATTGCAAAAATAATTTTCACGCATTGTGTCATCATTCTCATATCGACAGTTCTGCTATACCACTATTGAATTAGCCCTAACAGCATTATTTTCTCCCAGATTCATCTTCCTTATAAAGGTTCTGAAAAAACTTAGGAAATTATTTGGACATAATTTCCCATAAATACAAAAATCAGAAAGGTAATTTTTCTCAAAAAAAGTTATAACTTTTTTTCAGGCTGTGTATGCTTGTTTTACAATGATGACAAATCTGTTAATAAATTATTCTACTTGAGAACATAAGAAACAAGGGCAGAAATAAGAAGTCTATCAAGAGTTTCTAACAAGAGGGAAAATAACAAATACATTGTAAATTTTCTTTTAACTTTCCTGTCTGATCCGTTCTTTTGAAGCATGAACATGTCTTAAGAAAAATATGCGTGGAAATTTTGAATCTGAACTTTCCAAAGAGGAAAAAGAAAGATATCAGGTATTTCAAAGAGATTTTTGAAATGTTATTATATATGCTGAAATAGGTGTATCTGAACCTTACCCCTAAATTTCTGAAATAAAATCACAAAGACAAAAACCAATAAGCTTCAAATTATTTCTTACATGAATGGAAGTAGTAACATGAAACAAATCATTATTGTTTATCCTTGAGTCATGAAGTGGAAATAAAAGACAACTGAAAGATTTGAACCCATCTCAGGACACATCACTGTAACTTTGATAAAGTGACAGCTGTAGGTTGGATTAGACCCCAAATACAAGAAGACAAGAATTTAACAGTGACTTTAACTGTATAATTTCTATTGAAATAGATCATAGATTTTTACTAATAGCAAGTGTATCGGGTGTAATTATTTTGATTTTTTAAATTTTTTTAAATTTGATTTATTCTTTATTGATCTTCTACAGTTCCACAATAGACTAGTGCAAATCTGGCAAAAGTGGATATGATGTATTAATTCGGTATCTTTCACCTTCATCACTGCTTCTACCTCTGTATTCTCAGACACCTAAATAAAGGATTGTTTTATTCATAGCTTTGGCTATTGAAAATCACAAAATGAAAAAAATTTGTACTTAGTGCAGGGATTGCTCACCAAAGTATTCAGAAAAAGTTTTTATTATTCATGCTTGGTTATCATTATTATTTAAAGCATTATTATTTTATCATTCACATATTAGAGTTACTGAATAGTTAAAACAACTGATAACTTATGAGTGGAAGAGGAGGACCTCCCTGTTTATTAAGAAGGTCACACAAGCAGACAGAGTCATATAAATCTTAAATGACATTTCAGGATGAAGAAAAACTTATATTTATTATGTCATTTTAGCGAACAAGGCCTACATTCAGATGATCCTTGGATGAAGATATTATTTGCAGTTATTGTGATTTTTAGTAAAGGTTCTGTGACTGCTAAAATTCACAGCTTCTAAATTCTTTTTCAAGAAAGCCTATTCCTTCATCTGGAAGAGGTTTCCCAGGAATGCATAAGAGCAGGTGCAGACAGATGGGTCCCAGTCTGGATGGTTGGACTGGTATGGTGATCTAGGGTTTGTATGTATCCAGTTTGTACACAAGAGGCATGATCTCTAGGACATACTTTATTTTGCCATTTGGAATGCCTTGGAAACTGCATGTGGATTGTAACACTGCCTTAAATTTTAATGAAGAAATGAGTTTTTGGTGCTTCCGTGTACTGTGAGTTCCCCTAACAGTCTGGAAGAACACTTATAATCTGAACTCCTAACTGGCATGAGGGATTTATTTTGCTTTGTTCTGTATCCTCTGTTAGAGGGACTATTGTACAAGCTGTAAACTGAATTTAACATGTATTTGGAGAGACGGATTGTTCTGCCCAAAAACTGCCTAAATCCAGCAGGTTTAATTGGATCAGATTGCTCAGGACCATGCCCAATTAAATCTTGACCTCCTCTAAGGGTGAAAATCTGACAACATCCCTGGGCAATCTGTGTCAGTATTTAACTACTTTCATGGCAAGTAATATTTCCTGCTACCTAATCAGAATTTCCTGTCTTCTTACTTGTGTCCATTGCTTCTTGTCCTTTTGCTGCACATGGTTGAGAAGGGTCTGGTTTTATCCCCTATATAACCTCTGATCAGGCAGTTGTAGTGAACAGAAATGTGTCTCCTTTCCCTTCTCCATTCCAAGATGAACTGCTCCTGTTTCTAGAGTCTTTTCTTGTACTTCATGTACTTCAGATCCTGGCCATCTTTGTGGCCTCCAGTCGATTCATTCCAGTCTGTCAATGTCTTTTTTGCAGTGACCAGAAATAGACACTAAATGCAGTACTGCAAGTGCCGAAGGACTCTACTGGCCCTGACAGTTACAAATGCACCAGAGCAGGTCTGAATGCAGCTGGCCCTCTTTGCTGCGAGGTCACGCTGCTGGTTCATGTTTGACTTGCTGCTCACAAGGACACTAAGATCTTTCTCTGCACAATTGCTTCTCTGATAGTCAGCCCTGGCCTGTATTCCATCAAGAAGCAAGACTGAATTTTCTCCTGTTGGGCTTCACAAGGTTCCTGTAGGTCATTTCTCCAGGTTCCTCTGAGGAGTAGCCTTTCCCTCCAGTGAATTGTCCACTCAACCAGTTTGGTGTCATTCACAAATCTGATGACAGAAGGCACCCTCTCAGAATCCTGGTCATGGATAAAGACATGAAATAGTCTTTGTGCCAGTTTTGATCCCTGACAGATGTTGCTGGCTACCAGTCATCAGCAGTTCCTATGCATGGTCCACTTACCCAGTCCATGTCCCACCCGTTTGCTGGTCAGGACTCTGAGAGACTGTGTCAAAGGCAGTAGAAAGTCAAAGTACATGACATTGTCTGCCTTACGCATAACACTGGTGTCCTCCTTGTGGGAAATGGTGAGGAGGATCAACCCTGAGTAAAGTTCCTCTGAAGGTTTAGTGTCACAAAGAAGGTGGAAGGTTTGTTGAAATATCTGAAGTTGAAGAAATCACAGCTTGAGGTCAAAGTGGGTTGACAGAAGCATATGAAATGATACCTCAGAGGACATGGGTGCTTTGGGGAGCAGTGCTCATAGTGACTCACAAGATCTCCTGGAAAAACATAAGAATCACCTGGGACAGAAAATAGGATAGTTAAAACTAAATAATTTGATTGGTTAGGTAAATAGTAACTCGCTGAGTGGGACCTCCATAACTGTATTGTCCAGTGCTAAGGGGAGCCTTTGCTGGAGGGATAAACAGATAAAATACAAGATCTCCCTATATTAAGAAGTCTTTTGGTATTAACAAAAAATGAGCAGTTTACAGGAGAATTTTAAGAAATAATTAAATGTGTTCCTTGAAGTTGATCAAGAGTGTGTAGACAGGAAGATGAAGTTCACGTGAAAGGGTTCACTGAAGAAAAGAGATCTGTAAACAGATCTGTGTTTGGAATGCGTGTAAGTTACTCAAGTCTAGTACTTGGAAGAACAGTCCATGAAAAATACTGAAGAGGAGAGCAGCTCTTTTCAGGAATACTGAGGGCAGCAGTCAGGTTTTACCTGCACACCAGAACTCACCTCTCCCTTTGATGTCTTACAGAGGGTTTTGACTAACCTTTCTCTGCCTTTGTAGTCCTTATATTACCTAACTCCAGCACGGACTGCAAAATATGGCAGTGCAGGGTAATTTTACAATCTTACCTTCTCAGTGCTCGCAGAAAGGACTGAAGATTATATTGCTGCTAGTGTCAGTGTAAAGAAGATGATATAAAATTCGTTTTTCTGAGAAAAGAAAGAATAAATAGGATTCTGCTTTTCTAACTAGTACTTGTTCATACCTTACAGAGAAATTTGTAAAGCATATAAGTACTCCTCAGAAAAAAAAAAGGATCAGATGCCAGTTAGGTGTCTTAATCAATACCATTAATGCAGAACACTGTAATCAAAGTTTTCAAATTTTAAAAAACTCCATTTTATGCACCTTACTAGCCAAAAGACTGTGTTACACAGGTCATCTGTCTGAATTGGGCTCTGACTATGACACCTAAAATGAACCTCAGGAGAAGGTCATTACTGTTATCTAAACTGTCGAAGAGGGAAATTTTAGGGGGCTTAATAAAATATACAAAGTTGTTAAACACAACCAAGCTAAATTATTCCATTTGAGAAGAGTACACATATTTTTGGAAATGATTGGACAATGAAGACATGTGTGTGATCTTAATGGGCAGTGCTGCATTTTTTCTGTGATAGCATGATGCCTTGAAAAAAGAGGCATGATGAATTTCTTAAACGAAAGATTTGAAATACTTTCTTGGGTTGCTTAATAACCTTAGTTGATCAGTCCAGAAGTATCATGAGACACTGTGCATGAATAAGAACTCATTCTCCTCTCTTATCCTCCTTGTGATGCCATTTAAATCTCAACAAAAAGATGTAAAAAAGATTTGAAGATTTTCCTTGCCTATTTGTTTTGAACTTGTCATAAATAATCACCTACATGGTATGGAAAAAAATTTGGTCTTTCATGACAGAGCTCCAATCAGACTTCTGTATAATTGTTTGGTGCTGTTTTTGATATATTATCTAGACTGTGACAGGGCAGGTATTCCAATGTCACCTTAATAACAATGAATATTTGTACATGATGTTTTACATGAGTGATTTATGCATTGTTCTTCTGTCATCTCTCAAAAATATTTTTTGTGTTCTCCTAGAGAAGACAAATATTCTAGCTCTTGTTTTTATCTATAGACTAAAATAAATAATTTGGATTATTCACAAATAAATTATTAGGGCCTGATGTATTGTCCCACTTTTATTTGTCTTGAGGATATGTTTACATTTTTCATGCCTGTAGATGAATTGATGGATTTTTATGTCTTTTGTTTCTGTTTTCGATGACAAAAAAAATACTGTTGAGAATGAGAAACTGATATAAAGTATAGTTGCTGCAGTCAAGAAGAGTTTGATTTCTCTGGGATGGAATGAAATGTCTTATACCATGTAGAGGAGGGAGTGAACATAAGCAAAATGTAAGGAATTTTTACTTTTGGATACCGTATAGATGCTCTGGAACTGCATTCTAATAAGTTGTCTCTTGTTTTCCTTCAATGGGTTTTTGTTTTAATATGTTTCTGATGGAAAAAGAACACAGAACACTCCTCTGAAGACATATTTTCTTGAAGCACTACATCTTTTACCAGATTTGAAAGCTCATGTTCTCATGCAGATTGATATTGTCATAAAAGAGCTGTGTTTCCATACCAAATGTTGCTACTATAAATGCAATCTACTAATGGACCTTTACAATTTGTATTTATCAAAAATGGGTTTGATATAAAATGTAGCTCAGAACAGAAGGGATAAGAAATTTTTGAGTGATTTTTTCAGAGCTGATTTCTGTAACACACTTAGCACATTGCATGTTTATAGTTCAATGGTCTACGAGCTCATCCCACCTCCACTGTGTTTGGTGGAAGAGTTCCTATTAATTCAGGGAGATCTGGCCTACTGGAGCAGAAGTTTAGAATGTTCCTGATTGGCATCTGCATATTATATGCATAGAACTACAATTCCCCCTGAGCATGTTAAAAAGATCCGAAAAAAAATTTTTTTACAACTAGTGTTGGAAAAAGAAAATGCTTTTTCTATTCCTTGAGGGTGAAGTAATCTGACTAAAAAGTGGCATTTGAGAGCTGAAGCAATGGAGAGAGGCTGAATGCAGAAGCTTTTTATGGAATACCCAGCTACTTTAGGTACAGTAGTAATAGGAGGAGGAGACACAAGGGTTAGTTTTAATCTTTACTTCCAGAAAGCCACTGGAATTTTGAACCTAAACAAAAGTAATGAAAAAGGAAAAAAATTGCTGTGTATACTGATTGGTACCCAGTGTGAAATTTCACTTCAAAAAACCTTTCTGAACTGTGCCCATAAAATATCCCCTTATTAGCCTTAGAAAGTTACTCTCAAAAAAGTTAAGCTACTAGAAACCAACTGCAGGATAATCATGTGCTTTTGGAAACACCTGCTGATTGCAGATCTAAGAAGCAGTCCTTAGAGGTTTGGGTTAATACAATACCCCATGACTCCTTCAAATATTTTTCTGTTTGTCTTCTATTTTCCTCAGAAAATTCCAGTAGAAACTATATCTCCAAACTGTGCAAGCTGAGCAAGAGTACTTTTAACTAGGTTATTTAGCATTCAGTGCATCAGCATGAATCTTCACAACTCAGAATCTTAATGGTGTGTCCATGAAATGTGTCTTGTCATTTCAGCATCCATCTGCATTTCTGAAATGACTGGATTTGGGCCCTACATTTAACATTATTCTGTTATATACTAGAAATTTTGGGTTAATTCAAAATACCCTTCATTAGTTACTTGGCCATCTTACCAAGACTAACAATTTTTGTACTATTTTTTTCGTGCTAGTTCTTAGGAACTTCTTTTGGACACACTAGCTCATATTTTGCTATCTTATACACAAATTGACGTATGGATAAAGATTCTTAAAATTATCTTTTCATGGCTAAACAGGATTTATCACTGTTTTTTTTTTTAAATTTATTTCTGATCCTCAAGCTATAAACTTGCATTTTAGGAAACTGCCTCATGTTGTGAATCCAGACTTCAAAGGTTGAAGAAGTTCTTCCTGTTTTTTCCCTTATTTTTCAGCTGCATTTTTTTTTTTTTTAGAAGCAGATGATAATGGAATTTTCTTCTTGTTAAGAGCTGTTTCTGTGGCTTAAATAACCATTATCTTTTAAGTACAGGATTCATTGGGGTGGACTACCTTGCAAGAAGTTTATCCTATAAAAAGAATTTTCTCAGCCGCTATTAGGAGTTATTGGTGTAGTACAAAAATTGGCACCTGAAAGACTCTTACTCTTTCTTCTTCTTTCTTTAAGTTTTTATATGCTTTTGCAGTAAAATACTGACTGAACACTTTTATCTTTCTATTTTGAAGCACACTTTGCCTTTCCTCCATCATCACAGTTTATTTGGGAACAAGAGATGCTTTCTGATGAAGGACAATCTCTTCATTGCTCTATTGCTTGTTTTTCCAGCAGTCAGTCTCAAAAGCTGACAGACTATTGCAAGGTCATATAATTGTAGAGTCATTTAGTTTGGAAAAGACCTTTCAGATCATGAAGTCCAACTGTCAATCTAGCACTGCCAAATCCACCACTAAACCATGTCCTTAAGCGTCTAGACATCTTATAAATACCTCCAGGGATGGTGACTCAACCACTTTCCTGGTCAGTCTGTTCCAGTACTTGACAACTCTTCCCATGAAGAAGTTTGATTAGTCCCTTATCTCTTTGATTAGTCACTGTAAGTCTAGGTCTAAAGTACCTTAACTAAAATTTAGGTTGTTGTGTCCACCCTGTGCCATTTGACTGCAGTAAAAGCACAGACATTCAGAAGAGAAGCTGTTTTAAACCTAGAGAAGAAGCTTCCGCTGAGTTTAACCTTTGGACAGAAGGGCCTGTCCCACCACAGGGAAGGACATAGCCTCAGAGGACACTTTGGCCAAGCTCTCCTCATGACTGCATGTTCTTTCTGGATGCATGGGTGTGGCGGGACCCACATTCAGTCAGATCATCTGAAAGCCCTCATGAGCCAACATAATTGATTCACGACAGTTTGCATGCCTGGGGAGTGGCAAGAGACTTTTCACAACTCAAGCCAGGTCAGCACAGCAATATCAGGAGGTAATAAAACTTCATTAGGTTCAGAAGGAATAAAATTTCCATTGAAATAGCCTGAAATACTCAAAAACTCATCCTCCACTTTCTTAGCCTTTGCACAGTGCTGGACTTTTTAATGAGGAAGCTTCTTGTGAGCAGGTGCTTAGTTCCTTTAAACTGTTCTTTCTCCATGATACCTGAAGGTTAGAAGAAACCACCTCCCAGAGCAAGACAGTGTCACTAAACCTGCTTTCTGTCTGGATTTATTGCCTGCTGTGTATCCTTAAATCTGTAGCCAAAGAGCTTCAGAGCCAGCCCACAAAAAGTCATGAGGTTGGTTTGCAAAAGCCAAATCCAGCTCCCTTTCCACTACTCACTGTGCAGCACCTACCTCTTGGGCATTTCTTTACATTTAAAGGACTCCTGAGCCACGGCAACCTGCACATCACCTTAGCTGACCTACATGTGAGGGTCTAGAGGCTTGTCCCAGCAGCATGCCACCCCTGCAGGCTGTCACTGCCAGCCAAAATGAAACAGTGCTGCTTGGGCTAACATGGCCCACAAGGAAAGAATGATCTCCATGATTTTAGAGTCTCCTGGACTCTAATCAGGAAGGTGGCAGGTTTTCATCACTTCCTCAGGAACATGGAGAAAGAAGACATGTAAATACACTGTGGAAGGGAGCACCATCAGCCAGCATAGATACAACAACACAAGGAATTTGTTAAAACTTTAGAGGGAAAATTTGTAGCCACTATAATAGGTGGAGCTGTTTTCAGTCACAACAAAAGCACAAGCGTGCCAGGTACTTGCACAAGCAATAAAAAGCCAATGGAAGAAAATCTGCCTACAGGAAGAAAATCAAAATGAAAACCACAAAACAAACAAAACTACCAAACAAACAACCACACCAAGCAAACAAAAAATCTATTTCCTTGAAATTTGTTGCAACTGACACCCAGGTTCAAGTATTGTAAGGGAAAAGGACTTCCAAGTACTGCTGGATGGAAAGCTTGACATGACCCAGCCATGAGCGCTCCCAGCCCAGAAAGCCAAACGTGTCCTGGGCTGCATCCAAAGCAGTGTGGGCAGCAGGGGAGGGAGGGGATTCTGCCCCTCTGCCCTGCTCTGGTGAGAGCCCACCTGGAACCTGCATCCAGCTCTGGGGTCCCAGCACAGGAAGGACTGGAGTGGGTTCAGAGGAAGGACAGCTGATGATCAGAAGGATGGAGCAGCTAATACGGGAAAGGCTGGGAGAATTAGGGCTGTTCAGGAAAAGTGACGGCTCCAGCATGTCCTTATTATGGTGTTCAGTACTTAAATGGACTTATAAGAATGAGGGGGGCAGACTTTTTAGTTGGGGCTATACTGATAGGACATGGGTTAATGGTTCTAAACTCAGCAAGGGTAGATTCAGACTACAAATAAAGAAGAAATTTTTTATTTATAAAAATAAATTTATTTTATTATAATCCTGGGATGGATTAAACAGTGGCACAGGTTGCCCAGAGAGTTTGTAGATACCACATCCCTGGAAACATTAAATATCACATTGTACAGGGCTCTGGGCAACATGATTTATTGGAAGGTGTCTTTTCCCATTGCAGGGGGCTTGAACCAGAAGACCTTCAAGTGTCCCTTCCAACCCGAACCATTCTGCTGTTGGTGGCACAAAGTCCAACTAGAAGCCCATAACCATAGCAATATCCCAGGATGGATTCTGGGGTTAATGCTTTTCTGAATCTCTGTGAATGCCTTGGCTGAGGGACAGAGGGCATGATCAGCAATCTGCAAACTATCTAGAGTGAGTCCAACTGTATGAAGTCCTGAGAAACTGCTCTTACGAGCTCTGCTTGGAAGAGGAGGTTTGGGTTAGAGGGTCTGCAGAGGGACTTCCCAGCTGCAGCCATACAGTGGCTCTGATTTTTGTTAGTCTGTTTCTGGTTTTGGTTTGGGTTTTATTTTTGTTTGTTTGTTTGTTTGTTTTGGTTAAAAGTGTTTTTTTTTCAGGTATTTGCTTTTTACTAATGATTAACTACTCTGGCACTGCCTCCTATGTTTGTATGTCTGTGTACTGAGAGTTTCACTGGCTGTCTCAAGTTTACAGCTACTGGTATGTGACAGATCAGGACAAGCTTGGGAGGGAGTATTAGGAGAAAGTTACATTGTCCAGGTAATTTTTTTCCATAAAGTAGTATATCAGGCTGTTGTCCTCATATTAATATGAATAACTGCTACTGCATTCATTTTGTACAGTATTGTTCTTATGAATCTCCAAACATTCTGCCTCACACACACTCTCTTTCTGCTGCAAAATTCTCATCTTTGGAGCCCCAGCATCTAATGAACATTATTGTCCCCTCAGTCTCAGAAGCCGCGAAGATAAGATGCATCCACAAATCCCTGAAGAAACTGACACATTGTGAGTGTGTATTCACTGCAATGGACAATGTGTTTCCACTGCAGAAAGTACTTCCCTTTTTCTCTCCGTTCCCTAGAGACCTCATTTGTCAAATAAGTCATAAAGCTGTGGTCCAGGATATCTACATGAAATAGCCTCTCTCCTTCACAGGTGTGTCTCTGACTTCTGGATCCCTGCTACTTTATGTCGGGATGGTTGTAGGGTTAATTTAGATCAAATCATCCTCTTTAGATGGACTGTCTGACCATGCTTATGACATATTTGTGAAGTCATCTAATATGACTTCTTTTTTAAAGAGAAAAATAAGGGCAAGTGTTAAAGTGAATAACAAGTGCTTAATGGGGTTCACCACAGGTGGGTGATCAGTTGGCTTTTTAAAAAATTCGAAATCATACTGGGTATCATCTCAGTCTCATCCGTACTTCAGAGGGGGAAAGCCACAGGTGAAAGGGTGATTTTGGCAGGCCTACATGAAAAAGGTGATCTTTCCATTCTGCCTTATTTGCTGTCATAGAATCTGCATTATGAAAGGAAATTGAGAGAGGTGGGTACACTGTGGTGGCTGGTGGGGCATGGATTGTATTGCCCTGTCTGGATTAATCCTAACAAAGATCAAGCTTTTATTTTATTTTCCTCTTTGGTGAAGTGCTGCTAGTATATCTTCTGATATTTCTAAAATTTCTTGATATTTACAATTTTTGCCACATTTTTTCTGCTGTCCAGTGTTTCTGAAGTTAGTTGAGTGCAGAATTACTTTCAGGTACAGAAGGAGGACATCAGCAGACCAGGATAATGTGGCCATGTATGCTAGATTTTAAGATGTCATTAGAAATGCAGTTTGGTTTAAAAACACAAAAAGTTCATTACATTTGCTAGTCTCTCAGGACTTGTCAGTCTTTTAAGAGTCACTTTGACAACAATTTCATTATAAGGGAATGGGGGAAGTATCTTTTATTCAGGAAATGCAAAGGGTGTTTGTTGCTTTGAGTTTATTTTGGGGTTGTTTGTTTGGGTTTTTTTTTTTTTTTTTGTTAGTGGAAAAAGGGAAAATTAATAGATGATTGCTCTGACTTTAGCCTTGGCAAATCATTATGTACTTAAAAATCCAGCTGTACCCAAACCACGTTTTGCAGTGACAATTGGCAACATCAACATTTTCCCATGGCCACGGTTAAAGGCCAGGTTAAATATCTTAGCAGTAAGATAGTAGAACTGCATTTTGCAGAATGTCATCATTGGTGAAATGTAACAGCTTTTCCTCCCCCAACTGAAAGAATTTTTTACTGAATTTGCATCCCCTCAAAATAAATATTCTTATTAGGAAGCAGAAGATTTTCGGTCATACAAAAGTTGTTAAAGGCAGTAAATGAAGTCTCTTAAAGAAAAAGCTTACCAAAATGAAAACATGTAACTCCATAATAGAAAATGAAATTATCTGGAAGGCATTCAGGCTTGCAAATATAAGGCATTTACTTTCTATAGTTAGTACAGGTTTGCAGACAATTGATTTATAAACATCTTGATTTATTGATATTTAATACTAACAGTAGGTGAGAAGTGTCCCTGATGTGGCAGTAGGAAGTGTGAAATATTATTTGTTAGCTTTTTTCAGGGCACTTTTTTCTAACTAGATGTTTTCATCTTTGGTGTAGTACTTGCTCTCCTTTTGCTTTCTTGCTGAATGGCACAGCCTTTGCAGAAGCCAGGTCTGAAGGATACAATTTTAAGAGCCAACAGAATAGATCATTGTCCATTTAGGTGGTGGCAAAATCAGATAGACTGAGCAATAGACCAGGTAGGATACCTTAAGCTACTGAGCAGTCATGCAGGAGCCGCTTTTTCATGGGTATTAGACCAGTCTGCAGGAGGTTTTCTCCTTGCTGTCTCAAAGGGAATACTGTCTGAATTCTTGCAATATACCAATTTAAACTGCACAAGTTGCTGATCATTCACAGTTGGATAAATGTATTGGATGTAGAAAAACCCACAGTACAAAATATTGAATTATTTAAAGTCCCTTTATTCATGTTGATAAGACTATGAGGAGTACAGATTAGGTCCTCTCTGTGCTATTACAAGGCAGACTACTACACTGCCATGGGCCACCCACTGTGGCTGGAATGCAAAGGCAGACAGTGCCCTGCTCTTCTGAATGTTCTCACGTAAATTAAATCAGTAAAACTCCAGCGGCTGAAAAACCACAACTGAACTGAAAAATGTCTGCCTTTTATTCCTGGCTTTGTTGTAGATTGTCTGTATGGCCTTGGATGGAGTTTGGCTTCTTTTGTGTAGTTATGGAAGCCAAAGAGATGCCCTCTATTCTGTTTATTTTGGCTGGAGCTTCAGGGCAATGGCTGACTTTCAGTGTGTTGTGCAAGATAGAGAATGGCAGAACCTTCACACAATCACAGGATCACAGAATCCTTAGGATTGAAAGAGGTTTCAGAAGATCATCCAGTCTAGCCCCTCTGCCAAGGCAGGGTCACCCTGAGCAGCTAGAGAGTAACATGTCCAGGTGGGTTTTGAATGTCTCCAGAGAGGGAGACCTCACAACCTCCCATAGCACTGGGCAATTCGTTCCAGTGCTCTGCCACCCTCAGTGTAAAGAAGTTCTAACTCATGGTGAGGTGGAATTTCTTGTGTTTTGGTTATGGCCATTGCTCCTCGTTCTGTTGCTGGGCAACCTGGAAAAGAGTCTGGCACTATCCTCTGGGCACGTGCCNCTGATCTCCAGCAGATCAGTCCCCAGCCTGTGCTGGTGCCTGGGGTTGTTCCTCCTCAGGTGCAGGACCCTGAACTTGCCCTTGTTGAACCCCATTAGGTTTCTCTCTGCCCAACTCTCCACCCCATGAAGGTCCCTCTGAGTGGCAGCAAAGCCTTCAGGTGTGCCAGCCACTCCCCTCAGTTTTGAATCATCTGCAAACTAGCTTAGGTTTCATTCTATCCCTTCGTCCGAGTTGCTGATAAACAAGCTGAGTAAGACTGGGCCCAGTGTTGGTCCAGGCCTCCAACTGGATTCTCTGCTGGGTGACTGCTGGTCACAAGCCTCTGAGCTCTGCCATTTCAGCCAGTTCTTGATCCAGCTCCTGTCTGTTCATAGAACCCACATTTCCTGAGTTTACCTATGAGGATATTGCATGAGACAGTGCCAAAAGCCTTGCTTCCCATCCATAAATTCAGGACTGATGTGCTTTTGCACTACTGGGCATGCAATGATTCCTCACAGCTTGCTGAAGGTGGCTCCTCACCTGCTTGCTAAGGAGGGTCTGCAGATAATGCCACAGCCCTATGAGTTGGTAGGTCTAATTCTTGATAACAGCTGTGTGCAAGAGAAGAACTGAAGGTAGCCTTAGATGAGAAGTGAGTTAAAGTGGTTGTCTCATTACTACATTAGTCATAGGTGTGTCATAGGGGGGCAATCTTGCAGAAATTCTTTGTAGTTTTTTGTGGAAGAAAGTGGAAAAGCATGTTCAACAAAAGGAACAGAAGCCAAGCCAAATCCCTAATGACCTATTCTTCTTCCTGCTAAGTGGCTACATGTGTTTTATTGCTGAGCATCCAGCTAAAACTTTCAGGGAAATTTTGGTGTGGTGTACTGGGAGTGCTGACTCAGTGCAGCTCTTGCAGCCTATTCAACAAAAACATCTGGTACAGCTCTGATTTACACTTGTTTGAAGAGAGAAAAGCAGGTGCATCTACTGCTGCAGTGGGAAGCTGTCAAAAGAAGGGATCTTCTCCTGCACCAGCACTCATCCTGGTGACTCTGAGTGCCATCAGTGCTGCTACTCTTACACTTCAGAAGCCAGAACACACTCTACCTCAGCACATAAATGTAAGGCAACCCTCAATCAACTCACAATGAGAGACCACTATTTCCTTCTTACACAGGACAATTTAAACCACTAATGAAGGATTTACCTGTTCAGTGTAAGTGCCCTGTTTTCAAACAGTGAATTTAAACTGATTTAAATTAGGTGGATTGATTTAGCTCAATGGAAAGATATTGTACAATGAAATAGGGATATCCTCCTAGGAACTAATGACTAGTAAAAGTTGTTGAAGCTTCCTCCTGTGAAAGAAGCCTGATCTGATAGACTCCCTCAATGAAAGTATAAAGCACTAATCACTTTGCTGAGATACCCTGTCACAGTCCAGGAGCTGGGAAAGAGTTGTGAAGTGAGTCTGCTCCTCTGGTGTGGTGCTGAAGAAGGCTGAGGGCCAGCTCTGTGATGCTTGTAAGCATGCATGAGCACCAATTGAACTGTCCTGGTTCATGGTTTCTTGGGCACCAATGTAGCAATCCACTAGTGAAGTCAGGATACATTCCCAACTCAAATGCTCCTTTTGCAACAGTCTAGATAAAATTCTAAGTGTAGGCACCATCTGTAATGTAAAGCTAAACCTAACTGAAGTAAACTTACTCCAGGATTAATTAGGCTGCTGTAGTTTCATTCAAATCACTGGAGTTAACACTGGCAAGAAGTTGGAAGGAGTGGCAAATGGAGCTCTAATCCCCTGTCATCACTGAGCAATGTGCTCTTGTGGCAAAGTAGGTCAACAACATCTTTGGCTGAATTAGGAACGGGGCTGCAAACAGATCAAGGGACGCAATCCTTCCACCTAGCTCAGCGCTGTTGAGACATATCTACCGTTCTAGCTCCAGCTCTGGTCTCTTCAATGTAAGAGAGGCATGAACATATCAGAAAAGAATCCAGCAAAGGAGCATAAAAAGGACAGAGAAGTTAGATCATGTAATATAAGAGGAGAGGCTGGAGACAGCTGCGACTTCTTGTTCTTCAGAACAGAAGAACTGAGTGAATGTCACCTTTGTGTATGAGTACCTGTTGGGGAGGAATAAAGAAGATGGAGCCAAAATCTCAGAGGTGCCCAATGAAAGGACAAGTGACAATGGGAGCAAAGGAGATTTTAGGTTGTGGGTTTGTTTTTGTTTGTTTCACTGTTACAGTGGCTGAACACTGACAGAAATTGGACAGAGAGATGGTGTAGTCTCTATCCTAAGACATATTCAAAATCTGACTATTTGATATCCTGAGTAACTTGATGTAAGCAATTGTGCTCTGAGCAGGGAGTTTGGTCTAGGTATCTTTGCAGGTATCCCTGAGACACCTCCCAACCTCAGTTATTCAGGGATCTTGTCACTGAAGAAAGTTGCAATGTCACAGCCATCTTTACAATGGTACAGAACTGCTGTGGTCTTCAATTCACTCTAATTTTACAGAGATCCAGTTCATGTACTACTTAGGCTTCACTTGTCAGTCTTCCATTCTTCTAACCATGGCTCATACTAATCCAGATAGTCAGGAAAGTCTGTGACAGATTCTATTAGGGCACAAAGGATTGTTTAAAATATAGGCAATCTTTACAATTACAGAAAAATTTGGGGAGAAAGATGAACAGTGCTCTGACTGATACGCAGTGACAGAGCAAACGAGCTTAGATAGCAAACAGAAAGTGCTCTGCTGAGCCAGTCAAATGGAAGGTAGGATATTCAAGTCTAACCATGATTCAGTTTTGCATATCATTGGGCTATGAAAGACCCTGAGTGTTAAATTTCATGTACAGGTTTTCTGTGTTTTGCAGTTACAACTACTGGGATTAACCTTGCAACATGTACTTCATTAAGGATGCTCCAGATAGCTCAGCTGAACAAAACCTGGATAAATCCTCCATAGTTACTTCAGCTCCATAGGAGAGGAATTAGTAGGAAGCATTAATATTCTGACCAAGCTTAGTTTTCACAGGTTTTCTTTCCCAATAAGATGAAATTCCTGTTCTTCCAAAGAAAATTATGGGTAGAAATTGGAGTCTTAGACCCAGCTTGTGATATGTAATGGAAGACAGCCTGCAGCATGGAGGTAGACACTACAATCCCAAGGAATTTAGCCAAGGTTGCTTTGTGGTTTGGGAACAAAAGTTCACCTGAACTTCAGAGCAGTATTTTTTACCTGGAAAAAAGCCTTGCAGAGAGCTTTTGAAGCCTTCCCAAAGGTTCCAAGGTGGAACAAATGCACTTCATGCTATTCTAACATTTTACATCTATGTGAGCGATCCCTAGATTTTTGAGATGCCCAAGTGTTAGGAGGCAGCAAGGTTTTACTAAAGCAGCTTCTTTGGAACACTCTATTATCTATGCAAAGCCACTTCAATTGCAAAGTACTAGCTGTATTAAAAGGAAAAAAAAATTGAAAGTTTTGTAGCAAGGGCAGAGTGCTTAAATGGGCTTACATGATTATGATGCTGTGAGAAAACATTTTGACTGTTGGAAGCCATCAGGTTTGCACCCAGCCACTGTTCCTTTGTATTTCCAGGTGCTTGCTGTATTCCTCTTTCTCTCTTGACTGTTATTTTCTCATTCCAGGTGTATTCATTCTCTCAAACACTGAGAGTGCTTGGAACACAGCTATTATTTTAAATCACCTACTACTGCCCACAGTAAACGAACAGGCTGTAAAAGCAAGAGCAACTTTTTTGTTCATGTATGCAATGAGGTGTCTTGCCTGGAAATTGACATTATCACCCACTGTTCTTGGCTTTCAGGTCAATAACTACAATTTCTGATGATTACCAGACAATACAAAAGACCGTGGCTTAATTAGGGCATGAAGAAACCCAGCACTTTCTTCCTGAATTCAAGAAGGGGTCTGCAGTGTTGAAAATACTTTCAGGTAAGTTTTGTTCATGGTGTGGCATGGTGAAAACAGTGCCTAGGCTCTCAGGACACAGAGAAGGCATTTGCATAGCCATCCCAGCCTAAAGATCCACGGGTGGGTACTCAATATTGTAACAGGAGAAGAGGTACAGCAAACAAGATCTGTCAGGGTACTTGCTTTTGGAATCCACCCTCAGCAGCAGAGGGTCTAGGACACCACTGGCCCTGCAGACATCCATGTCTCAAACCTTCCTGTAACCAGGCTCTAGTCTTTTTTTGTACGCATGACTTTGGATCCTTAAGAATCCAAAGGACTGAAGAATGCTTCAGCATGAAATGGACTCAGCCTTTGTCCACTCAGGTCTTGAAGAACTCTGAGGATTGAGATTGCATCTCCTCTTTGGATCCCAGTCCATGCAGCAAAACCCTTCTGTTTATTCCTGGTGTGAAACACTTGTTCAACTTTCGCCCATTGTCCCTTATCCTCCCAAGATGAGAAGTCCCCTGTCACTGATCCCTTTCCCACAGGGTACAGTGGGATTGTCGCGGCGATGCTGTATTTACTGTTCCATACAATTTGCTGCCAGCTGAGATTCAGACAAGTCTGCTCCACCACCTTCTCCACCTCACTAATAAAGATGCTTTAATCTGCCTTGCCCCAGCTAAGGTGTTACCAATTATCATGCTAAATCAAAGTAGCCTAGGTAACCTATGCAGGGTGCGTTCACCCTGTGTTCAGCTCCACAATGACACAGGAAATTAAATTTTTATGAAACTGATCTTGCTGGGTGCCTTTCTTGGTCAAAATAGGTGCATTTTAAACTCCAGGGATTGTGTAAGAAATTACACATTGGGTTTATGTATGCTCACATATCTAACATAACATTTTGTATGCAAGAATGTTTTCTTCAATTGGTACATTAATTTTGCTTTTGCTTTTTAATGCTGCAGTTATGTAATGGTCATATTTTCTTTTCACAAGGTCCCAGCTGACTCCACTGTCTGTCCTTCACAGAAGTGCTGAAGGTGGTTGATAGTGGCTGGGCTACAGCCCACAAAGAATCACAAAGCAAGTACACCTGTTTGGGATTTCTGGCCCACAGAGATGAACACAGGTTAATTGGTATGATCAACTGGTTGTGTGATGGTAGCAGTCTGTCAGGGAGGTTGATCCAGGTGGTCACTGTGGAGTGACAAGGAATCACACAGATCCAGTGAAGTTAAAGGACTTCTGTGCTGCACTGCAGCAGACGAAGCTCTGGCCTGTTACTTAGATGTTTGTTTGGTGGCACTGAGATGAAAATTCAGTTTCTGGGATATACAAACTGGCTGACACTGATGACAGAAATGTAACAACTGAGGTCCAGGTTGTGGGAGGAAGGGAAGTACAAGTGAATCCCTAGAAGCAATGCAGTGGTGTATGAAGCAAGACTTAAAAATACAGTGTGGAAAATGGAAGGAAGTGTTGTAAGAAAGGAAATGATGGAAGGAAGGAAATGTCGGAAGGA
>WBNO01008638.1:109954-121349 GCA_013400575.1 Peucedramus taeniatus | reverse complement strand
GATATGTTCTACATGGGGGACATGGGCGGCACAGGGGCTCGGGGGGATATGGGGACAGGGGGGATATGGGGACAGGGGGGATGTGGGGACACGGGGCAGGGCCGGGCTGAGCTGAGCCGGGCCGAGCTGAGCCGGGCGTGTCCCAGGCCGGGCCCGGCTCTGAGCGCCGCTGTCCCCGCAGCATGAAGAGCCCGGCCGTGGTGGGCGTGCTGTGCACGGACTCGCAGGGGCTCAACCTGGGCTGTGAGTGAGGAGTGAGGGCAGCCCCTGGCCTGGGGGCACCGCGGGGCTCGGGCACTGCCCGGGGCCTTCAAGGGCTCCCGGGGCTGGGGGGGCACCCGGCCCTGCCCCAGGGGGGTTGGGGTGCCCCAGGTGCTGCCCCAGGTGCTGCCCATTCCCTTTGAAGGCTCCCCGGGGTGGGGGCTGCAGGCCCGGCCCTACAGCTGGGGGTACCCGGGGTGCCCTGTCCTGCACCAGTGCCACTCTGGGGACACCTGCCCTGCCCCCCTGCCCTGCCCCACCTTCGGGTGTCCCCAAGGGCCACCACCTGCCTGTGCCTCCCGGGGCCAGCTCCTCCTGACTCCTCAGTTCGGGATTTTTGGTGGAGGGAGGGGAACCATTGGGGAGAGGCTGGGTCAGCCCCCAGGGAGGGAAATGGGCTGGGACAGGAGCAGGGAGGGAAATGGGCTGGGGCAGGAGCAGGGAGGGAAGTGGGCTGGGACAGGAGCAGGGAGGGAAGTGGGCTGGGGCAGGAGCAGGGAGGGAAATGGGCTGGGACAGGAGCAGGGAGGGAAATGGGCTGGGGCAGGAGCAGGGAGGGAAATGGGCTGGACAGGAGAAGGGAGGGAAGTGGGCTGGACAGGAGCAGCCCCCTGGGCCTGGGGGGGCACACAGGCCTGTCCCAGAGCACTGCCCTGGCCCAGGGGTTACCCAAGGCCTCCCACCCTGCAGGCAGGGGCACCCTGTCGGATGAGCACGCTGGCATCATCTCAGTGCTGGCCCAGCAGGCGGCCAAGCTCACCTCAGACCCCACTGACACGCCCGTGGTGTGCCTGGAGTCCGACAGCGGGTGAGCTCCCAGCCTGCAGCTGCTCTGGCCCCAGTCTGCCTGCCCCCAGCCCTGGCAGCCTCCTGCAGGCAGAGCCCTGGAGCAGCTCCTCGTGTGGAGCAGCCCTGGGGGGAGGCACTGCCATAGGCACTCACTGGGGTAATGGGTATGTAAAAGCAGGGGGAAACCTTTCAGAGGGTGATGGTTACTGCAGCTCAGGAGCTCTTCCACCTTGGGGTCCCTGTGGGTGACAAGCCCTGGGGTCCCTGTGGGTGACAAATCCTGGGGTCCCTGTGGATAACAAGCCCTGGGGTCCCTGTGGGTGACAAGCCCTGGGGTCCCTGTGGGTGGCAGATCCTGGGGTCCCTGTGGGTGGCAAATCCTGGGGTCCCTGTGGGTGACAGAGCCTGGGGTCCCTGTGGGTGACAAATCCTGGGGTCCCTGTGGGTGACAAGGCCTGGGGTCCCTGTGGGTGACAAGCCCTGGGGTCCCTGTGGGTGACAAGGCCTGGGGTCCCTGTGGGTGACAAATCCTGGGGTCCCTGTGGGTGGCAGAGCCTGTCAGTGTCAGTGGGGCAGCAGGGACATCTCCATCACTGCTCACAGAGTGGGGAGATGGAGCAGCCAAGGTCTGGGATGGGGCTGGGGGTGCTCAGTGATTCCCCTGCCCTCTCCCCACCCCCAGCAGCTGCTGCTGGCCCAGCTGCCCTCCCTCAGCCCTTTCTCCTGTTGCAGGAACATCATGATCCAGAAGCACGACAGCATCACCGTGGCAGTGCACAAGCTGCTGTCCTGAGCGCTGGGAACCAGCTCTGCCCCCGGCTCCTCCCTGCACTGCCACCCTCCCCTTGGAGCTCCACACCTGGATGAAGGCTCTCCCTCCCTCTCACCAGCTCCTGGGCAGCTCCCTGGCTCTCCAGCTCACATTTCAGCCCCTGTGCTGCTGAGGATGAAGCGTGGGCATGCCCCAGGCCCTGTAAGGAGCAGATCCTCCCTGCTGTGTGTGGGGGGCTCATTTGTTGGAGAAATCAATAAATGACCTGTAAAAAACCTTCCTTCTTCCTCTTTGCTCTGGCTGGGAGAGCTGGGCCTGGTGCTTTGTTCCCAAAGCCAGGCAAGGTGACTTCTCCCACTGCCTTCATTGGCATTTCTCTGGAGAAAAACTGGAGCTCATGGAGGCTCCTCCAGTAGGAAAGGTACAAAAGCTTTCTGAGGAATTTCTCCTAGGAAACATTTCCCCTCCTCAAGTTAAACATTCTGTGGGAGTTCTTGCTCACTGTGCCTTGGGTTGAAGTTCAAACCTGGCCCTGCCAGGGCCCTGGGAGCTGTGAAGGGATCTTGGCAACATCCTCACAAATCCAGGCCCCTCTTCCTTTTGTGGTTTGAAATGCTGCAGGGAAAAATCCTGCAAAAAGATGGGGGAGCTGCTACACCCCCATGGCTCCTGTGGGCTGGGGAGGGAAAAGGAGCTGAGCTGCAGGAAGGGGAAGGGAAGCTTCTCAGCAGATCTTGAGGGAAAACTTGGGTATCATTGTTGCCACTAGAAATGAAGGGATGGGACTATTTTCAAGCTGAGAAGGATTTCTTGCTCAGATAAACATCAGACTCAGAGGCTGTGAGATTTTAGAGGAACAGGCAGTCGGCCATAGAGCAGTCACAAGATTTTTTGTTACAAGACAATACAGAACTTTCTAACCCAACAGACAGTTGCCACAGGGTTTATTTTGTTTTTCTTACCTATCACCTTTACTTACTTCTGCTGCACTGCAGATACTTTTATCTAATGGGCTTTTAACTCACAAATTTTAACTTGATGTTTCTATTATAACTTCTAAACTCCCAACCTACTCCATACTATTACATTACTACACTACAAACCCTTCACAATCTTACCCATACAGTTTCTCACTTACTTAAGGCACATTCTTTCTTACAACTATAAGTTTATGATTTTTCTGCTTAATGTCTGTGTATTGTATTTTTACACCAATCCAAGCTTCTCCCAAGGCTGCAGATCAAACCCTTCAGTGTCTGTGGAAGTTTCTTTTTTTCCGATTCCCACACGTGGGCTGAGTCAGTGAAATGACATTGTCACTGCTCTGACTTTACTCCTCGGAGCAGCTCTGTGGGGCAGAGACAGTCACAGGCTCACACAGGAGCAGTCCCTGCCCAGCCAGGCTCCACACTCGTTCCAGCTCAGTGCTCACCTGCAGCAGAGCCCTGATCTTGCCTTATCCAAGCTCCGTGGTGGCCCTGGCGAGTCCTGCTCCCCTCCCTCCATCCCACCCGGCTGGCAGCAGCTGGAGCTGCAGTTTCCCCCTGGGCATCCAACAGCTCTGAGTGCAGATGCTGCTGCCCCTCTGCCCCCTCCCTCCAACCACACTCACTACAAACCTCATCCTGCCTAAATAAAGCTCAGTGTACACATTAAAACCCCTCCTGTAGGGAAAGCCCCTGCACAGGCTCCTGTAGATCCTGGGCTGCACCAGAAGGATGCAGCTTTTGCATTCTGTGCCAAGGGAGAGCAGAGAGCATCACTGTCCCCTTCTGATGGCAGTTTTCTCTGGCATGACTGGGGCGACAGGTCAGCAGGAAGGAGCAGGGTTGTGTTTACCCAGGAGTTCGGGCAGATTTTCAGTGGAGGCAGGGAGCCAAACCCCGGGGCTGTCCCGCTGCACAACACCAAGTTTTGCAGCCTGTCCCATCAATGACGAAGTTTCCCGGCCGGGGCCGTGCAGGACAGGCAGGACAGACAGAGCTCTGCTCTTCTGCAGCCACCGACAGCCCCAGCCCGGCCCAGCCCAGCGCTGCCGCCCCTGCTCCGCTCGGCCGGGATCCGGAGCTTTCCCCGGAGTCAGAACTTTGCAGGCTCCCCCTCCTTTTCCTTCCCAGCGGGATTTCTGCTCCAAACGCCCCGGCTTTCCTGTTCCCAGCTGGGGAAGGGGAGGGACTGCCGGCCTTGGGGCCTCCAGAGAGGAGGAGGAGGAGGAGGAGGAGGAGGAGGATGGGCTCCGTCCCCCCAGCGCTTGCCAGGCTCCATGTCCTGCTCAGCACTGACACCATCACCCTCACCGCGTGGGAATGAAGGAGCAAACTCTGGGGTGCCGAGCCAGGAAGGGGGGATTTCACCTCTGGAGCAGATGAAGAGGCTCTGAAGGGATTCCTCTTTGCTGTCTGCTGTTCGGGGAGCGTTTTCCAGCATGCAAGGCGGTAAGGAAAAGTTCCAGGATCATCATCCCCAAGTGCTGTAGGGTCCAGCTGCTCCCTCGGGCAGGATCCTGCCTCTGCCAGAGGCACAGCGTGGGTGAGAGGATGGAAGGGAGACAAGCAGAGAAAGCTGGAGTGGGAAGAGCTTCCAGAGAGCTCCGAGGTGGATCCAGACAGGCAGTGACCCCCGGGCTCCTGGCACAGCCCAAACTCCCAAAGCAGCACTAAGGCACTTGTTCACCCTTAAAGCTGAAGTGGTTACAGGAATTTGGTGGGAATGAGAAAGAATATTGAACTGTTCTCAGACAGGAATAATTGGAATTGTCCGAGAGTCTGGCGAAAGCATCATCCCAGTGAGTGCAGAGCTGGTGTCAGCCCCAGCCCCGGGGCTCCAGGGGATGGTCGGGAATGGGGACAGGACAGTGGAAGGTGATGAGGTGTCCTGACATTCTCACCAGCAGGGGAGGGGAAGGAGGATGAAGAGCTGGAGGCTCCGGACGCTCCATCAGCTGGGAAGAGCCGAGGCACAGGAGCAGCAGCCGGAGGGTGGGCGTGGGGAGTGGTGTTCCACTTCTTCCTGGTAAGCGGGGAATGAAGCAAAGCCCCCCGGAGCTGGGGCAGGGGGGTCCCCAGCCTCGCTCAGAGCACAGGACAGGCTGACCCCGGCCCTCCCAGGGCACACCCCATTCCTTTGCCTCCTGCAAAGGTCTCAGTGATGGATCCCCTTGCCAGGATGACTTTTCCCTACTCAAACGCATCACCACGGGGTGTCAAACCCCAAAGGGGGGTCCTGTCCCCTCGGCAAGGGCATGATCCCACCTCGGGCAGTGAGGTGGGAGCCAGGGACTGACTGGGAGCAGCACACGCTCTCGGGTACTCTCTGGGAGGACCAGAGAGTCTCTGCTGCACCTCAGCACCACTTAAAGGCCCTAATTCTCTGTGCCCCAGGCTTTATCTTCCCACCAGTGATGAATAAAGGAATTGTGAAGCTTGGAGAAGACCTTTAAGGTCACTGAGTCCAACTGTAAAGAAGGCACCATCCCCCAGGCTAGGAAAGCTTTCCTCCCTTCAGATCACCCCAAGAAACTCCCAAGTGCAAATCATTAACCACCTGCCACCAGGGAGGCAACAGGAGTTAAAATTCAGGACACAAACTGCCTGTCCTTTGCCCCTGTGCAGAGAAATCCCGGGAAACTGCCCCAGTTAATGTCCATCCCTGCTGCCCTCATCCCCTCCCAGTGGTCTCCAAACTGATCCATTTTACTGAAAAGTAACTTCAAAGGTAAAAGCACCACACGAGAGCTGAGCTCTAGGGTTACTTTGTTCCTTTCCTTTGGGAAGTCAGTTTGCAGAGGGTTTTCTTAGGGTCTGCTGCGATCAAACTGCAGCACGGCCATGACCAGCCCACCCTGCTGGCATTCCCCAACACCAGTTCAAGTGCCCCAGTTTGTTTTGCCCCCACCAGCACAAAAGAAGCAGAAGGAAAAGCTTTTCCTCCCTCCCGATCCCTGTGGCACCTCCCCTCCACCCCCTCTCAACCCAGGTCAATGTGCTGGTGATGGGGACACTCAAGAGCTTTGGGATTTTCTTTGTGGCTTTCCGAGAGGAGATGGGGGGATCTTCGGAGCAGCTCAGCTGGATTGGCTCCATCATGTCCTCCCTGCGCTTCCTGGCAGGTGAGTGCTGTCCCCAGGGGCTGGGGCACTGCTGCAGCCTCAGCTCTGCTGCCCTGGGGCACTGAGGGTGCTCTGTGCATCCAATTCCCACCCACACTGCTCCAAACTGGACACGGTTTGCACCCACAGCTGTCTGAGCCCTGCTCTAAACACAGGGCCATTCAGATGGGATAGGGGGAGGAAATGGGAAATTGGGAAGAAATCCTTTCCCATGAGGGTGGGGAGACCAGGGTGTGGCTGCCCCATCCCTGGCAGTGTCCAAGGCCAGGCTAGATGGGCTTGGAGCAGCCTGGGATGATGGAAAGTGTCCCTGCCCTTGGCAGGGTTGGACTGGGTGAGCTTTAAGGCCTCTTCCAGCCCAAACCATTCTGGCATCCCCTGAACTTCACTGTAGGTTTATTGTACAGCTCCAGAACAAACAACACTCTTGCCCCAGCTGTGGAATAATTTGGAGCTGCTGGGCACGGTGTGATTGAGGCAGGAGGCTCAGGAGAGCTGAACCTTTGGGCTTTGCCTCCTTCCCTGCCCCACTCCCTGAGCTCAGGGCACAGGCAAAGCCTCTCACCTGAGCACTAACCCCTCCCTGCCACCCCCTGCCTCCCGAGGCTGCACAGGGGTCCCAACCAGGTCCCCAAGCCCTGCCAAAGCAGCCTTTGTCACCGTGAGCCTGAGCTGTGTCCCTTTTTGCCTTGCAGCCCCGCTGGTGGCCGTGGTGTGCCGGCGCCTGGGAGAGCGCCCGACCTCCATCCTCGGGGCCGGGCTGGTGGCCGGGGGCTGCCTGCTCAGCACTCAGGCCACCAGCATCCCCTTCCTCTGCTTCTCCATGGGATTCCTGCTGGGTGAGATGGGTGTGAGCGCTCCATCAGCTCCTTTAGCCTCGGGGAAGGTCTGCAGGGGAGCAGCCAAGGGTTTGTTCAGATGGAGGAGCCTGAGGTGATCAGAACAGGACCCAGGGAAGGAGCTGTGTCAGGGGGTTGGGATGGAGATCAGGGAAGGGTTCTTCCCCCAGAGGGTGCTGGGCACTGCCCAGGCTCCCCAGGGAATGGGCACAGCCCTGAGGCTGCCAGAGCTCCAGGAGAGTTTGGACAGCGCTGCCAGGGATGCCCAGGGTGGGATTGTTGGGGTGTCTGTGCAGGGCCAGGGTTGGACTGCATGATCCTGGTGGGTTCCTTCCAGCTCAGGATATTCTGTGATTCTGTGAACCTTCAGTGCCAAAGCATCCCCAGCTCCCTTCTGTGAGACACTGAATTCCCAAAGCTTCATGCTCAGAATAAAACACCAGTTTCAACATCCCAGTCCCAACTAACCTTGATTTTATTCCTGGACATGGATCCTGGCCTTTAAAATCCCTTATAATAAAGGGCAGAGCCTCCAATACCCCAGACACCAAACCCCACCCACCAAATCTCACTCTCCCCTGACTGTGAGAGCAGAAATCCCCTCCTTTCAGCCTGGGAATGCTGCAGAGCCAGGGACTGCCAGCTTGGGACAGCAGGACATGGAATCCCTACACAGGAGTCCCTTTTTGGGGCTGCAAGGGGTTGGTGGCTTCTCTTGGCCTCGGTGGGTGTTTCTGAGGAGGAGCTCTCTGGGGTGGGCTTCTGCAGGCAGATGGATTTGCTGGCTCAGAGACATCTCTGCCATGGGGCACCATGAGTCTCTCTGTGGTGGGAGCTCCTTACTCTCCTTTTTCCCTTCCTCAGGGATGGGCTGTGCTGGATGGAGTCTCTGTGATGGGAGCTCCTGACTCTCCTTTCCCCTTCCTCAGGGATAGGGTTTGCTGGATGAAGTCTCTGTGGAGGGAGCCCCTGACTCTCCTTTCCCCTTCCCAGGGATGGGGTTTGCTGGATGGAGTCTCTGTGGTGGAGCTCCTGACTCTCCCTTCCCCTTCCCACAGAGATGGGTTGTGCTGGATGGAGTCTGTGGTGGAGCTCCTGACTCTCCTTTTCCCCTTCCCAGGGATGGGCTTTGCTGGATGGAGTCTCTCTGTGATGGAGCCCCTGACTCTCCTTTCCCCTTCCCAGGGATGGGCTTTGCTGGATGGAGTCTGTGGTGGAGCTCCTGACTCTCCCTTCCCCTTCCCACAGAGATGGGTTGTGCTGGATGGAGTCTGTGGTGGAGCTCCTGACTCTCCCTTCCCCTTCCCACAGAGATGGGTTGTGCTGGATGGAGTCTGTGGTGGAGCCCCTGCCTCTCTTTCCCCTTCCCAGGGATGGGCTTTGCCTGTCTGTACCAGGCGGCCGCGGTGGTGACGGCCGAGCGCTGCCGGGCTCGCCTGGCCTTCTGCAACGCCCTGGCGCGCTCGGGGATGGGGCTGACCTTCCTCATGGCTCCCTTCACTCAGCTCCTCATCGAGGCCTATGGCTGGCAAGGTGAGGGGGCACAGGGTGCCCAGAGCAGCTGTGGCTGCCCCTGGATCCCTGGAAGTGTCCAAGGCCAGGCTGGATGGGGCTTGGAGCAACCTGGGATAGTGAAGGTGTCCCTGCCGTGGCAGGGGTGGAATGGATGGGCTTTGAGGTCCCTTCCAACCCAAACCATTCTCCCAGGATACCTCTTAATACCCAGAATTCTCTGATCTGGGTAGGGAGGCACATTTGTAATTTGGCATTTCTTTCTGGAAGGCATTCAGAGTTTAAAACTCCTTCCTCAGTCTGGGCAGCTGGAAGGCAGAGCAGCATCTCCCACCCCAGTAATTCCCACAGCTGCCTTAGGGAGGCAAACGGGTTCCAGGCTGGATCAGACCTGCAGGGGCAAAGTCCTTCCAAAGGTGCAGCTGAATCCTGTTCCTTCCAACTCATCGGCTCTGAGAGGGAATTTGGGGAGATCTGGAGGCTCTAAGAGGCTCTTCTTAAAAATTCAGCACACCAAGGAACAGCTCTGCCTCTTCTGGGATAGTTTGGGGACATCTTGTTAATGATTAAACACTTAATCACTCATTAAAACCAGAGTCAAAGGACAGACCTCAGAAATCAAAACCAGAAATCCCTAATTTTACTGTAGTGTTTCAAGACCATCTTGAAGGTCCATCATGACTTCAAATGAGGAAAAGCAAAACAGATCCCAGAGGTAGCTGTGGATTTGTTCTGTGCATCACAGCAAAATGAACTTCCAGCTAGAAAATAGGAATAAAATTCCCTGTTTGTTAGCTCCTCCATAAGGAGAAGGCAAACAGAGCTTTCTCCATGGTCAGTGAAAATCCCACCCTGTTCTACAAAGGCCATTTCCTGCTGCTCCTCCCTTACCAATCCATGAACAAACCACCTTTTGCCTTCCTTCAGGTACTCTGCTGATTTTTGGAGGCATCATGCTGAATCTGGTGCCTTCCAGCATGTTGCTGTGGCCCGTCAGCCCCCAACTGCCTCAGGAATCTGCCAAAAATCAACACCGGAGGTCTTCAGTGGCAAAGGAGGATCCAGAAACTCCTGGTGGAGGTTTAGATGGAAGCACTCCCAGGGAATTACAGCTTCTCCATGCACAGGAGGCTCCCACCACGGAGAGACTCGTGGTGCCCCATGGCAGAGATGTCTCTGAGCCAGCAAATCCATCTGCCTTGGGAAGGCTCCAGAATCCCACCCTGGAGAGCTCCTCCTCAGAAACACCTGAGGCCAAGAGAAGCCACCAACCCCCTGCAGCCACCAAAAAGGAACCTTCTCAGCCTCTCCTGGACTTCTCCCCGCTGAAGGACCCTGTTTTCTTCATCTTCACCTGGTCTTTCCTCTTCAGCCACCTGGCCTATTTCGTGCCCTTCTTCCACCTGGTGGCCAGAGCCAGGACTCTGGGCATGAGCAGCAGGGATGGCTCCTACCTCATCGCCGTGGCTGGTAGGCAGAGGGGTCCTTTACCCCCACAGCTGGCAGAAAAACACCCCAATTCTGCCAAGAAATGGCCCCAGATATGTCCTGGGATGGATCCTCCTGGCACAGGTTTAGCCCTTATCCCACCAGGGTGCTTCTCCCAGTGCCAGCTGGATTATCCCACGGCCTCCCTGCTCCCAAAAACCCCAAATCTCCAGTTACAAGGGGCTCTCTGCCCACCACAACCCCTGCTGGGTTAAACCCACAAGCCACCAGAGTCCAGAGGTGCATCCAGAACCCTCCAGTTTGACCCAAAAGGGGAAAATTCAATACTGGGGGAGAACCCCCCACATTAATGTGGATCCAGGCATTTGGATTTGGCACATCCATGTCCAAGTGGGGAAAAACCAAGGCACACTCCCCAAAAACCAAACCCATGCCTGGATCCAGGTATCTGGATTTGGCACATCCACCTTCAAGTGGGGAATAAACAAGGTACACTCCCCAAAAACCAAAGCCATGCCTGGTTATAAGCCAGGATTAACACTAAAGCCATGCTGGGATAAGAAAGTGGCTCCAGCCTCAGTCAGCAGCAAATATTTTATTGTAGAAAAAATACATTTTATTTCTGCAGTGCTGGGGAATTTTCAGCAGTGAGGGGTTGATGAGGCATCAGGAGAGGCCAGGAATTAATGGGATATTTGGAATTAGGTGAGGGAGGGACACAGGGGTCAGTGGGACACGAGTTCACTCGAGAGCTCCTCCATCTTTTGTAAAAATGTACCAAGAAATGTAAAAAACTCTCAAAACCCCAACTCTCAAAATCCAAACTCTCAAAACCCCAACAACTAAAAGGCTGCTGAGCCTCTAAAACACCTGGTTTTCTAGAAAACGCCTGGGTTTTTAGAAAAATTAAATTTTCAAATTTAAATAGAATTAATGTTAGAAAAATTAAAATCTCAGCTGCATTTTTATTCTTAATATTCAGCTTTTTCTCTTCAGCAAGTTCCTATTTCCTGATTTAGGGCACTTCAGACACCCTGAAGGGTGAAATTCCCCCCTGAAGGGAATTTTCCAGAGCCTTTGGTGCCCTTGGGAAGAGCAGCACAAGGGAAAAGGATAAAAAACCCAATCCCTGGATTTTGTAACAGCATAAAAACACCTGGAACTTTTTGGCATTTTAGCCCTTTGTGGTCATGTCCTCACAATGAACAGGGAAATTGGGATGTGACACAGCCAATAGCAGAAATAATATGGAATAATAGAAATAGGCAATATTATAAAAATCAGTGATAAATAATACATATAATAATTTAAAACTATATAAATAAATATATAAAATAATGGATATAATAATATAAAATAATACAAATAATGAATATTATAAAATAAATAGAAGAATAAATTATATTAGGATTAATATAAATAATCAAGTGTAACATGAATAATGTATAATAATAATATAAATAATATATTATAAAATACTGTAGAATATAGCTATATTAGAATATATAATATGTAATAGCATATTATAATGTACAGTAAAAATATAAAAATATAAAAAAGATGCAAATACTAAATAATAAATATAGTAATGTGAAGATAAGTATAATTTAACTATATGAAATACAGTTAATTATATTAAATAATGTAGATAATATAAATATAATA
>WBNO01008638.1:99137-109720 GCA_013400575.1 Peucedramus taeniatus | reverse complement strand
TATACTACAAATAACAAAAATGATATAAAATACTATAAAATATAGCTAAATTTATACTATCCAATAACTTTCTATGAAGTAATAACATATAAAAATATCTAGGAAGAGCAGAATTTCCACCTTACAAAGTGCAGTCTCCCCTGAGGCTGTGAGAGCTCCTGTTCCCTCAGGCATCACGGAGATGCTGAGCCAGCTGCTCTCGGGCTGGGTGGCCGACCACAACTGGACCAAGAAGTACCATTTCCATGTCACCTACCTGCTCCTCTGTGGGGTCACCAACCTGCTGGGGCCCCTGGCCACCACCTTCCCTCTGCTGCTGGCCTACACCGTGGCCTTTGCCATCTTCTGTGGAGGTTTCATGGCTCTGGTGCTGCCCGTGCTGGTGAGTCCAGAGGTGCCCAGGCAGGGCTGTGGGTCCTGCTCCAGTCCAGAATCCCCTGGAACACAGAGAACTGCAGCAGGATCCTGCTGGGCACCACGGGGATGCTCCCAGGGCTGGAGACAGGCTGGGAGAGCTGGGGGTGATCAGCCTGGAGAGGAGAAGGCTCCAGGGAGAGCTGAGAGCACCTTCCAGAGCCTAAAGGGGATCCTGGAGAGCTGGAGAGGGACTGGGGACAAGGGAGGGAGGGACAGGACACAGGGAATGGCTTCCACTGCCAGAGGGCAGGGATGGATGGGATAATGGGAAGGAATTGTTCCCTGGAAGGGTGGGCAGGCCCTGGCACAGGGTGCCCAGAGCAGCTGGGGCTGCCCCTGGATTCCTGGGAGTGCCCAAGGCCAGGCTGGACAGGGCTTGGAGCAGCCTGGGATAGTGAAGGAGGGATGGGCTTTGAGGTCCCTTCTCAACCCAAACCATTTCAGGATTCTCTGATCTGGGTAGGGAGGCACATTTGTAATTTGGCATTTCTTTCTGGAAGGCATTCAGAGTTTAAAACTCCTTCCTCAGTCTGGGCAGCTGGAAGGCAGAGCAGCATCTCCCACCCCAGTAATTCCCACAGCTGCCTTAGGGAGGCAAACGGGTTCCAGGCTGGATCAGACCTGCAGGGGCAAAGTCCTTCCAAAGGTGCAGCTGAAGAGGAAATTCTCCAGAAAAAGAATCAAATCATCTCTTGTGCTTAAAAAAAAAAATTAATATCTTGTGCGTATGCATTTCTATGAACCCAATCACTAATTATCCATTTTGGTTTCCTAACAGGTGGATCTGGTGGGCGTGGAAAAGCTCCACAGCTACCTGGGGTTTGCTGCTTTTTTTGCAGGGATAGCAGCCATGGGAGGACCCCCTCTAGCAGGTAAGTGATGTTATATAAAACACACACCCACCCCAAAAATCCAGGATAAACCACGCTGCTGCTTCACTCTCCTACAGGGATCCATCATAGGATGGGTTTTCTGTTCAAATGGAGAGAAGAAAAAAAAAATCCTATTTCAGAAATGTATTTTTATAGACAGGCAACATTTTGCTTGGGAATTTGCAAAATCCAACCAGCAGCTTGGAAAATGCTGCCTGGAATATCTGGAAAATGCAGTGAAGCCCCATGTGCAGAGTTCAGCCCTGACCACAGCAGGATAAGGAGCACATTTCCATGGATTTTACTCCCAGTGGTGTTAAAATAACACTGAACTTGGATTGGAGGGACTGGAGGGGAAGCAAGGAGAGGAAGGGAAAGCAAGGACAGACTCAGCAACATTCCCACCAGGCAGAGGAACTGAAACATCAGGAGAAGCCTCAGTAATCTCTTGTTTTGACAGAGATTACACAGCTCAGCCACCAGAGCTCTGGGCCCAGAGATAAGGAGCATGAAAAGCCTTTGCTCTTCTCCCTCTGCCAGGAAACCAAGGCAGCTGTGAGGATTTGGGAGATTTCAAGTGCTTAGAAATGAGTGTCCAGCCTCTGCCAAGGAGCAGGGGACTTGTTCTCCTCCAAAGAGCTTGGCCAGGACAAAGCTTTTCCCTTCCTGCAGCCCAACAAGCCAACTGCTCCTGGGCTGATCCCCCAGTGTGGGCAGCAGGGGAGGGGGATTCTGCCCCTCTGCCCCACTCAGGTGAGACCCCACCTGCAGAGCTGCCCCAGCCCTGGGGAACAGCATCAGGAGGACTTGGGGCTGCTGGAGAGAGTCCAGAGGAGCCCATGGAGATGCTCCAGGGTTGGACCCCTCTGCTCTGGAGCCAGGCTGGGAGAGCTGGGGGTGCTCACCTGGAGGGCAGAAGGCTCCAGAGAGACCTCAGAGCCTAAAGGGGATCCAGGAGAGCTGGAGAGGGACTGGGGACAAGGGAGGGAGGGACAGGACACAGGGAATGGCTCCCACTGCCAGAGGGCAGGGATGGATGGGACATTGGGAAGGAATTGTTCCCTGTGAGGGTGGGGAGGTCCTGGCACAGGGTGCCCAGAGCAGCTGGGGCTGTCCCTGGGAGTGCCCAAGGCCAGGCTGGACAGGGCTTGGAGCAACCTGGGATAGTGGAAGATGTCCCTGCCCATGGGGGAATGGGAGCAGCTTTAGGACCCTTTCCAACCCAAACCATCATTTTTTGTTCCCTGCCCTCCAAATCAGCTGCCCCCAGCCTGCAGAGGCACCCAGCTGGAAGCTGCCAAGGATTCTGTAAATTCCAGCTCCATGCAAAGCTTCAGCAATGCTGCTGTTCCACCAGCACAGGAAAAAAAAATATATTCCCAATCAATATCCCTGGGCTGGTTATGCTCTGTCTGTGGATGCAATTTCAAGGAGCCAAAACATTTCATTGACAATGACCTTGCCAGTGTCAGGGTGATGCACAGCCTGGATTCCAGATCCCTGCTGCTGGTACAAGGTGTGCACTGAGCACAGACAATCCCTCAATCCCCCTGAATCCCCTGGCACAGTAACACACAGCAGGAGCTGAACACCTTGGCTGTCTCTTATCCACACTCACACTGCAGTTAAATTTCCATCCACCTGCAATATATTTGCACTAATAGGAAGCCTTTTACTTTCTGCAGTGGGTTTGTAAAGCAAGCAGGTTTCCTGCAAAAAGCCTTCCACAGAAATCAGGCTTAATGCAGGTGGGATAAATAAAGGCCAGATAAAGCCAAGAAGCAAAACACTTCCTGATCCATCTCTTAACAGGCAGAGCAAGATGGAAACAATCCAGAGCTCAGGATCCAGGCTTGGGATCCAAGACAAATTCTGCAATTTTCTCTTCCAATGCAGTTTTAAGTGTGAAAACTGAATGAGACCAAAAACTCCTGATGAAGTGTCCAAAATCATCAGCTCCTTGCAGAATGCAGGATTTAAGTGCTCTGTGAGACCCTGGAATTTGGTGCTTTCAACTCACAAAAACTTGAGCTTAGAATTACAGTTTCATCAAACTCAAGTGCTTTTATGCAGTGGAAATAATGATGATGGATAATGAGAACTGCAAAGGTTAAAACTGCCTAATTTGCATATTAGCCCAAAGCCTAATGCAAGGAAAAGGTGACTTACCTGCAAATCTGTTCAGCTGAAAGCCCTGAAATCCAGGGGCAGCTGGGAGGACCCAAAGGGAAAGTTTGGAGTCTCCTTCAGAGCTCCCCATCCACGGGCACCTCTGGATGCTGCCACACTGAAAAAACCCAGCCCAAACCAGAATAAACATTATTTTGGCAGGCACGAGCAAGCTGAGGAGAGAAGGGCACAGTTTATTTCCACAAGCAGTACAAATCACTGACTCAAAATGCAAAAGAGCTGAACCAAAGCATGTAACACAAATTCTAGAAGAGATTCCATCCCCCAGAGCATGAACTCCAGTCCCAAGAAATCTGGGTGGTGAAAAGGGAGAGGATGGAGTCACCCAAAAGCTCTGCTGGCACACATATTTAGATGTTTTCTAAATTTTACCTTCACCTTCCCACTGAATTTTGCTCTTCAGGGCATCAGGAATAAATAAAACTTCTGACTGAAGATCAGCAGTACCATTTAAACAGCCTGACTCAGCTGGTAGCACCAGCAGTGCTGGGAATGTTTAGTTTGGATTACATTGCTGGGATTTACCAGCATTCCTCACAAAACTGCTGCTTTGCTGAGGTTTGAACACCACAAGCTCCTAGTTCAGCTTTCTGCAGCAGGAGTGATTATTGCTTTGTTTTGGAAATGAATTTGGGGCACAGAGACTGGAGTTGCTTCAAAAGGTTGGGGTGTGATGGAAGTTGATGTCTGTGCTGCCAGTGAGGCAATGCTGGTAAATCCCACTGCACCTAAATCCCATTCAGCACCAAAAGAAGCAAAAAAAACCCCACTTTTTTTTTTAAGAGTTCAAATCAAAACCAAAAAATCCCATCCAGCACAAAAAAAAAATCCCAGGAAAAAAAAAAACAAACAAAAACAAACAAAAAAAAAACCAACCCAAAAAAACCAAAACAAACATCCTGAAGGGTATTTTAAGAAGAATTGCAATAAATCAGAGCTCAACTGGAGCACTCTGTCCTGTTCCTCTCACAAATAACCACGTCAGCATCCCCTCTCCAAATTGCAGAGAATTCCAGGCAGCAAAACCAGATCTCACCCCTGGGAATGAACCACTCCACAACAACCTCGGGGTCATGAGAGAGTCCCCAGTGCAGTTCATGGGATGGATCCACCATGGGATGGATCCACCATGGGATGGATCCACCACGGGATGGATCCACCACGGGATGGATCCACTACGGGATGGATCCACCACGGGATGGATCCACCATGGGATGGATCCCACCATGGGATGGATCCCACCATGGGATGGATCCACCATGGGATGGATCCACCATGGGATGGATCCACCATGGGATGGATTTCACCATGGGATGGATCCACCATGGGATGGATCCCACCAGGAGATGGATCCCACCATGGGATGGATCCCACCATGGGATGGATCCACCATGGGATGGATCCACCATGGGATGGATTCACCATGGGATGGATCCACCATGGGATGGATTTCACCATGGGATGGATCCCACCATGGGATGGATTTCACCATGGGATGGATCCCACCATGGGATGGATCCACCATGGGATGGATCCACCACGGGATGGATCCCACCATGGGATGGATCCTCCTCTCCAGCTGCAGCTCCTCCAGCACGTGGCTCACAGGACATCCTGGGGAGCAAACACAGGGACTTCCCCTGAGACAGCAGTGAGCCAACAGAAACTGAAACTGGGCAAAAGCAGCTGTTCCTGTGCTTTAGAAAACCTTCCTGTGGAAATCTGCAGCAGGGAAATGTTGCTGCCTCTGCTCCAGCACAGATCCTAAATTTTATTGGCACCCTCCCTTTCCACGTGTCCGAGCCCAGGACCTCAGGGACTGTATCATGTCCCCTCCTGGGTTTAAAAACCCCAGGTTTGGGCCAGATCTGCTGTTTGTGTAAATCATGGGAGCCCGTGGATGTCTGGATTCCATGGATGTCTCAGAGGAATTGCATTTCACACCAGCAGCAGATCTGGCTCAGCTGCTGCCCCACACCCACCCACCCCATCCCACACCACATTTGGGACTGGATTAGGGGTTTTATGTGCAGCAGCAGCATCTCCCACCACTTTGCAGATTTTAGATTCAAAGAGAGGAACTCTCCATCTTTCAAAGGACTGCCCAGACCCCGGATGACTTGCCAGGACCAAACCCAACACTTGGAGGTCACTTTAAAAGGTGACCTGAATCCTCCAGACATTCCTGAGGCTCGATGGAATTCAGCTTTTCCTTTTAAGTCCTCCCAGAGCCACTTTTATCAAGTTCACTTCCAGCTCCTGGCCTGGGATCTCTCCTGTTAGACAAAGGACATTAAACTGGGTCTGCTCACAAGAAGACAAGGCTGGAGAACAGGGGGTTTGCAGCCCAGATGTTGCAAATATCCACACGTGCAAGTCATCCCTTCAGTCCAAAGGGATCTTCCATCAGCCACTTTTGGCCCACTTATTTAAACAGGGAAAAAAAAAATCAGGGATTAAATTCAATCAAATTAAACACCACATCCACTACAAGGATCAAAGTTGGCTCTGGGAAAAATGACCTGCATGTCATTTCCTTACAGGAAATGCTGCCCAGGAAGAGTTAAATTAATTTAAGGAAAATATCTGAGCAATTCTTAGATGAGAACACACATCCTTTGCCTCCCGCCCACCTCCCTGAATGTTTTTTTTCACTGAGAAAAATCCCCCAGCTTTAATAACAACCTTCTCTCCTGCAGGGTGGCTCTATGACTACACCCAGACCTACGTCTGCTCCTTCCTCTTTGCTGGAGCCTGTGCTCTCATCTCACCTATCTCCTTCTTCTTCGAGCCCTCAGCCCAAAAATGGAAGCTAAAAAAAGCCAATTTGAACAAGAGCTGAAGTTTTAAAGGCTGGGCTTTGATCACACCTATGCTGGTTAAGCCATTGCCTGTACTGGGAAGTATCAACAGCAGCAACACTGAAAATTGGGATTTCTGGATGTCAGATTCAGTTTGGATACCTGGATGTTTCTCCTGATTAAAGCCATCTGAGAAATGCACAGTGTGAAGTGTATGGGAAAAATGCAGCCCATGGCCTGGGTTTCACAGTGCCTCTGCTCCTGAGCTGGGTTTTTTCTGCCTCTCAGATTTAATCCTCAGCTCTGTCCCTCCCAGAGCAGAGCTGACTCACTCACCTCGTGGGATGAGCAGCCAGGGAGCTCCCAGTGCAGAGCACAGCCAGAGATCTCAGCTCATTCCATTCACACACAAACAATTGGCCAAAGGAGGGATGAAGGCAGGGACAGGGAGATCAGGGTGACACTCCCAGGAGGATCAGCTGCTCCAGGAGCCCCTCTCTGGGGGATGGATGCTGCAGTGGGGCCATTCCACATCCCAGGCACAGTTACTGCCACATCACAGAGGACCTGGAGGCAAAACCAGTTTTAATTAAAGCCAGAACCACGACACAGCAAAGTCAGAGACCAAATCCATCCCCCCCAGCTTCCCAATCACCCAGAGACTCCCAGGGATTCCAGGCACACACAGAGGCAGCTCCAGTGCTGAGCCTGGATTCAACCAGCACCCCTCAGATTTAATTTGGATGGATAGGACACAACACAGCAGCTTGGACTTTATTTCCAGCAGTGAAGGTGCAAATTTTTTTGCATTATTGAAATTATGATGTCAATCTGGGATATTCATTCCAGCCAATGGCATCATCCTTTCTTTTACCTTTCCCTTTTTTTAATTATTAAGGAGATTTAATTATCCTATTTTTTTCTCACCCCTTTTATTCTTCATCCCCTTTTTTAATATTAAGGCAGCAAGACAGTTGTTTCCTCTATAGAAACACTCCTTTAAACTGTGAAACAGGTTATTTCAAGCCTAAAATGAGGTGGTCTATATTTAATAAAAAGCTGCAAAATATTTTAACAGCTTCAAGGAGCTCCAACACTGTCACAGGTAAGAAAGTCCCTCTATAGATGATGGGCCAAATCCAGCAATTACACAATTACACAGTGCCAAAGAAACTGTGCTCAAATGAGGGAAAAATTACAGGGAATGGGGAATATCAGTGCTATGAAACAGTTCATTTTTCATATCCTGTTTCACAGCTTCTCTCAGGAATCTGCAGGCTGCAAGTGCTTTGGGAATTGTCCTTTACACTGTAACCATCATCCCTTTACACCTGAAAGCTCAGCATCCACCACTCTGTGACTGGGATGGACCAGTGAATATCTGCACCAGGACAGGATCTCCAGGGGGGCATTTTCCAATCCACCAGGATTTCTGGATAAGATTATTACTTCTGAAGTGTTTAAGGCACTGGGAGTTGCAGGGGGATGAACCATACTCAGCCAATCCTGCACTGAGGCCTCAGCCAAGCCCTTCTGCAGCAGGGATGAAGATTTCATTTAAAAAATTCTAGTTTTCACTAGAAAATTTATTGTGAAACAATAAAGTTCCTCACTCTCACCAAGTCAAACATTACCAGCAGCTTTGATTTGCTGCTGTAACAGGAACCATGTGGGAGCCTTGCTTTCAGGTTTTCCAGTCCTAAAGCTTTAGGATTTTAGCATTTCTTTCTGGAAGGCATTTTAGGATCTTAGCTTTTTTCTGCATCTCCCTAAGAGCAGCTGTGCTTTTGGCCTTTAACAGAGTGGGACCAAAGCTCTGTGGGGATGGAAAGAGCCACCCCACCAGCTCCTCACTCTGCTGCTCCCTCTCTACACAATTCCAACACCTTTCCCTCTGCTCTGCTCCCTCCCTCCCCCTGTAAATGAAGCCTCTGCTCAGCACCTTCCTCCTTTCAACACAAGCCCTGTGATATTTTCACCTCTTTTGCCACCAAGAAACAACTTGGCAGGATGTGGTGTCCACACCTTCCACCCCATCTGCTCCAACAAAGCTCCCCTCCAAACCTGCAGGATCTTAAGGAGAGTCCTGCCCTCCCTCCATCAGACCAATGTCACCAATTCCTTACCCTCACTCAGCAAAATGGGAGTGCTTGTCCCTCTCTCTTCCTTTCTGCAGAGGAGCAAACAGCTCAGGAGCTGCCATTTCCCACATCCCAGCCCATGGAATGGCACCACCAGCCTTTATTTGCCCCCAAAATAATCCTGGCACAGGCAAAGCACCTTTCTCCAGCCACAATTACCTCTTGTCTATCCAAAACTGCTGAGGAAACAATGAGAAACTCCTCCCAGGAGCCCTGCACCATCCTGCCAATGGGCTGGGAGGGGGGTGAAGAGTCTTCAAAGCTTTGTTTTTCCACTGAGCAGGCCCAGGCTGGTGGTCAAACACTTCTCTGCTCACACCTGGTGCTGGGAAGGCAAGCACAGAACAGATGGTTCAGTCCCCCCGGCAGCTCTGAAAACCAAAGGCATTTATTTACTGCAGGATACAACACATGCATGAGAAAAAGCAGCAGTGAGCATGGGAACATCTGCCCCAGGAAGGTTTTCCCACCCCACTGAAGCCATTGTGCAAATCACTTCCTAAAGCTGTTTTTGCCTAGTGCAGGACACGACAGGGTGGGTGGAGAAATGCAAGAGCAGGGGTTGCTGAGACACAAATGAGGTTAAAAGCTGCAATCTGAGGTGGACTAGAAAATCCCTTTTGTCCCTCCCTCCACAGAATCCCAGAACCTCTAAGGCTGGAAAAGCCCTCCTGGATCATGGTGTCCAAGCTGTGCCCAATCCCCACCCTGTCCCCAGCCCAGAGCACTGAGTGCCACACCCAGGCATTGTCTGGGCACCTCCAGGGACGGGCACTCCAAACCTCCCAGGGCAGCCCCTGCCAAGGCCTGAACACCCTTTCCATGGGGAAACTATTCCTGTAAATTTTTCCCTTACATTCCCTTAATTTTCCTTACATTTCCCTTACATTCGTTACATTTCCCTTTCATTCTCCTAATTTTTCCCCTTCAAAGGAAATTCTTCCCTTGCTCATCTGCAGTAGAGAAAATCAGCAGCAATGGCTAAAAATGATCCTCAGCAGGAAAAAAGCTTTGTTGAAGGGTGGTGCTCTCCCAGGCACCCCTCCTCCTCCTGGGAAGGAAGAACTGGATCCCTCCTGCCTTCCAACCCTCGTGTACCTCACAGGCAGTATCTCCACCCTTTGCATTGGAGAGAAATCACCAACAACCTCCTGGATCTTTCCAAGAAGATCATCTCACTCACAATAAATCAAACCCTTTGGAAAACCAGTGCCAGTGTCAGCACTGTGCCCTGAGTCACCTGGGGAACATTTTCCTGCCCAAGCTGATCCTGTGCACATGGGATAATATACCATGGCTAACTGGATCTTGATGGGAAACCACATTTGGAAGGACTTTAACCAGGATTCATTGGTTTAAAAACCTTCTAAAAATCATGGTGCAGAGAAACCAAATACTAAAGAACTTTCCAAAGATCCAGCGACCTGCAGGGAACCAGAGCTGGCTGGAAGGAATCTGAGTGACCAAAGGAACCACAGAACACAGCCTCCAATTTTCACTGTACCCCAACAAAGACCTGGTAAAACACCTGAGTCCCTCTGGGAAAAAAAAACTTAACAACTTCATTTAGATAATTAGTTTTCTGAGCACTGACAGACAGAGGTCTGATACCCTGAATCCTGATTAATTTTAGCACCACAGGATTAAGAAAGCAAGAAGAAAATACGGAAGTGGTTTCTCCAACATGACATGGCAGGTAAGGATCACTCCTGTGTTTGTGCCACCCTTCCTGGGCAGGAAATGCTTCCCCATTGTTACCAGTGATTTACTCCCAGGTGTAATCCTGGAGGAGGAGCCTGGGCAGCCTCCAGGACCTGCTCCCAACGCCTGCCAGGCTTCTTGGCAGGATTGATTTACGGGGTGGGCACCTGCTGGGTCTTAAACCCGCTTCAAGGGATGTTCCACATGCCAGGATCAAAAGCTGCTAAGACTCAGCTCGGGTCTATCAAAGGGACAGAAGTCAGTGCAATCAGAGCTCACAGCAGGAAGCACATTGCACCCCCCATAGCCACTGGAATGATTTTATATTATTTACACATTAATTTATTTATACATATTATTAATATTTCATATTATTATTTATAAATTTATATATTTTAATATAGAATAATTTTATTTGCACACATTATTTATATTTTATGTTATTTTTTATATTTATATGT
>WBNO01008638.1:86397-98973 GCA_013400575.1 Peucedramus taeniatus | reverse complement strand
TATATAGAAATATATATTATATATATTTATATATATAATTAATACAGTCATTGTACACTCCTGAGTGTCCTGCCCACCAGCTGCAGGTTTCCCTTCCTTGTTCTGTATTCTGGTTCATTGAAAGGCAGGATACAGCTGCTAGAACGTGAATTTAGGCCTTTCAAAGTACACAAAATAAACCTGTCCCTGCGCCACACTCTCTGTGGTGAGGCTCTGTCCTTGATAAAAAACATCACCTACTATAAACCAAGGCTGTGACTCTCCCAGCGCTCCTCAGATGCCAGCAGCAGCCAAAGCCAGGCACTGGGCAGGGAGGCAGTTCATCCTGAGGTTTATCACACAGTGAGGAACAATCTTTATCTCGCAGTGAGATCCCCTCCGAGGCCTGGGCTGGATTATTCTGGGTGTTCCTCCGGCGTGCCCGAGCTCTGGGTTTGCCTGGAGAGCTCCCGGGAACCCCAGAGCCCTCAGCTGGCCGAGAGCAGGGTGAGGGGCTGGAACTCTGCGTTTAACCCCTGGCATCTCCCTCTGACCCTCTCCAGGGGCTGTTTGAACCCAAAGCACTGCAAAGCTGCTCCTCTGCAGTGCTCCCAGCACACTCATGAACCACAGGGGGAAATCTCCATCATTCCCATTTTAATGGGGAACAAGAGGCTTTTTCACAGCTGTGGCAGCACAAAATCCACCCCAGACAAGGTGCCCCAGCTACCAACACTGCCGAGGCTCCTGTGTTCACTTTAAGCCACATGAAGAAAGCCAAAAACAATTTAAAATAGCTGGGTAAGGATGTGACACCAGGACCTTCCAGCAACAGGAAACGTGGCTGTTCTTCCCTCCCCTGTTTGGCAGATACCACATGGCCTGGGCTGTTTACTCGCCCTCACACACACTGATAACAGGAACACTCTTTTTTTGGTGCTGGTTTCCCCCCCTGCCTGGAACATGTCCTACAGCTGTGTTTATGATGCAGAGCGTTATTAGGCTGCATTTCACCAGAGCCTGAATTAAAAAGTTTCACTTCTGAGGAGCCAAAAGCCTTCATAGGAGGTGGGAGTTGTTTGGAAAATAATAATAAAAATCTTTAAAGATACCCTAATGGTTTCACTGAAGTCCATGGGAATTTATCAGCGACTCTAATGAACAAAAATTAAAGCAGATGTTGAAAATCCAGAAGTTTTAGCTTTAGCTGAGATCCTCATGGGAAAACTTTCCAGCCTGCAGAAACCACAAAGGGGATGGGAGCTCTTGCTCATGGCCACGGACAATTCCAGAAGTAATTCATGGGTCAAAGTCTCTTTTCCAAAGCAGACTTTGTCTCTCAAGCCACCACCAAGCTTTGCAAAACTTTCCCCTACAGATATTCCTCACGTGGACAAGATGGAGCCAGGATTGTACTCTGGAAGAAAGAGGCAAAGGATGTCTTTACAACACCCCAGGGTCGAGGAGGGTACCAATAAACTGAGCTCCAGCCCCTCAAGCGTTTGGACAAGCTGGGAAGGAGTCACAGCCACCCTGGCTGACACGAGGGTGGTGACAGGGATGGGGCACCTGGGACTGGGCTCTGCCAGCCTCAAGCTGCTCTTGGGATGCAGCTCTGAGTGCCACGAGGAACAGCAAAGGCACCCTCAGATACCTGAGAGCTCAGAACAGGCTGTGCCTTAGTGCCAGAGGGCAAAGCTGGGCTGGCACAGGTGAAACACAAGAATCAGAACACAAGGTGAAACACAAGATCAGAACAAACCCCTGGTTGGGTTTGGGTTGGAAGGAACCTTAAAGTTCATCTTGTTCCTCTCCCTGCCATGGCAGGGACACCTCCCACTATCCCAGGTTGCTCCAAGCTCCATCCAGCCTGGCCTTGGACACTTCCAGGGGTGGGGCAGCCCCAGCTGCCCTGGGCATCCTGTGCCAGGGCCTCCCCACCCTCACAAGGAAGGATTTCTTCCAATATCAGACCTGAATTTCCCCTTTTTCAGCTGAATCCATTCCCCTTTGTCCTGTCAGTCCAGTTCCTGATGAAGAGCCCCCCCTGGTCCTGGTACACAGTCTTGTCTTCACCCACCCGAGAGGAGCGGCACGAGAAACATCAACATCCCCTTTTCTCACCACCTGCTCCCCACAAGCCTCAATGACAGCAGCTCGGGTGGTTCAGGACCTCATCCTGCCCTGAACCTCTGCCCAGAGCTGGAGCAGCCCAGGCTGGCAATGACCAAAGCAATCCCCTGGCCAAGGGGGCTGCAAACACCTTCATGGCCTAAAGGACATCTCCTCTCCATGGGCAAACAGCTTCACAACCACCCTGGGATACCTCACTGGCTTCCCTTCACTCAAACCCTTCTACACCCCTCGAGTGTCCTCAGACACACATTTGTGTCCCCAGCCATATCTAAAATGTGCAATTGTAGAGCCTGGAAACGCAGCAGATGCATCAGGAAGGAGAGGCTGGCTGCAGGATCCAAGTGCTCGCCTGCACAAAGGGCAGCAACGCCAGGGAAAGCTGCCAGCTCGGAGCTGGGTCAAGTTGTGTGCATTGCTAAACCTTGGCCTGACCTATCACTGGATCTGGGGACAGGAAATACTGAAGAGAGCTGAAAACCTCCAGCCCGATCTTCAGATGCAATTGCAGAACTAGGTATGAAGGTCAAGGCAGGCAGATAAGGAGATGAAATAGCTGTGACACACAATTAATCTCCAGCTCATCCGCTCGTCTGTGGAGCTCACCACATCCCATTCCCATCCTGGGACAACACACACGAGCTCAAAGCCCAGAGCCTGGCACAGGAGCTGTGCTGGGAGGTGGCAGCTCATTAATGCACAGCAACAGCAGCGTGTTTGACAGCATCCACACCCCGGGCTCCAACGTCTAATTAACACATCCCTGGAGCGGGATACAAAGGGGGGGAAAAAAAATGGGCAACCTTTGTGTCACTGTCCACGTTCTCTGCTCCTACTACACTTCCACCAGCACGTGGACAAATAGGATGAACAGCAGGAGGCTCCTCTCAAACCCATCACAGCACTTGCACTGACCCGGTCCCTCAGAGCTTACTCTGCCTTAGGAGTTTACCTCACCCAGTTCTCAAGGCAGCTCTAATTACACTCAGGCACAGGGCTCCGAGCCAAGAACCGCAGGAAACACAACGGGAATCACAAAGCCAGCAGCCCATGAGCCTTTCCAGTGCTCTGCCTGTTTGACCAAACCCTTTTCAGTCTTTGCCCCAGACCTCGGGACACGAGGTGGGAGCATATCCTCCAAGAGCATTTGCCATTTCATAGTAAACCAGCAGCACGAGGCCAACACAAGCTTGTTATTGGCCAAGAGCAGAATCTGGGCCATCTGATGTTTTAAACTTATTAATTCAGCTGCAGCTGGTAAAAGCACAGTTCTAAAAAAATGTGTGAATTCAAATAACCTGCTCCCATCTAATCCGCTCGCATTGCTCTCTGCTGCAGTGCAGTTAATTAAATGGTTCTCGTTATAAATCCACTTTCCCCAGAAGTCTCATTAGCCAAATTAATATGATGCATATAGAGCACTTAACCCTTCCAAGAGACTGGTTTTAACAACAGCCTGGCTCTACCTGGCCACTGGAGCATCCCTCTAAGCCCTTCAGAAGGCAGAGGGGCAAACCCAGCACCCGAAAAACAACTTGCTGTGGCAAAGTGACTGCAGGAGAACCATCCCACAGCACATCCCACGATATCTCCGAGATCTGGAATAAATGCATGATGTAAAGGAGACAGAGAAACATCTCCCAGTGAAACAGACAGTGAAATTTGACTCACAGAGAGGCAGAACTCTTCTGGAACAGCCACTGACACTTTGAAGCACACCCAAAAAGTGGGATAGTGCCCAAGCACTGACACAAACACCTGGATACCTGAGCAGGTGACCAGCTTGCCAAAAAGAGCCCCTTTTTTGGGGTACACTGACAGATCACCCTTGATCCTGACAGCATCACCCCCCAGCCCAGGCAAAGGGGCTGAAACACATCTCCCATTATTGCTACCAGCCCCAGACCTATCGTACAACACTTCAAAGGAGATTCAGTGGTTGTACCTCAACACAGGAAATACATTGCAAAAAACAGGAAATTTAACTACAAACACCAACTTCTAGAAGAAAAGGCATCTCCTGAGTCTCCCCTCTCCAATTCCTTTCCCTCATAACCAGCAATAGCTACAATTGCTCCCATTTACAACAAAAAGCTTCATTTAAATTATTACACCAGCATCCCACAAACACAGACAATTTGCCAAATCATTGGCTTGGCTTTCCTTATCAACACATACAAATTATAAACACTACTCTGGGTTAAAGCAGTGTTAATTCAAGCAGTTCATGAAGTCAAAATAACGGCTCCAGCCTGCCAAGCTGAGAACATGTAGCTTTATGTGCACAGCCCTGTTTCTTAACAGGACTCCCCAACAAACAGGGAAGCACATCCAAGAGTCGGCTCCTTCGCCCCCATTCCCGAGCAGGTGGAGCAGCACGGTGACTGAAGGAACCACAGTTAGTAAGCATTAATAAAGTGGAGAATCAAGACAACAAAAGGTGAACAACAAACTTCTTTTACATTACAACTCAGTCCAACCTCTTACAGCCCCTTACCTGTTTTAGGGATTTACACAGCGCTTTGCCCCGGGAACAGACACCTTGCAGAGCACAACCACAGCATCCGTCGGCTGAGAGGCATCTGCAGCCTAGCAAAGATCCTGCCCGGCTGCAAGGGGTTATCCATGGAAGTTAAAGTATGTCAAGGCAAACAGGGCAAGCTGCCATTCAAGGTGTCTTCATGGCACGTCACAGGGATTCTACCACGAGCACAGCACGGGAGCTCCTGAAGCCGACGACGCAGCAGCGGCAGCTTCATCTCGACGGCCGCGGTCCTCAGGCGCGCCCCGAAGTCTCCTGCAGCAAACACGGAGTTGTGCTCCTGCAGGAACAGCCTTCCAAAGCTCAGGAGCCCCCGGGACAGGAGAACTACAGCACACAACGTTTGCTGTTCCGGCTGTTCCTCTCCCCGTCTGCACTACACCGGGAGCGACTGCACGGAGCGCGCGGCGGGGCCGGGACGCGAGCAGGGCACATGCACATCCGAGGCGTGTGGAACCACTGGCTTCAAAACCGGTCAAAATAAGGCACTGAGACACCACGCAAAGGTTTAAATTACCGCCTCCAGCTCTCAGGAACTCTTCATCCATTCAGCACTAAACCCACAACTGCTGAAAAGCCCCTGGAGATGGAGGAGCGCCTCGCGTACGGCAGGAAAGGCTTTATTAACAGCATTTAAACACTTTTAAGGACTCATTTCTCTTTTTCTTTTGGCAATTTTGGTGCAAAGGTTTTACGTGCAAGATTCAAAGCAATTTCAGAACTTTTTTTCTTCAAAATTAAAAAAAAAAAACCAAGAATCAAAACTAAAGGCAAACATGTTGGGTGAACAAAATAAATCAGAAACTTAAAATTCAGGAACTCCAGCTCTTCCAACCAGCGAAGCCCCAGACTTGGCCACCGTTCCGAGGCGCAGGGTGGTGCTTCCCTGCTTCTTGCGTGCCAGCAGCAGCACCGCTGCCCCGTCCCGCTGAGGAGAAACGCAGCAAGTGACCCCTTTTTCACTGCAAACACGGGGGCCACAGCAAGGCCATCAGATAGAAATTCTTCTGATTGGTACCACAGGTCGATCAACGCAAAAGTGTCGGTGCTCTCCCTGCTTCTTGCTCAAGACCCACAACTATCAGCTCAATTGGGCAGCAGCAGCAGGAACCCCTCCGCTGCCAACACAGGGGCCAAACGTTTGTCGTCAATTCACTTCCAGGCAGAAAAACCATTTTCCTCAAAAGAAACAATTTATTTAGAATGAAACAAAATCAGCTCAACTGTGAGCGCATGTTTGAGTGACAGCTACTTTTAAGCTGTGTGAGCCATAAAAAGGGTATTCCTTTACTTTTCCAGCAATCTTGTGTACACAGCACAAAGCAAAGAGGTCATTTTTTTCCACTTAAAACACGGGCATTGGCATCACAATAGCAGATACACAACTTTTTTTTTTTTTTAAAGCTGCCATTTTAGTAAAATGCACAAATACTAAACAGATAAGCTTTCTTCCACCAGGAGGCCCATGTAAATTCCACATAAGCCACAGCTTCTCTTCCCAAAGGTCCATAAGAACTTGGTATCCCATGCGGTTGTCTTCTGCAGTCCACCAGATTTGCTTACAGGAGGAAAAAAAACGTTATTTCAATACAAATGTGTACACCAGATTTGGGTTCTTCCCCTCCCTACATTATACAGATGAACATAAAGAGCTACGAGGCCTTTCTGAATATTCTACTTGGACTTCAAAAAAGCACCAATACCACCCATGGGCATGAAACCTCGAGATGAAGTTGCCTTCTAGGGACAGATGCAAAACAAGTAGTGCAGGGCTTCTTTCTGGACCAGGATAAACTAGGCTTACAGTACTGATGATTACTCAACTTGCAGTAACATTTGTTGGAGCACATCGAAATCATCAACCAGGAGAAAAACCAACCCAATTCTTGCTAATTTGGTTGACTTTCCTCACTGGGTATTTCCTGAAGGCAACTTATCAACAAAACCATGAAATGTAGTGTTACACAGCTCTTCTGCTCTCGTTTTGCTGCGCAGTTCTAACAGCAGACAATGCCAATATTAAAAGGTCAAATCAAAGACACACCCAATATAATTTAAAATTGTTACTATTCAAGTCATATCTCCTAGCCATCGTTTTCACACAATTGGAACTGCAGGAAGATGAATATTCAATGAACCATTCTCTGAACCACCCGGTCTGCTTTAAGCCTGATACAAAAATCACCTCATCGTTCAGTCTATCAATCATTGGAATATCTGTCCTTCAGTGCTATAAAGAAATAAACAGGGGGACAAAGGGGAAAGAACCCCAAAAGCTCCAGAGCCACATGGCAACCGTTTGTTCCCCTCCGGGCACACAGCACTCCCCAGGAGCGCTGCCCTCAACACTGTTTTGCTTAGAGCCAGGAACTACCATTTTCCAAGGCATTTTTCCCTGAGTCCTCAGAGTTTTTGAACTTGTCTTCACAATTCTGATTCACTCCTCCTCCCCATTAATACCTCAAGCCTTTCGCCTCAGTTACCATCAACCAGAGGGTTCCCAAACCCACACAAGAAATTAAAACTCGTTCTTCGTAAAACTTGGCTCTCCATAGAGGCCAAAGAAGTGGTCACCAAAATATTCCATCTTAACATCCTTGTAAGAAACAAGAGAGAGGGCAAGGTTTGTCTGCCTGGCAATAATACCCTTTTCTCTCTGTGAGGGTGACAAGGATGTGTTGGTATTTGTGCCCCTAAAACCTCTGGATTGAGGATAACCTCGGTGTTCCCGTGGCAAACAAAGCCACTGGCCGGGGGCCAAGGAAGTTGCGCAAAGTTTCCAATTGAAAGAAATAAACAACAAACTAAAATCTCAAACAAAACTACGAGTCATTTGAGGTTCTTTCCCCAAAGCATAAAGCACAAGGATGAAATGATTCAGGAAAAGGACAACCTTTTTCCAAGCTAATTCAACACACTAATGAAATAGAAGAACATCAGCTGCACACAAGGTTGGGAGGGAATACTGAGCTCTCGCCAGAGCAACGTAATGCCAGACACAAGGAGAGAGCCAACAACTGCTACATCTGGTTTTCTCTACACACAGTGGTATCACCCACAGGCTTCTAAACCTTCAGCCCTGGCTAAGCCCACTTCAGTGGACAGTTACTCCAATGGGGAACACCCCAGACCAAGGAGGAAAGCACAGCCCGCCCAGCCGGGATGGCAGCACGGGAATTCAGTGCTGGCAAAAAAAAAAGCTTTTAAAGTTTTGCCACAAGAACCCTCAAAGGGTATTAAAATCCTTGCTTACCAAACAGAGCAGCAACCACAAATAAACCAGAGTCAAAGAAGCAGGTGTTCCATTAAATAAGGAACCAGAAAACCTGGAGTCAAACACAGCCTCTCGCCTGTTCATTCTCGCCCTCCAGCACAGCACAATTTCACAGCCAGTGGCAGGTGAAACCACCGTGATTTCCCAAGGAAAAGTGGAAGTGCACCTAGCATGCTCTTCCCAAAAGGCTTCCCAAACCAAGCTGGCTTTGACAAGCTGTGCTGACCCCAAGTTTTATGGGCTTTTAAGCAGGTGCCTGCTGCAGATCAGCGGAACAAATGCTGCTCTCAGCGTCCAACACAAACTTTATTGCTTTTTTCCCCCCTGTTTAGGGAAGATTTAAATTCCCAGCTGTTCAAAGTCTCTTTCCTAGAAAACTCTTGCAAGTGATTTCTGTCATTTGACAGAAATCTCCCAGAAAATTCCCTCTGAATGCAAGCAGCACTTGCAGCATTGATCACCTGCTGACACACAACAGGCACCAGCTCCAATTAAAACATTCTTTGCAGTAAGTGGTAAACACGCTGTATCTTCTTAAACACAGTGATTTGCATTTCCCGTGTCATTCCCAAAAATTCTCGTTGTTAATAGTAAGCTGAACAGCTGAATTCTGCCATCTCTTACATTCACATTGAAGGACAACCTAGAAATCCTGGATTTTACTCTCAAATTTAAGAGCATTAAATGAGGCTTTCACCTTTTCATTTAGAAAGAAAAGTAGCTATAAAAAACAAAATCTGGGTTTAAGAGATGCTGCCACATTGGAATTCTCAGTTCACCACGATGCTTGGGATGCTGGGTCCACTCATTCTGGGTGGATAAAGGAATCAAAGCCCTCTTAAACCACAGCTCTCTCTGACAAGTGGTGTAGTAACAAAAATTCCTACTTTTGTGACAGAAACTCAAGCAAGTTCAGTTACACCCATAAAATACATTCAAGACATTTCCTCCTTCGTCTCCTATTCACATCCTATTCCACACTTTGAATTTGATTTTTGCCATGCAAGTTGTAACAGAAATCAACTCATGCCTGTATCAATTATCCAAGGAATCTATTGGAGGATGGACTGAGCGAGGCAGCGTCGCTTCTCTGTTGCCCAAATCCCTGAAAACATGGCTAAGTGCAAGATTACATTCTGGGTTTAAGTGCAAGATTACAATTTTAGGGCCTGTAAAGAGATACAATGAGATTTACACTTCAGTTTAGAAGCTCCTGCAATAACCTTTTGGTTGTTAAACAGAGTATCATGGAATTAGATCATATCAGGGATTGAGATCCTTTCTTCCCTCCTAAATGCCTGAATTACCAAAGGTGGCTGAGACAGCTGGAGAAAAGTGCCCAATGATTTGGGAAAAATAAGACAAAATTAACTATGTTCTTTGGGGAAAAAAAAAAACAACCTGCAAACTGTTTCATCCTTGAATCACAAGAACAAGAGCTCAAACCTCAGCATCTTGGAGTATTTTTAATATTTCTCCAAGATGCTAAAACCACTTTACTCCAGGTGCCCATGATAAACCTCATGTAATGCCCACTGCACACTGTACCTGAAAAGTCCCTAGCAGACAGCAGTTCCTTGCTATTAACAAAGAGGTAAAATGTTAATGAGAACTTTTATGTAATTAAATTATCACAGAATGATAAGCATCTCTGGAGAGAAGCACTTACTTGCTCAGTTTGCATTGTGGAACCAGACCCCACTGAACCTGCAACTCTTGGAAAACAAAACAAAATAAAAAAAAAAAAAAAAAAAAAAAAAGGCAGTAAAACCAAAATCCCACAATATAACTCAAGTTCTCCTTAAAGCACCTCCTTGTTTCCTGCACACCAGAGTGAGCACAAGACATTCCTGGTTTGCAACAAACGTCCTCAGCTCTTCACCAAACCTAGTCACTGCTACAAACCCAAAGTGCACATATGGGATACACCAGGAAATCAGGGAAATACACCTGTTAAAAAGCCCAGTTTCAGTGCATGCACCTGGGGGTGGGGGGGGGGCTGGATGAAAAAGGAATCCCTTTCCAAAAAGGAATTCAGTGTTCTGCTGTGTACCCGAGAGCAGCTGCTGCTCACCTGAAAAACGCTGACCTTGAGCCACGCGACTCAACGGGGAAACCACCGCGGCTCCCGAGGGAAGGGATCCCGCAGGCCAAAGGGCCCCTGGCCTGAGGCCCACAGGGAATTTCAAGGACTCAAAAGAGGAGGTGACACCAGTCTGTTATTAAAGTATGGTTTTCCATTTCCACTGAGTGCTTTAAATCTGGTCTGTTCGTTTGGAGCTCTCTCGAGGATGAGCTCTTGGGACTTGCTTTAAAATACATGAAATGAAAAAAGGACATAAATCTAAATTAAGAAGACAGGAGTTTTTCTTTCCCCCCCTCCCCCCCTCCCTCAGTTTTTATTATTTTTCTATTTTCTGTAAATCAAAGCAGGCTGAGCCTCCCTGCTGTCCCCACTGATAGGGAATTCTCAAAATATCCTATTCACACTACTCCTAACCAACCTCTCTGGCTTCTATCTTTATAGAAAAATGTAGTAACAGAAAATCGGCCCGGGAAAGTCACCTACAAACAAAGATCTATTTAAAATAACGACAGGGCTGGCTAAGGCTGTATCCCATAGCACCTGGCACACGCTGGAGGGGCTGCATGGAGGAGTAGGCAGGGTTGGGAACAGAACACGAGGGCCTTAGGATGCCCCACGGACAATGATCATGACCAGATAGTCGTCCTCTGATTTGGCCAACGCCTTGGCCGTGGAGTCCAGGAACTGCTGGGAGAAGTCGCAGGGCGGAAAGGCGTGCAGGACCCCGCTGTTCTCCTTGTCTTTGTTCCCCCCCACAGGGAGGCTGATCACCCCAGCAGCCTGCTTTTGCTTTAGGTAGGACACCAGATTCCTGAGCGGCCTCTGCGTGGAGGTGGTGGCGGCCTCGGCGGCTCCGGCTGCGGAGCGGTTGTCTGAGGCGCCGGGCACAGCCAGAAGGATGGCGTATCCGTTGGGACCCGCCACCTTGATGCGCCGGTTGACCTCGTCCAACTTGGGCTGGTCCAGACGGAGACGTTGGGTGATTTTGAGCTGAGCCACTTTGCCCCCAGTCGCTCCCTCCACCAGGAGGCTGCTGGCGACTCCGAGGTCCCCCTGGAGCAGGTGCATGTTGGACGGGAAGTTGCTGTTCTTCAGCAGGAGCATCCCCTGCCAAGCCAGGCACAGCTTGGGCGCTGCTCCGGCCTGCGCTGCTCCATCCTGCTGCTGTTTCTGGGGAGGAGGTTTGAGCCGGGAGCCTCCGCCACCTCCCTCTGCCGCCCGCTCGTCCTTTTTGGCCGGACTTTTGCACTCCTGGGCAGCAGCAGCGGCGCGATGCTTGCGCTCCCGCTCTGCGGAATTCTTGCGGTCGCGCTTTTCGTTCTGCCCCCGCTCCAGGCTGCCCCGGCGGGACTCCCGGATGGGGGAAGGTCGCTCCAAGAGGAGCAAGCGGGACGAGCGCTCAGGGTCACTACCGTAACGCTCCCGGCCTCCGAGGAGCTCGGGGCTGCGGTCCGGGGGAGAGGTTGTGGCCAAGCAGTGGCGCTTTCGGGAGGAAGAGGAGCGCTCGCTGTCAGGGGAACGGTCCAAGTGCCGGCCTCCATCCTCTGCCAGTCTCCGTTTCCTAGGCTGATCCCTACTGCTACTGCCCAGCTCCCTCTCCCCGCGGTCCCGCTCCAAGGACCACCCATCCCGGCGGCGCTCCAGGCTTTCCAGTGGGTCATAGGCAGCTGCCCGATTACTCCGGTCCCGCACAGGGGGCGGCGGGGGCACCCACTCTGTCTCAGGATAAAGGTCTCTGTCACGGTCTCTATAGAGCAACGGTGGCGTCCTGTCCCGGGCCCCCCGGAGAGGGTCGGGGGGGGCTCCCCGGTGAGCCCCAAAAGCAGCCGCCTCCGCCACGAGCTCGTAATGAGCCGGGGGTGGCAAGGGCAGGGGCTGCAGGTAGGGCTGCTGGTACCGATGCTCCGTGTCAGCAAAGTCTACGCGGAGCCGGCGATCCGGCCCCCCCAGGGGGAACCCCCGCATGTGGGTGCAGGCTGCCTGCGCCGCGTCCAGGCTCTCGTACTGGATATAGGCCCAGGAATCCCCTTTGCGGTAATCGATCGTGCGGATGGTGCCAAACCGATCAAACTCCCTGGCCAGGGCTGCCAAGGGCACCCAGGGCCCCAGGCCTCCCACCCAGAGCCGGGTCGTCGGGGTGGCTTTCCCGTACCCGATCTTGATGGGGTTGCGCAGCAGCACTTTCCCTGACATGGCCAACTTGGCCCGGTGCGCCATGTCCAGATTCTCAAATTTAAGAAACCCATAGGTGCTGGTCTGCCCACGCCCCGGCCTCTTGATGTCCACCTCGGTGATGACCCCAAAACGGTCAAACGCTCGCCGCAAGTCCGACTCGCTCACGGTGATGTCCAGGTTGCCCAGGAACAGCGTGCGGTTGGCCCTCTGGTCATCCTCAGGGCTGATCTCCTCCTCAGCGGCCGCTCCGGCGCCTCCTCCTCCTCCTCCACGGAACCCCCCGGCCGCCGCCACGCCGGCCACGCGCTCCAGCCCGTAGGCCGGCCGCACCCGCGCCTCGTAGAAGCCGCCGTAGTCCCGCTCCCTCTCCAGCTCCCTCGGCAGCGG
>WBNO01008638.1:33187-85696 GCA_013400575.1 Peucedramus taeniatus | reverse complement strand
AGCGCGCGCCGCCTCCCCCGCGCCCATTGGCTGACCAGGGCAGCATCCTCGCCCATTGGCTGCCGGCGCGGGGGTGCTCCGCCCTTCTCCTGGCGCTGCGCGTTCCCATTGGCCCGCTGCGCTGTCGGTCTGCCAGCCAGCCCCGTGCTCCCGCGGTGGGGGCGGGAATTGCCGCCGTCGCGCGCCTCCCAGCCCCGCTCGCTCATTGGGCAGTTAGAAAGGGCGCGGCGATCTCATTGGGCGGTCTTATCTGTCAATCGTGCCTGGTCTACCATGGGAGGATTTTCGCTGCCCATTGAACACTGGGCCGAACTTACCTCCGCCTTCTGATTGGCTCTCCTACCTGCCAGTTAACAATAATTGTCCTGCGGCCCCGCCCCACCCTTTGCCATTGGCTCTCTCGTTTAGATGTGGGTCCCCATCGTACCTCTCAAAATCTCGCGAGTTGCTCTGTCCCCGCCCCTTTGCTCATTGGTCACCAGTCAACCCATCGCACTGCTCTGATTGGCTGATCCCTACGCCGCTCACGAAGGAGCGCCCCTTGCCCCCCAACTCTGTTCCTGGTTTATCATTGGGCGAGAAAACATCCCCAGGCGTCTGATTGGATGCAGACAGGCAGAGTGCTGATTGGCTAGAAAAAAAAAAAATCAGGCTTTTCCTGGCTCTGATTGGTCGTCGCGGGGAGAGGGGGCGGTCCCCGGCAGCGCTGGCGGTGCGGCAGCGCCTGAGTGCTCAGAGCGCGGCGGGCTGCGGTGCGGAGCGGAGCTTGTGTTCCCTGTCCCTCCCCTCAGCCCGCCAGCGCACCCACCGGGCTGTGCTGAACCCACCGCGGGGCGAGAGGAGGAAGCTCGGCTGCATTCAGTGCCTGCATCACCGTCTCCCTGTTTCCTTGTGCGTGTCCGCACCAGGGAATGCAGGGTAGCGCTCCCCGCGGCCGCGGCAGCCCCGCAGCTCTCTGAGGCTCCCCGGCGCCGGGCCCGCGCTCCTCTGCCGGGTTTGGAACCCTGCGTAGCTGCAGGGACACGGTCACTCCTGGCTCGGGGCCACCAAACCGCTTGAGATACTTCCCGTTTAAAGCTTCACATCACAGTGGTTATCCTGCTGCATTCCTGCTCTCATCAGCAGTCCATCAGTGTTTCCTTGGGTAGTTGGAGCTCGGAGTTCTCGGAGATGAGGAAGAGGTTTGGGTTAGGTCTGAGGGGAAGGAGGCCTCAGGGTCAGGGAATCCTGGCTCCAGTGGAGCAGGAGCGCCTCTAACCCCTGTATCTTGTGAGGATCCCTCTATAATCCCTGTATTTTGTGAGGGTCCCTCTATAATGCCTGTATTTTGTGAGGATCCCTCTATAATGCCTGTATTTTGTGAGGATCCCTCTATAATGCCTGTATTTTGTGAGGATCCCTCTATAATCCCTGTATTTTGTGAGGATCCCTCTATAATCCCTGTATTTTGTGAGGATCCCTCTATAATCCCTGTATTTTGTGAGGATCCCGCTGCCACCTGTGGCCCTGGGCGCTTCTTCCTCTTTCTCCTGCTCTGCTGTGCCTGTGGGAAATGTCGATGGGAAAAAGAAAGGTTCAAAGGGGGAGAAAGCTGGGGCAGGGCTGAGTCCCACAGCCCTGCTAGAACTGCTGCCCCTGCATCCTACAATCCCATAAATCATCCCCCTATACGCCTGTTTCCCACAATAAAACTNCCCTGTATTTTGTGAGGATCCCTCTATAATCCCTGTATTTTGTGAGGATCCCTCTATAATGCCTGTATTTTGTGAGGATCCCTCTATAATGCCTGTATTTTGTGAGGATCCCTCTATAATCCCTGTATTTTGTGAGGATCCCTCTATAATCCCTGTATTTTGTGAGGATCCCTCTATAATCCCTGTATTTTGTGAGGATCCCTCTATAATGCCTGTATTTTGTGAGGATCCCTCTATAATCCCTGTATTTTGTGAGGGTCCCTCTATAATCCCTGTATTTTGTGAGGGTCCCTCTATAATCCCTGTATTTTGTGAGGGTCCCTCTATAATCCCTGTATTTTGTGAGGATCCCGCTGCCACCTGTGGCCCTGGGCGCTTCTTCCTCTTTCTCCTGCTCTGCTGTGCCTGTGGGAAATGTCGATGGGAAAAAGAAAGGTTCAAAGGGGGAGAAAGCTGGGGCAGGGCTGAGTCCCACAGCCCTGCTAGAACTGCTGCCCCTGCATCCTACAATCCCATAAATCATCCCCCTATACGCCTGTTTCCCACAATAAAACTGTTATTTCAGCAACCAAACTCCAATTTCACCCCCAACCCTCCAATTTCACAACCAAACCCCAGCTGGATTCCCCCAATGCCCATTTTCACACTCCAAACCCTCATTTCTCCACCCAACCCCAAAATTCATCCCCCAAGATTTAATTGTCCTGCCTAAGCTCCGATTTTAAACCCCAATATCATCTCCCCAAACCCTAATATCACCTCCTCCTATTCCATCCTTCAAACCCCAATTTCATACTCCAACCACTCATTTCACCCCCTAAATCCTAATTTCATCCCCTGTAACCTGATTTCATCCACCAAACCCTCATTTCATTTTCCCAAACCCAAATTCCAACATGCCAAATCCCAATTTCTTCTCCCAAGTATGAATTTCACCCCACCAAATCCTGAATTTTATCCTAAACCCCTATTTTAATCCCCCTAAACATTCATTTTGTGCCAAGAAACCTTGATTTCAACCCACAAACCCTAATTTCACCCCATCATACTCCAATTTGATCCCATCAAACCCCAATTTCACCCCCCAAACTCCAATTTCACCCCAACAACTGCAATTTCACTTCCAAATTTCAATTTCACCCCACCAAACCGCAGCTTTATCCTCTCAAAACCCAATTTCACCCTCCAAATTTTAATACCATTCAACAAACCCCCAGTTTCACTCTCCAAACTCTTAGTTTCACCTTCTAAACCTGAATTTCACCCCACCAAACCCCAGTTTGATCCTCTCAAACCCCAATTTCACCCTCCTAATTGCTATTTTCACTCCCCAGGGCTAATTGGAGAATTATCCAGTCGTTCTTCTTGTCTGCCACCTAAACACATCGAAATCCAGCAGTTCCTGAGGAGGAATTCCCTGGAGCCTCACTGGAATGGGAAGGACTCAGTGGAAACCTGCAACACTCCTGTCTTGGTTTGAAAGACAGGTACCTGCCAGCAAAAGCTGGAATCTCCCTTTGAATAGAGAATATAAACCCCCTCCCTCAGATTATTATAATTTTGCAATTGGAGGTTCTCAGGCAAAGATTTTGGAGTGGGAATAACAGTTTTTTACTAGGAATATTAGACAAAGCAAAGACAAATACAAATGTAATAGCACTAAGAGACAAGCAAAAACAAAGAAACAACAAAACCTCAGAAAATGCCCTGACAGAGTCAGGGATGTGACCTGACACCCTGGGTATCAGGGTGGTGAAAGCAGTCCAGATGAAATCCTCCTTGAGCAGTAAATGCAGTTCTATGAAGTGAAATAGTCCTGTAGGAAAGTCCGATGGTGACGAAAAAAATGTGTTCAGTCTTCCTCTGGAGAGAAATCCAGTGGAGAGAGAAAACAAGCAGGGTCCCCTGGTACTCCAGTCCTTTCTGAGCGGTGTCCTCGGACCAAACTGCCTGCTCACTGCTGTTCCACCCCGAGAAACCTGCTGCCTCCTTTGTTTAAGTCAAGTATCCATAAAGTACCCAGCAATTAGTTACCTAGCAAACCACCAGGAAAAAATTCCACAAACACAAAAGAAACAGATCCAACCCCCAACAACTCCGTGTTTGACAATCCCAGCCCAAAATCTGGTTGGAAGTCAGGAGAGCAGGAGGTACAATGTTCCTCACTGGGTGCGGTGCCCTCACGTCTCTGTGTCACCCCACATAAATCCCATTGCTCCCAGGAGTTATCCCAGCACAGGGAGGATGGAATGAGATTGTTTTAGCAGCAGCCATCGGCTGTGACTGTCCCTGCCCTGTCATCTTCTGGCACCCTGAAGTTTTGGGGGGGTTTCAGTGGTGGGTAAATGGCTGATTGTGAAATCATTCAAGGTTGGAAAAGCCTTTCAAAACCATCAAGTCCAACCTGTGCCTGATCCCCACCTTGTCCCCAGCCCAGAGCACTGAGTGCCACGTCCAGGTGTTCCTTGGGCATCTCCAGGGATGAGAACTCCAAACCTCCCAGGGCAGCCCCTGCCAAGGCCTGAGCACCCTTTCCATGGGGAAATTCCTGCTGATGTCCAATCTGAGGCCGTTCCCTCTCCTCCTGTCCCTGTTCCCTGGGAGCAGAGCCCGACCCCCCCCGGCTGTCCCCTCCTGTCAGGAGTTGTGCAGAGCCAGAGGGTCCCCCCTGAGCCTCCTTTGCTCCAGGCTGAGCCCCTTTCCCAGCTCCCTCAGGCTGCTTCTGGTGCTCCAGACCCTTCCCCAGCTCTGTTCCCTTCCCTGGACAGACTCCAGCCCCTCAATGTCCTTCTTGTCATCAGAAACCCAAAACTGACCCAGATTGGAGGTGGGGCCTCAGCAGTGCCAAGAGCAGAGGGACAATCACTGCCCTGGGCCTGCTGGACACACTGTGCCTGACCCAAGCCAGGTGCCTTTGGCCTTGTTGCTCCCCTGGGCACACCTGGGCTCATGTCCAGCAGCTGTCACCAGCACCCCCAGGTCCTGTTCCAGCTTTTCCAGCCACTCTGCCCCTGGCCTGGAGTGTTCCAAGGGGCTGCTGTGATCCAGGGGCAGGACCCAGCACTTGGCCTTGTTGGCTCTTACACCATTGGCCTCAGCCATGAATCCAACCTGTTCAGGTCCCTCTGCAGAACCTTCCTGCCCTCTGGGAGATCCACAGGTGTTGTCTGTGAGCTGAAAATGGTGCCCTTGACCCTCTTATCCAGATCATGGATAAAGAGATTAAACAGGACCAGCCCCAACCCTGGGGCCTGGGGAAGCCCATTGGCCACTGGCTGCAAGTGGATGTTGAATCTCAGGATCCCAGGTTTGGAAAGGATCTTCAAGCCCATCCAGTCCCAGCCCTGCCATGGCAGGGACACCTTCCTCTGTCCCAGGCTGCTCCAAGCCCTGTCCAGCCTGGCCTTGGACATTTCCAGGGATCCAGGGACAGCCACAGCTGCTCTGGGCAACCTGTGCCAGGGCCTGCCCACCCTCACAGGGAACAATTCCTTCCCAGTATCCCATCCATCCCTGCCCTCTGGCAGTGGGAAGCCATTCCCTCTTATCCTGTCCTATGAGGCCCTTGTCCCCAGTCCCTCTCCAGCTCTCCTGGAGTCCCTTCAGCCCCTGGAAGGGGCTCTAAAGTCTCCCCAGAGCCTTCTCTTCTCCAGGCTGAGCATTCCCACCTCTCCCAGCCTGTCTCCATGGTGGAGGTGCTCCAGTTCCCTCAACAACTTCATGGCCTGCTCTGGACTCACTCCAACAGTTCCACATCCTTCTAATGTTGGGTGCAGCAGAACTGGATGCACCATGATATTTAAGCACAGACCTGGGAGTGACAGGAATCGTGTTTGGAACATACATCAAGCTTCTGAAATGGAGATTCTTCTGTGGCACAACCTGAACCCAACAGGCATTTCAGAGCCAGACCTGTGGTGGCTCAGGAGCTCAGCGTGTGTGGATCATCATGGGGAAGCTGAGGGACACAGATGCAGTTGGGTGGACGTGATCAGATGAAGGGACACAAAGATGTGTGCAGGAGGAGCCGTGGCTGATCCATGGATCTGTCACAGGGCTTGTCCCAGCTGCTGCTCCCAGCTGGATCCAGCTGCTTCCCACGGAGACACACTGAAGGATAAAGCTCAGGCATTATGGTTTCCCTCTGGAAAAGTTGTTATTCTGTCAAAATGGTACTGTTTGACAGCAATACCTCCCTTCCAGAGCTGCTAGAAAGGGTTTTGGAGGCCGGGTTGAGTTGACTGTGGAATGAGACCCAGCAGCCAGCATGTTTTAGGGAGCAGAATATCCCAGTGTACAATAAGAAAGCATCACTGCAGTCTGGATCAGATGCCCCCACATCCCATGCAGAGATCCCCTCCTCCAGCTCCTCTACTGCATCTCCAATTGTGTCTATAGGATTATGGAACCCCAGATTGGTTTGGGTTGGGGAGACCTTAAAGTTCATCTCCTTCTACCCCCTGCTGTGGGCAGGGGCACCTTCCACTAGCCCAGGTTGCTCAGAGGGGCTGAGGAATCACTCAGGGAGGTGAGAGAAAAGCGCACAGCAAACCATAATGTGCCACATTTCAGCTTCAGCTGAAATTTTTTAGTTACATCTGGTAAAACCTGGCACAGCTCCATGGCTGAAGAAGAAATGCATCACTTTAACAACAAGTGATAGAGACTTCTGTCTCCAATGTCCTCTCCTCTCCCCATTGGTGCCTGGGGTTGGGAGAGAAAGACAGGGATTAAAATTCCTCAGCAGATGAGTCACAGGGTAAAAGACACCTTGGGGGGGAGCGCTGGGCCACATCACCACAGGAACGGGCCCTCCTGATAGACATTTAATCTGATTTCACTCCTCCTGAACTGCTCCTTCCAAGGGGAGACTTCTCCTCCTGGATTTTTCCACCTCCGCATCAGCTGCTGGTGATGTGGATCTCTGTGGATCTGCATGGATCTCTGTTTGACAGCTCTGGTGTGTTTTGGAGCAGGTTTGGCACTGGGAAAAGGCATCACAGCACTTGGGAGAAGGTCTGGAGAGGATCACGTTTGTCAGGCCATGAAAAACGATCTGGCACAAGCAGGAATCTTCCCCTGGGCCCAGGCTGGAGAAGGAGGGCTGTGCTGTGCTCTGCCTGTGCTTAGATAAAAGTGTATGAATAATTCAGGTACCAGATGGCCCTTGAGCCCCTGGCCTAGATCTAAACATCTAATTACAGCTGGTGTCCCTGGGACTTGGGCATCCAGGTCCCTCTGCAGAGCTGGGCTCATTGCACAGGATACTTGGGTGTTGCAGAACCACAGAAATTGGCCGTTTCCTGAAAAAAAAAGAAAAAGAAGCAACAAAAAACCCAAACAAGCAAAAAAAAAAAAAAAACCAAACCAAACCAAACCAAAACAAAACAAAACAAAAAAAATAAAATAAAAAAAAAAAAAAAAAAAAAAACCAACCAAAACCATTATCTTGGGGTTTAACTGTGTGGTTTTTTTTTTTTTCCAAACCCAGCTGGAGCAGATCGCAGAGGAGCAGGTGGGTCTGATGGAGGAGGAGATGCAGTGGGCTCCTTGGATGCATCCCAGAGCTCCCTCTCCAATCCCCCCGATCCAGGCAGGCTTGCGAGCTCCTCTGCTGGGCAGGCATTTGCCTGTTTGCAGTTTCGCATTCAGCCGAGCTGCCGAGATGTGCTCGTATCCCAGCTGGCTGTTGGAGACATGGAAATCCATTAGCTCCACTTAGGCGAGGCCACAAGAGCCCTCCCGGGAGCGGAGCTGCCGCACTCTGTGACCTGGAACCGAGGCGAAACTTCCCCTGGAATGGTGGCCGCGATCCCCGCAGTGGCCCGGACCTCGCCTTGGCCAGCAGAAAAGAAACTGGAGAACATCCACGCTGCGGGATGCCGGGGAGGTTTGGCAGCGAGCAGCGAGGCGGCACCTCGAGGAAAGACGGGAGGGAACAGATCTCTCCCTGCAGCCGGGGAAGCGGTGCCCGGCGCTCGCTGCCCGGCGGGAGGGGATGGAGACGGCTCAGGATTCCTCAGCCTTGCCCGTGCCGCTGCCCGCTTAAACCGCTGCTAAAGTCAAGCTCCTGTTGCCGTGAGCTCTGCTCAGCATCGTCCCCGAGGGCTTTGGGTCCTCAAGCAGCGACTTCTGCGGAGCATCCTCAGCACCAGCAGCCCCCGACATCCCGCGGCTCCCCAGCCTCGTGGCCCCGGGGATGACGGGGCATTGCCGCAGAGCAGGAAGAGGAGAGCAGGGAGAGCAGGGCAGGACAGGGAAGAGCAGGGCAGGGCAGGGAAGAGCAGGGCAGGCAGCCCCTGCCGGCCCCGCTGCCGGCAGAGGGCAACGACGGCCCGTGAATTACCGCGTCTGATCCGGCCCCGCCGCCCCAGCCCAGCCCAAGACCCTCTGCCCTGGCTCCTCACCCCCTCCGCTCCCTTTTCTTCTCCATTTCGTCTCTTTTCCTCCGCTGCGTGGGGAGGGCGCGAGTTTAATAAGTAATGAAGGAATTTATGGAGCCATTAGCACGGTAATTGTTCGCTTTCCACCTAATATTCAGAGATTAATGGAGAGGGAAGAATAAACCCCCAAAGTACAGGGAGAATTAAGGCAGGATCAGGGATTGCATTGCAGGGCCACATCCTTCTCTAGAGCCCTGTGTCCTGAGGAGACCTGGTGCACGGACATGAACCCAGAATTCCACAGCTTTGGGCACCCAGGGATCCCCCGTGCTCTTGGTTCCGTTTCCCTCCCAGGGACTTGCTGAGAATGGCCCCACTCGGAACGGTGATGTCTGTACAGGATGGAGCCACCTGCTTTTGGGTGCCCAGCCCCGATCCCTCGCGCTGGGCCCTGCAGCTCCTCCTGCAGGGATGCAGCCCTTGGAAGCCAAGCGGAGCCCTGGGAAGCTGCACACATCCACGGCCTTCAGGTGCTTTGGCTCCGCTCTGTCTCCGGTCCATCTGCCCCCTGCAAGCTGCTGCCTTTGCCTTCCAAGCGTTACCTGTGCTCGGAGGAGCCCAGATTTGAATCCTGCTCGCTCACAGAGCCTTCCACCGAGAGGCAGGGATCTGGTCCATCGCCACGCCGTGCCTCGGTTCCTCCCCGTGCTCGGGAGGAGCAGCGGGGCTCAGAAGGACTCGGCCCATCTGTGCTCCCGCAGCGATCCCGGCAGGCAGGCGCCTTTAAACGCTGGAGCCTCCGCTGGTGCCATTTCCATGTCACCATGCGGTGACACGGCCAGGAATGACGGACGAGCTGGGGCTTGCTGGGCAGACACCAAACAGGTGCCAGCTCTGGAGGGGGCACATCACATAACCATAAGTGCCCAAAACGACCCAAACACCAGAGACTCCATCCCAGCCAGGGCTCTTGGCTGCCTTTGGCAAAGGATTCTCCTTGGATAGGGAGAGGGAGGGGAAATGGGGGAGACACCCCCCCCCCCCCAAACCCTGATCTGAGGTATAACGTCACCACTGCGTGTGACGTGTTTGCAGGACAAGTGGCACTTGCTCCGGGAGGGAGAGGCAGCGCTAAGGATGCTCTGAGGAGCCAGACAGTGAGACCAGCAGCGAGACCTGCGCCCTTCCCTGTGTCCCAGCGGGGAGGAACAAGGACACAGCCTGCGGCAAAAGACATTTTCCAGCCATTTGCACAAGCAGCCGGCAAGGGAGGCGCTGGGCAGGAGCCTGCGGAGCACCCGGCACTCACACAGAGAGGCGAAGGAGATGGCCCCACTAGACAGCTCCATGTGCCAGCCAGCTCCAGGCACCTCACACCTCTGTTCCACACCTCTAAGGATCATCCCCATCTCCCTTCACCTTCAGGGTGGTGTGTGTCACGTCTGGCAGCTCTTCCCTGTGACAGGCTCCAGCCACGGGGGGAGTGGAGCATGCCATGCCAAGCAGCACGTCCTCCCCTGTCCCTGTACCCATCCCTGTCCCTTCAGGGCCTTGCCTGCAGCCCTGGAGGAGAACAGACCAAATATTCCTGACACCTTCCTTCCTCTCCAACACCGTCCCAAGCGCAAAAGGTGGTGTGCTGAGATACTTCACCCCAGGGCACAGGTGAGAGCCCAGAGAAAGTGCCTGGGATCCCTCAGCTCTGAGGACATGTGCTCACCACAAAACTCCAGGATTTTTCCTAGCTATCTGTCCTAGCTATCCCATCCCCTGCGATGCACAGGCAGCCCAAAAGTGGTTTCTCATCCCTTTCACCTGCAGGCAATTTTCTACCTCCACCTGAGCAGCTCCAGTGCCTCAGTTTCCCCACACTGGGGGGAGTTCAGGGAGCAGTTTTTCCATACGTGGGGGTAGGAGATGCCCCCACCAAGCCCCCAGCACATCCTGTCTTGGGTGCTCAAGCATGGATTCATCATGTCTTTATGTCACCAGGAGAAGGGAAAAATGGCAATTAAAATAAGTCAGAGGCTGGCAACTCCATTTGTCATCTCGAGGGGAACAGTTCCAGCCTGGATGGGAGGGAACTCAGGCAGGGGACAATCAATAAGGCCCGTAGGTCTGTAAGGAGACACCCACCAACCTTCAGTCGGAGCCCCAAAGTCAAAACCTCGCCTGACTTTGCTGTTGGAGCAGTGCTGGACCTGAGGAAGAAATGTGCGAGTTCAATTCCCTCAAGATCTTGTGTTTCCAAGCTGACAGCTCTGGGCAAGGCTGTGCTGCTCAAGGAGACCCTTCTCCAGGTGTAAGGGGATCCTCCACCCTATGGAGGAGCTGTGAATAATTCATGGTGCTGGCTGGTGGCACAGCTCCTGGGCAGACCTGGGCGCTGAGGGCTGCTCTTCAGAGGGGGTTTTAGCCCAGGATGATCCCACGAACAAGGGAATCTTCTCATTTCCATAGAACTGGGAGCTGGGCAATGCTTTGGGATCTCAATCCCAAGTGATGCAAAGAGCACAGTGTCACTCCGAGCCACCCCAGTGATTCACACCCACCAAGCTTCATCCCTGTGTTGGCTCCATGCTCTTCATCCCATGGGACCATACCTGCCATTTGTGTCTGCTCATGGATGCTGCATGATGGATTTCATTCCATGCTTTTCCGTCTCTCTAGGTGGTCCATCAGCAGTTCCCTTCCAGAAGGGCTGGGCTCAGTCCAGCAGCTCCTCATGTGCTCCCAGCCTCCACAGGGGCAAGGACCCAAGCCAGGCTGTCCTTGTCCAGGCAGAGGCACCAGGAACGGTTACTCCCAAAGGAGAACCACGAGGAACAGGGTGATGTCACCACAAACCTGCCACAGGCAGGCTGGTGGGACCCACAGGGTCTCCACAGGTTGGGTGCCAGTCCCACCCTATCAGCAGGACACCTGCTGGGAGATCCTGATGGAAAAGGATCTTGTTTTAGAGACCCAAAAGGCTTAACACGTGGCTTTATGCAGTGTGGGGGCAGTTCACAGGCACGGGAGCAACCCTGCAGCCTCCTCCTGCCCCAGGATCTCCCTCATCTCCATCCCATCTCCATTCGTCCTTCTTCCCCTCTAAGCTGTGATAAATCCTGTGGGTCTCTATCAAGAGCCACACTGTACATTTGGTGCCTGCAGCTCCTTCAGCCATGGACTATGAATTCTTGCTAAGTATATATTTAAGGCAGCTGTGGGGATATTTTTAAATGACCCCTGAAGCTATTTCTGCTTAATTTCCCTCACTTTTTCTCTGTGTCTCTCCCTGATCTTCTCCTCCAGAGAGGACGAGAGCTCATTTTCATCTCTCCTGTCTGGGAGATGGGGTGCCTGACTGGCTGAGGACAAAAACCAGCCCAAAAAAGAGCAGACAGGGCTGAGCAAGAATAGCAACAGGGCTGGCCCAGGGCAGAGCCCAGCGGGGTCTGGCCCCCCTCTGGCTTCAGGGTGCTGCTGATCACCAGTCAAGAGCACCCAGGGTGGAATATTCCCCTCTGCAGCCTTGCCCAGGCACCAAACAAGGCTTTCAGAACCTCTGTAATCTTAAATTAGATTAAAACTACATGGTCAGGATGAGATCTACTCCTGGTCTTAATGCTTGGGACCAGCCCCTGCTCAAAAGCAAAGGCACATCCCAGCCTGCCATGAGAAAACAGCGGGTCCTGCCATAGCCCCAAACCCAATTTATTTTCCACCTTGGGCCAAGCTGTTTCTCTGCTTTACATCTCAATTTTCTCATCTGACACCTGTGGAAAATCACCCGTTCCTGGGGCTAATAAGGCCCCGCAGATGGAAGAGGTTATTTTCCAAGGCAGCCCTCGGGGGAAGAGCGGGGTGTGTGTGCACACATGGGTTAGTGCACTGAAACACTGCCGGGGGAGAAACACAAACCAATGCAAAACCCCAGGCTGGTGCTGAGGAGAAACCAGTTCGTTGGTTTAACCCTTTCATCTCCACCCAGTCTCCTGCCCCCGCTGATGTCCTTGAGAAATCTTCATTCATCTGCAGCCATCGGCTCATTCATCCTCCCCGCAGGCGTGATTCGCCCTCCCAGCTCTGCCCCTCACCCTTCCCATCCATTCTTTTCACGGGTGATTCATTCCCAGCCCTGAGTTTCATCCTGCCACAGCAGCCTCCCCCTCATGCTGCCCCTTTTGCTTTGGGCATTTCTCAGGTGTCCATGGGGATTTTGTCTGGCTGAGTGGGAAGAAGCAGGGTTGCCTGCCGGCTCCCAGCAGGAAAGGGGGAATGCTCCTTTGCCCCTGGCTTCTTCCCCATGGCTTTCCATCTCTACCTTCCCCCAAATTTCCTTACCTGCAACTCACCTTCGGCCTTTTTTTGGCACTTCCCCAGCTGCTCAGGCGTCTCCAAGCTTTGTGAAGTGTTGACTTGATAGGATCCGGCAGGAAACGAAAACAAGGGCGCATAATAAACCAGAAAATTGGGAAAAATAGATCCCTGATGAGGCCCTGCCTCCCAGGGAGCTCCCCCAGCCCCTCTGCCCAGGCAGGATTTTAATCTGCACCTGCACCATGCTGGATGACAGCCCCAAGGCTTCACTGTGAGATTTATGCACCAGAGTCCAGCCTGGATTTCCATTAAAGCTCCTCCAAACTGTCCCACAGGCAGGTGGAGAAGCACAGGTACAGGAGCAAATCCCATGGCCTGAAGATATTCAGAGTGTCTATTTTTCTTCAAACCTCTCCAAAATGCTTTAAGAGACCTTGTCTACTCCTTTTTGGTGCAAAATGACTCAAAAGTTGAGGCTGCCAACAATCAGGTTCTAATCACAGTAACCACCTGTGACACACTCAGAGCATTCCCAGCAAACCAAACTGGGTGAGCTGGTGCAGCCCCTTCCTCCCTGGGCTCTGCCTGTGTGCTCAGTGTTTGGCACTGAGGTAGCTTCTCACACCTCAGTCAAATGCAGGCTGGAGCTGCTGTGAGGATTTGGCTGTTGTTGGAAAAATTCTCCCCAAATCCTGCCTGGGAGATGGGACAGAGGAACTGAGGATGGGAAACTGTGGCTCACTATAAAACTTCTCAGCTGGGGTCCTTTGAAAGTCCTGTTGCACATTCAGTCCTGGAGATTCTCCGTTAACTCCTGTATCTGTATTTCAGCACAAATCAATCTAGGATGGATCCAGGATTCTGATCTGTCAGGAGCTCAGCAGCATCTATGAGCTTCAGGCTGACAAACAGAGGTAGAGATGGGGTGAGATGCCCCAAAATGTCCCTCAGAGGGAAAGCCTGACCCCAAGAGGCACCCAGGACATGGAGAGGAGACTCTACAGCTTCAGAAAACATTTTATCAGGTGAATGTCGAGTGCCACAGCCTGGACTCTGGATCTAACCCCTTCCTCCCATGGCCAGGTCGGTCACTGGGACAGCCCCCACTGAACCCTTGGACCAGCCAGCCTGGCTGCCAGGAGCTCTGGGAAGGTGGATTGCTTCCAGATGCTCTTGGGGGAGGTCCAGGACACCCAGAGCTGCTGCAAGCCAGAGCTGGGCACGTGGCCCAGAGCAGAGCCAAGTCACAGCTCCTGCCGTGCTCAGAGCAGTGTGGGTGTCAGAGGGGTGTGAGAGAGGGAGGGACAGAGAGGCCAAGGGAGGAAAAGTGCCCTCGGTCACTATTACAGCATCATTGGCCAGGGCAGGGACTGTCCTGCTCTGCTCTGCACCGGGGCAACCTCACCTCCAGTCCTGGGGCACTTTTGGGCAGCACAGTATAAAAAAGATGTGAAACCAAAGGAGGCCACGAGGATGGGGAAGGGTCTGGAGGGGCCTAATGAGGAGGGGCTGAGGGGACTTGGTCTGTTCAGCCTGGAGAAGGAGATGGGGGAAGACATCATTGGTGTCTGCAACATCCCAAGGGGCAGCAGAGGGACAGCTGTGGTCTCTGCTCCCTGTGACAGGGACAGGACCCAGGGAATGGCTGGAGCTGTGCCAGGGGAGGGTCAGGCTGGAGATCAGGAAAGGCTCTTCCCCCAGAGGGTGCTGGGCACTGCCCAGGCTCCCCAGGGAATGGGCACAGCCCTGAGGCTGCCAGAGCTGCAGGAGAGTTTGAACAGCGCTGCCAGGGATGCCCAGGGTGGGATTGTTGGGGTGTCTGTGCAGGGCCAGGGTTGGACTGGATGATCCCTGTGGGTCCTTCCCACTCAAGATATTCTGTGATTGTACCCACTTTTATCCCAGGCAGAGTGGGTGTCCTTTGCACATCAGTGGCATGCTCAGAGCCTCAGTGACCATTGCACAGCTGGACAGAGGTGCTCTCCAAGGGCACTGGGAGAGCTGGAGACACAGACACCACTGGGACACTGGAGTGGGCAAATTCTCCCTTGAGGACCAGCATCCACCCCTTCCCTGGCTTTTCAAGGAAGTTTTACCAGCACCCAGAGGCACTTTGGAGCCCCGAATGCCCCCTCTACCTCCTGTTGCTTTTTCTTCTCACCCACTCCTTCCACTCCAGTTCTTCCCTCCAGAACTGATGGTCTCCCATCCCTTCCCTGGCAAACCGTGCCCTCCCAGCCCTTTCCTCTCAGTGCTGCTGTCCCCACTAAGGGTGCTGGTGGCACAGGGCACCAGCCTGGCATGTCCCTGGCACAGCCCTGCAGAGACCTCACAGCTCATCAGTGATGGTCTCAGCGAGGAGCTGGCAATGAGCACCCACAGCCCATGTGCCCCCAGGGCCAACAGCTCCATGGGAGGGGGCTAANAGGCTGAGTTTGGGGGGCTGCATTTGAGGGGCTGCATTTAGGGTGCTGGGTTTGGGGGGATGGGTTTGGGGGGCTGGATTTTGGGGGCTGGGTTTGGGGGGCTGGCTCAGCATCAGGTGCTGCACTGATGGAGAGGTGGCATTTGGGTGTTTTGCTAAGTGTGACACAGGCTGAGAGGGCTGGGAATGTCCAGCCTGGAGAGGAGAAGGTTGTGTGGAGACCTCACAGCACCTTCCAGGGTCTGAGCGGGCTACAAGGAAGCCAGGGAGGGACTGTTCATAATGAACTGGAGTGACAGGAAAAAGGAGGATGGGTTCAATCTGTCAGAGGACAGGAATACGTGGATATTGGGAAGAAATTCTTCCCTGTGAGGTTGGGCAGGCCCTGGCACAGGGTGCTCAGAGAAGCTGTGGGTACCCCTGGATCCCTGGAAGTGTCCAAGGCCAGGATGAGGCTTGGAGCAACCTGGGCTAGAGGAAGGTGTCCCTGCCATGGCAGGGGGTGGAACAGGATGAGCTTTAAGGTCCTTTCCAACCCAAACCATTCCAGGATTCCCTGACACTGGCACAGGTGACCAGAGGGGGCAGAGGGCATTCAGTGAAGCTCAGCCAGGGGCTCACAGCCCACGCTGAGGGGATCTGGCTGGGACCTCCAGCAGGGTCTGGGATCCCCAGCAGGATCTGGGTGAGCCTCTGAGCTGCCCAAAGAGAAGAGGGTCCCCCCCTGCCCCCCAACCATGGGTGCCCACCAGGGCAGGCTGAAGACATCCCTGGAGAACCAGGAAGATAAATAACAGGGAAATTAGGCAAAAATGAAGCAAAATCCCACCCTGGGCTAATCTGGCTCCTGCTCCAGCCTTGGGCTGTTGTTCCCCATGGCTGCTCCAGCCCCTCTATCCTGGTAAAAATGCCTTCCCTCCTCTCTCCACAGCATCTCGGTGAGAGCTCTGATCACGATCTGGCGCTGCTGCCCGGGAAAGGACTCCCAAGGACACCAGCCAGGGAAGGGCACACCACGCTCAACTTGATTAGATGGATTTGAGACCGGCTCCAAACCCTCCTCCAAGGCCAGTGGAGCAGGGCTGTGATCTTCCCAGGTGACTGGCTCCAGTTTGCTTGGGATACTGAGGGGAGATGACACCCATCTCCATGGCATCCACATTTTCCTCGGGGCCTGGGCCAGGGGTGCAGCCCTCCAGCATTCCCCCTCCCCTCTGGCCACTGTTCCCACAGGGAGAGGAGCAGCAGCTGAGATAACTTACCATTAATGTGACCAGATGGCTTAATTTAGACCAAAGCAGAGGAGAGAGACACGGCTCTGAATGTCTCCAGGAGTTCAGCCTGTCCTCCTGCCTCTCCCTGCACTGCCTTTCTCCAGCAGCAGGGAAGGTCCTGCAGGACCTGCTGCAGGGTTGAATCCAGCCTCAAAGCTCCTCAGGTCCTGTCATCCTTTCTCCTCCCCAGGCACCACTGTGCAGGAGGGAGGAAAAATACATCCAGGTGTAACAAAAATTCCAGCCTCCCCCGAAGCCCTTTGCACAGAGATTTGGTGCCCAGAAGCCCTTGAGGTCATCACTTTGGGGGTTGTGTTGACTGGTGACAGGTACTGGTGTGGTTGGAGGTGGTGGCACTGTCACCCAGTGGTGCAGGGGCAGAGCTGACAGTGATGGGGAGGGGCCAAGGTGGGCAGAAGCCCTGGAGGTGGGCACAGGGAGCAGAAGGATGAAGAGCAAAGGGGCTGTGCCTGCTGTGCTGAATCCATCCTGCTTCTGTCCTGCTCCTTGGGAACATCCCAGCAACCAGCATGCCCAAAAATCCCTTCCCAAACTGCTCTCCAAGCTCTGCTGCCCTGACCCTGTGCCTGTCACACTGCCAGCTCTTACAGGGCTACAGAAGGGTGGGAAGGTTGGTCAGGCTGGGAAGGGCCCTCTGGAGACAACCCAGTGCAACTCCCTGCCAAGGCAGTCACCTGGACACAGGAACACCCAAGTGGGTTTGGAATGTCTCCAGAGAGGCTCCACAGCCCCCTGGGCAGTCTGTTCCAGTGCCCACCTCAAGCTCTTCCCCTGTCTCAAGGCTTCTCCTGGCTCTTGCCTTCCACCCAGAGCCAAATCCCACTCTGGCTTTGGCCTCGTGGGTCCCATTTTGTGCCCCTCAAGCCCCTCACACCGTAAGATCCTGCCCAGATCAGAGTTTTCAGTGCTAAAAATCAGTGTTCTCTTGGTCAGCAGGGGCAGAGGAGGCAGAGCTGAGCACAGACCATGCCCAGGGCACAGTGTGAAAGCGGAGGATGATCAGGGAAAGGTATGATCAAGAGTTCAGCACTGCATTTTCCTACCCAGGAATTACCCCAGCACGGCCCCTGTGCCCACAAGGAGAGCCAGGCAGCCAGCCCTGCTCCTGGCAGGCATCACAGCAGCCAACACAGCTCCTTGGGCTGGCAACCTCCACCATCCTCACCTGCATGAGGAAAACAACCCTGACATGGGGGGAAACACCTCCAACAGCTGTGCCAACCCCCCTAATTTCCAGAACAAACACACCGGGCTCTTCTCTATCAAGAGAGGTTGATTTTCCTCTAATTACCAACATAACAAATTCATCCTGGTTATGCAGAGCTTTCATAACAGGTTGCATGGCCGTAGGTGATTGCTTTAAAAAGCTCCCCACCCATGGAGCTGCGCTCGCCGAGCCTGTTCCCTCCGCAGTAATAAATGCTAATAATAAGGCTCAGCACCACGCAGCATTTTATGGCCTGTCTAATGCAGGAAGTCAAAGTTACTGAACACAATGGGCTCCTCTAGCCACAAAAACGAGCAGAATCCAAGGAAAAAACCAAAGCAGCTTTTTGGAAGCGGCAGAGCGCGCCAGCAGCTTTGATTTGGGCTATCAAAGCTGAATCTGGGAGTTAAATGATGCGCCCGAGGCTAGAAAGTGCATCGGTGGCAGGACCCGAAGCTGGCGATCTGCTCCTCTCCCACCCGTGTCCACGAGCCTGCCTCGGGCACAGGAGCGGAGGGATGATTCCCATCCCCTCGCAGCAGTTTTCTCCCCCATTAGGTTAATTAACCCCCCCAGCCCAGCAGATCCCGCTCGTTCCCAGCCCCATGTGCTCGGCCGGTATCAGCACGGAGCAGCCGCTTGGCCGCCGCTCGGGGCGGTGATCGGCGGCACTGATCGCCAGCCAGGCTGTGCTGAGCCGAATTTCAATCAGGCCAGGCAAAACCCATCCACCTGCATCCTCCACGGGGAAAAACCTGGAGGGAGAAACCCGGAAAATGTTTCTTCCGCGTCTTGGGAAGAGTGTGATCCCATGGAAATGCAGGAATGGGGTGCTGAGGTGGGCAGGGTGGCAGCTGTGGTGGCAGTGGCGGGGGCAGCTCCGGAGATTATTTTATCCTGCAGGCTGAAAACGCGGAGGGAAAAAACAGCAATGAAATGTGGGGAGAGGAGCCACGAGTAAAGGTTTGGGCTCACAAAGGAGGGAACTCGCTAAGAAAATTCTCTTTTTTCCTCCCTCCTGGTGAGGTTTTGAGGACAGGCACAAACCATGACCACCAGAGACAGGAGCCCTTCCCTCAAAAGCAGTCCATGCTCACTGTGGAAGTTCCAGATCCCTTGTTGCACCTCTTTTAGGATCAGCTGGCAGCAAGGAGAGACTCAAGCGCTTCGGAAACCATCCCGATTTACCCCTCGCTCCTGCCCGTCGCCCTCGGGGCGGTTCCGGCTCTGCAGCACAGACAACGGGATTAGCATCGATCTGCCGAGAGCAGCATCCTGGGCACGGGCTGCGCACGCTGCCCGCGGCCGGGAGCGCCCACCGCCCCTCCCTGCACACATCTCTCCCCCGCAGCCGGCAGCACAGCCTTCTGCAGAGTATCTTGGCCCCGTACTGCCCCCAAAGCTGTCCATCGGAGGGACAAAAGCGGGTCCTGACCCAAACAAATCATGACCCAAACAGGCAGATTTGAGAGCTGAACCCCCCCGTGCATCACCTCCCTCCCGCTGGCTTGGAGTTTTGGTTACAGCTGGTTTAGGACAACAGCCATACCCACCAGCAGCTGCTTTCTTACACACGAGAGAGAGGAAAACATCCCTGGTTTATCCCCAAATGCCTCTCGGGCTCCAGTAACATCTGTGCAGTTTCAGAGGGAAATGGGGAGAGGGGCTGAACATGACAATTCCTACTGCATGCTGCATTTTGGGGTGGGGAGATCCCAGCTGCCCAAGGAGCTCCTGCATTTAAATTCCTTTTCCTAGGAGCTGGGTCCCCGATGTGTTGCCTGGGGGCTGATGAGGAGGGGAAGGAGCAGCACGACCAAGGCTTTGTTTAGAATAATGGAATCCTGGAATGGTTTTGGAGGGAAGGGACCTAAAGCTCATCTTGTTCCAACCCCCTGCCATGGGCAGGGCCACTTTCCACTGGACCAGGTTGCTCCAAGCCTGGTCATTGCCAGCGATTTCAAAGAGGTACTGAGGAACAAAAGCCCTTGAACATTTTTAATGATGGATGTTCCCTGTGGCTGAACAAGGAGCCTTTAAAGTCGGGCTCCCTTTGATTAGACAATGGACCCAGGGAGAAAGAAGAGTTTCTCCTCCTCCTTATCTATCATCTACCCTCCTCCATACCCATCCTGCCCCAAAAGGGCTAAATTTAGAAGCAAAAGCCCAAGAATTCCAAGCAAGGGGCAGTAGGGGCTGCCTGAGATCGGAGCAGCAGCCCCACAAACTGGAATTTTAATCCATGGTGTCCCCTGAGGGGTTTTAGCAGAGGATGGGGGACATCAAAGGGGTTCCTCACCATCTATCCCCAAGTTATCCCCATCATTTTCTGTGATACAGGAGCTCTCATTCTGCTGCACAGAGACAACACAACCCCCCATCATGGCCACAGGCAAGACCAGAGAGAAGAACTTCCCCCTTCCCTTCTCCTCCTTAATCCCTTCCAAAGTGCTGCTGCAGATGAGTTGTTTAATAGCCCCAGCCTCTTGAAAGGTCATTTTGCCCCACAAATCCCAGCCCTGCCAAGCTCCTCAGCTCATCCTGGCTTTCAACATACCCGACTGGCTCCAAGAACACTTAAACCAGTGACGGAAATGTGACGTCCCTCTCTGAGAGGGACAACACTTGGGAAGCACGAAGAGCCCCCAGCTGCAGCTGACTCCCAATTACTCTGCTCCAAAACTGCTCTGTGGTATTTGTTGGAGTCGTTAACATCCCATTAAAAGTGTCCCGTTGAGCAGAGCTGGCTGGCAGGGACAGGGAGGGTGCACGCCTGGAAGGAACCGCAGCTCTCCCGTTATGGTAAGTTTTCCAAAACCCACTGGTTGTGTCCCTAAATAGTTTCCTTCCATGAACAGTGAGATGGTGTCAGCTGCCTTTTTTAAATGAACAGCAGAAAACAACAAAAGAGTTACAAAGTGGCAGCTATAAATGCAAAGCAGGGGCTGGAGAGGGTTGGGATCCCCTGGAGAGGGGCCAGGGGGGTTGCAGGGAAAGTGGAAATGCATTCAAAGGGGTCAGTGCTGGGCTGACCCTGCAAGGAGCTGCTGCAGCCTGGCAGAGCTGCCTGGACACCACTGACCTTCTCTTTGCTGCCAGTTTGGGAGGACATGACATCTCTTTCAGCTGGAGGCAGCCATCCATCCCTGGAAGTGTCCAAGGCTGGATGGGGCTTGGAGCAACCTGGGCTAGTGGAAGGTGCCCCTGCCATGGCAGGAGGTGGGGTGGGATGAGCTTTAAGGTCCCCTCCAACCCAAAGTGTTCCATGATCCATAGTGAAAGCTGCTCCTTGGACTTCTCCACTCTTCCCCTGGCCGTGTGTCCTGCACCCTCCGTGCTCAAGGGGTGACACAGTGCTCTGCTGCAGAATGCTTCCCACCAGGGCTTAAATACATCAGGTTTATCACCTACTTCTGCCCACCCCTGTCTGGCCATCCCTGCTCCCCATCAGTGCTGGAAATCACAGAATCATTTAGGTTAGAAATCTCCTCTAAGAGCATTGAGTGCAGCCTTTGAATGAAGCTGCAAAAACATTCCTTTCTCCAGGAGGAGCCACAGACTCCCATGGGGAATTCAACCAGGTTACTGAAATAAAGTCAGTGGATATCTGGAGTGCTACAGTTTGGTTTGGGGGGTTGCTTGGTTGGTTGTTTTCCTTGCAGGCTGTTCCACAAATACCATTTTCTTGGAGCAGGAAGCAAAGCCGGGGACTTGCTCATGCTGGGAAAAAAGCAAAGGCTGACAATGGAGCAGCCCGGGTAGGGATAAGAGGGATCTCATTTGCATGTGTTTCATGCAGCCTCAGACACGCAGGAAATCAGCCCCTGGTTACCACTGAGCTTCTGGCAGCATTTAGAGAATGCCCTTGGCACGTGGTCTCCAACCCAGGGAGAAGGGGACTCCTTGGGACACTCCTGCTGTGGTGACAGCATTCCCAGGGGATGGGATCACACCTTCCATTCCAGAGGAATGTCCACCCCAGCAGCACAGGGAGGGCTGGCCCTTTCCTGACCTGTGCCAAACCTCAGCCAAATCCACGATCCAAGAGCTGAACCACAACCCTCCAGCACCAAAGTGCCTCTGGTAGCCCCCCCTTGACTCCATGGGGAATGACACAGTTTCCAAGACTACAAAAAGCAAGGAGTCGGGCAGAAAAATGACTTTCCCCCTCTTTTATTACTGAGAACAAGGAAAACAACCCATTTTCTGAGCACGGCCTGAATAGGAACAAGTCTGCCTAAATTCTCTGTGAATGGAGATGAAATCCCATCGTGTCAGCTGTTTCCAATCCTGGAAAATAATCCGTTGGAAAGGAACAGTTTCAGGCGTGCTGAGCGCAGGGCAGGGCTGGGGGAGCAGCTATTAGTGCCAGTGGAAGTGGTTGTCAATTAAAAAAAGCCGATGACAACAGTTTTTAGATCAAAAGAAACCTTTCCACAGGACATTTTCTTTGCTTGGGCAGAAATGTTAATCAATCAGGCTGAGAGGAGCCGCAGCAAAAATCATTTGGTTTGGTACAAGTTTGTGAGTTGGATTTGGCTCGGAGGACACGGGATGTTAAACACCCATTGCTCTTCTAATGAAAACACCTCTGAGAAAGCGAGGAAGCTTCTCCACACATGGGATTTCAGCATTTTTCTCCAGGTAATGGATGGCAAAGCACAAACTCTGCTTTGAAAATGGAGCAATTTGTTCAACCGCGGCTGCTCATGACTGGTTTGGAAAATCAAAATAATGAACTGTGCTGTGGACGACGTGGCCTTGAGGTGCCTGATTGCACCAGAAGTTTGGTGGCTTGTGTCTGTCCGCAGCCTTCCACCTCTCCTTGGATCCCACCTGCCCTCACACATGGCTGTAGGACAGAGGTCTCACCAGGACATCTGGGTCTGGAGAGCCTTCTGCTCCCAGGAGCAGTTCATCCCCCAGAGAAGATCCCATCCCTGCCCAGCAGTTGCACCATTTCCGTGTCACTGTCCCTGCAGATGCAGCATTCCTGAGCAGGGAGGTAGTGCTGGGGCTGACCAGGAGCTGGCCTCTGCTTTGTCCTTGATCTCATCGTGCTTTTCAGCCTCCCTCAGGGCAGCTACAAGTGGCTCCAAGTCAGGTTTCCAAGGTTTCCACATGCTGGATCACCACCTGGAAAAATCCCACCATAGCAAGGGGAAAACACCTGGCAGGAAATGCTGTGGCTCCAGTTTGGATCTCAGCGGGCTCAAGGGTGGGGCTCATTTGGGAAAATCATCCCCAAGCACGACCCCAGTGCTGGAGCTGCATGAGCAGAGATCAGCTCCTGGGTTCAGCATCTCAGCCATGCCCACATCCCCACCAAGGGGGGTCTCCAAGAGTGACACTGGATAAGTCCCCAGGCCAATCATGCTGTGGTTATTGGGAAAACCAAACAGTCATCTCGTGGCTGGGTCCCTGTTGTTGAATCTTCCGCAGTTCCACACTGGGAGCACTGGGTTTTCTCCTGCTTTGCCACCCAGCGCTGTCACTGCACCAGCTGGAGTGAGTCCTGACCACAGGCTGGGCACAGGCCAGAGAAGTTAGAGAAAAATCCTACAAGAATGAAGAATTTTCTCTTTTTTTCCCCCCAAATTACCAAGGAAGATGCAGCAAGAGGAGGGGATGAAGGGGGAAATGTGCCAAGCTAGAAAACAACAGAGAACCCAACATTTCGGTCTCTTCTCCATGAGAGAGTCTTGTGGTTGATGTCTCTACATTGGCCAACAAGGAAACCAAGACAAGACAGTCTTGTGGTGTCACCCTGGGCCACCACTTTCATCCTCATGTCCCCTGAGGGTGTTTCTGCTCCCGCACATCAGACTGGAGAGAAACCTGCCCCAGAAAAGCCCTTCCAGAGATGCCTCGAGGCAGAAGACAGATCCAACACGGGTAAGAGAATCTTCTGATTTAGCTCATTGAGTTCCTGGAGATGGGGTAACAGTTCCTGTTTCCACCATTCCAAATCCAACCTTGGCATCACGTTTCCACTTTCCTCCACAGCAAAACTCCCCAGGGAGCACCCCCAGCCCCCAAAACTCACCAAAGGGGCATGGGGTGGATCGAGCAGCACAGCCCACACCCAACCACCTTAACCAGCATTTCCCACTCACGCCCACACCTCAGCTTCTGCCCCAGCATCCCAGCAGGAAGGGATTGGGATTTACAGCCACCACCCTCCTCCTGGAGCCATCCCATGGCCAGCCCCTGCTCCCGCTCTCTACCTGCTGTTTTTTTTTTTTATTATCATTATTTTTGCAAGGAAAACGGGTTGCCCTGGAGCTGGGTCTCCATGGAAACTTGGGTTTTTCAGACACTCAATGGAAAACGCTGGCACGGAGACGCTTGTGCAGGAATACTGATTCAGCCCCAGCGTCTGTAACACTGACTGCATTTTAATCCCGCTCCGCTACCCGGAGAGCTAAAAATACCCTGTGAGCTGTCGCCTCCTGAACTCGAGTAAACAGCTTAAAGCAACACGGTGCTGCCAGAGCAGAAATTCCATGAATCAGCTAAAATAAAAGGGGTGGGGGAGGTAACGGTGGGGTCTCAGCCCTCAAGGAGCACCAGCTTGGTGGGGAAGAACGAATCCCCACCACAGGGATAGAGAAGGATCCACTGAAGGCAGCAGACAGGTCCTTGGGGCTTTGTTGCACCTCTCCAAGATGCCCTTTTCCCGGTGTAAAAGCAGGAAAACAAGGTTTTCCCTGGTCCCCAGCTGGCTGGGAGGAGCACTGTGTTCTCTGCCATGCCAAGCTCAATGCGTGGCACTGACATGGGCTGGGAAGGAGCCAGCTGTCCCCACCAAGGGGGCTGGGGACAATTGAGGGAGGGGTAACCTTGCTGCCACACTGGCACCGCAGTTTTCCTCCTGTCATCTCTCCAAGAAAAAGACACTGAGGTGCAGCAAAAGAGGCCCTGGGGCTGTGGGCACTGCCAGCCCCTCACCGTGCCAGCCCAGCCTTCCTGGAGCTCTAACAGGCAAATAAAACCCGACTCTCCCCTCCCAATTAGCTAGGACTGTCCTCAGCTGACTCCCAGAGCTGCTTTTTGCAGAATACACAAACACCTCCTTAATTTATTTTTTTTAAAAGACATTCTCCTGGCAGCTCAGCATTCCCTGGGAGAGAGCACCCAGATGGGGAAACTGAGGCACGAGCCTGCTTGCTCAAGAGCTCGCTGCAAGCTGGGAGTGAATTCAGGTTTCCCAGCTGTGCCAGGAGCTGGGATCAGGCATTGCCCTGCAACACCCCATCTCTCCTACCCTGATTAGTGCTGCCTCCTAATTAAAAGGCTCTCATGGCAAGAGATTGAACCCACATCCAAGTGCCTTTGTGGTGGCTCCAGCAGCTGGGTGCAGAGCTGGGATTGATTTTTCTAGGGAAACTCTGCATTTATATATTTGTTTTTCTTCTAGCTGTGGCGAAAACAGGCGGCATTCCCAGGATGCTGCTTTAAACCTTCATTTCTACCAGGATCTAGAGAAGCAGGGAAAATGCCATCCCCAGCTCACAGTCAGATAATTTAGGGTGGGTGATAAATGGGGTTTTGCAGTGGAAAATTCCCCCCTGCCCTGCTCAGTGTGGGAAAAGCCTGTTTCCCAGTAGAAACCATTTCAGGGCTGAGCCATTCCCAGAACCCCAGGCACCCCTCCTAAGCCTCTCCCCAGCTTATCTGGCTTTTCAACACATCTTACAATACTGCAAAGCAGGGATGAGGAAAAAAAGAACATCTTAGGTCAGTTTTTGTGGGCTCTAAGATCTCCCTCCAGCAGGGATGGGATTAAGGCCATTGGCTCTGAGTAGCCAGAGCAGTAAAATAAATCTGTGCAAGGCAGGCATGGCCTGGCCAAAGCCAGATTGCAAGGCTTGTTCATTCCTTGATGATAAAGAAACTCTATTTGGGGCTTGAGTTATTTATTAGACTGCAGCTTGTTAGAAGAGTGGGAACTGGGCACGTTGAACACCCCCAGCCCTTCCCCTCCATGCCAAAATCCTCTGCCCCAGCACTAAAACTGGGAGCCTGGAGCATCCCTGGGAGGGGACGTGCAGGGAACACTGCCGAGTTCAGCAGCTGTAGATCTCCGTGGGATCAGGGTGGGATCAGGAGATTCATTCCCCCAGCCCCACAGTTGGCCCAGCACCTGTGCAGGGAGCAGTGTTTGCCAGGCAGAGCCGTGCTGGGACAGAGCCCCAGAGCTCACTGGGCACGGGAACACCACTGGGAAGAAGCCCTGAACCAAACTGGTTCCAGTGGGTTGAAGTGTGGCGATGCTCTGGTGGAAATAAGGGTGGTGGGAATAGTGTTGGGGTGAGATGCTGGAGCTGCTGGATGAGTCCAGAGGAGGCCACAGAGACGTTCAGAGCCCCTCTGCTCTGGAGCCAGGCTGGGAGAGCTGGGAGTGCTCAGCCTGGAAAGCCTCCAGGGAGGCCTCAGAGCCACTTCCAGTGCCTAAAGAGGTTCCAGGAGAGCTGGAGAGAGACTTGGGACAAGGATCTGGAAAGACGGGACACAAGGAATGGCTTCCACTACCAGAGGGCAGGGATGGATGGGATACTGGGAAGGAATTCTTCCCTGTGAGGGTGGGCAGGCCCTGGCACAGGGTGCCCAGAGCAGCTGTGGCTGCCCCATCCCTGGGAGTGCCCAAGGCCAGGCTGGATGGGGCTTGGAGCAGCCTGGGGTAGTGGAAGGTGTCCTTGGAATGGCAGGGATGGACTGGATGAGCTTTAAGGTCTCTTCCAACCCAAACCATTCCATAATTCTGTTCCATGAATAAAGGTTCCAGGAAGCTGGACAGAGGCTGGACTCAGGGGTCTCTGAGCTGGGGGAGGGGGCTCCACCTGATGCCAAGATACATCCAGCACATGAGGCTGAGGCTCTGCAGGGGAAAAGGGTTTTATAGGATCCCACTGATCCCAAACTGAACAGGACAGCCCCTTGAATCCCATCCCTTACCTTCACCATCCTTGCTCCAAGCCGTGGCCAGTGACATCAGCTGCACCAGAGACTTGGGTGGGCTTGGGAGCTGCTCTGGGGTGGGCTCAGAACCTGTCCAGTGCTCCCAGTTCCACCCCCTGCAGCCCCCTGGCCCCCAGGCTGTGGCAAGCACAGCTATCCTTAACTAAGCTGGGATTAGAGCAGGGAATCAACTCCTCATCTTTCACAGGTATGCAGTGGGAAGGAGGAGTCACACCTGGCTCCAGGGAACCCCCCCCTTCCAAAATCCCCCGGCAATGTCCCAGAGGTGAGCTTGGTGTGAGGCCAGGGCAGCCTGACAGCGCATGGAATGCAGTTTGAGAGGAGGGATGCAGGGGTTCACCTGCCCCTGATGGGGATATAGGGTGCTCCCCTGGTCTGCCCCTTCCTGAAGCTCTGGAAACCCATCCTTGCCCAGAGCTGGCCCTTCCTGCTCACAGCTGGATGCTCAGCTCCTGCTGCCCTTCTCCCAGGCTTTGCTCCAGGCTTATCCCACATCCCATAAGAGGGATAACAGCCCCTCTTTATCCCCCCATCAAATCTCCCCATCTAAAAAGGGTGATCAAACATCTCCACTTAAGAGTGGGGAAACCGAGGCACAAACCAGCTGGGGAGAATCCCAACAACCCCACACAAAGCACCCATCCCTTTCCCCACCACCTCCACTGTAACAGCACCCACAGGGTGGGCTGGCTCCGGGGAAAGCCTCTCCCAGCTCAGGTTTTCCCTGGCTGGATGCAGCTCCTTCCCCAGCACATCCAGGCTGTTCCCTCCCAGCAGGTACTTTCCTAGATTAAAAACCCTGCTCTCATCCCTTGGCCTGGTGCCCCAGAGCCTCGCACTTGTTTTTACTGACAGCCCCATCTTTTGTTGATTAAAATTCCTTTAAGTGCACCTGATGGTTAATCCCATGCCCGAGCCAGGGATGCTGTCACTGTCCCCCCCCCGTGGGGCCTTTCTGCCCTGCTCCCTCTCAGCCATGTGTCCCCAGGTGCTCCATGTGTCTCCTTGGCTTCAAAAATAAAGCAAAGGAAATAAAAATGCTCCGGGATGAGGGGGTAATGGTGATTTTTTATTTGGGAAGAGAAAGGGACTGGTGTCAGGTCGTGCCAGGCTCTGTCCTCGTCCCTTGTCTCCCTTCTCCCACTTGGCTGGATTTACACCTAAAGTGATGGAGAGCCAAGGAACCCGGGCCAGCAGCAGAGTCGTGCCAAAAGCACTGGAATCCAAGTCTTGCGGCTCCAAACAAGCGGTGGCACTGACAAAATCCCTGCCAGCCCCGGGCTGGGGCTGCCGGAGCCGGGCGTGCCTGGGACCGCCCACCGGTGAGGATCATCTGCTCCGTGGGGATGTGGGAGTGCCAGGAGCATCCCACTGCCCAGTGAGGGGCCGGATGCCTGAGTCCAGAAAAGCTTTGGAATCCTCTGACAAACCGACCTTTCTGCTCCCCTTTGGGATTTTTGCTCCCTCCAGGAACTGTTGCTCTTCCACACCTGATCCTGGTGCTCCTCCGAGAGGGTTTTGGCCCACCCGAGGTCCAGCCTCCCCCAGCTCCATTCCCTCACCTGCCACGACATCCCCGTGTCTCCGTGGTCTGTTGGGAGATCGGGTTGCCCACGGCCTTGCCCAGCAGCCCCAGCCCAGCCCATGGAGCTCAGCAAGCCCTGCCCCCATTGGAGTTTGGGATGGGCTCCATCCCCTCCTGCATTCCCACAGCCTCATGGGGTCCTGGGCTGAAGGACCTTACCTCCCTCATGGATCACATCACCTTCGTGCAGCTGCAGAGAGGTTTGGCCATTCGTCATCCCCTGCCCCAGATTTAGGCTGGGGCCACAATTCCCATCCTGCAGCCCCAGGGTCAGGCATGGAGGGATTTTGCTCTGTCCCAAAGCAGGAGGAAGGAGAGGGATCCGTGCACACACATTCCATCCCTGAGTCACCCGTTTGTTCCTCCTGCCTAATTTTTTGCCCAGGGATCAGAGAGGAACAGGTTGCAATGGAATGGTGATGGGAAGAGGCTTTGTCCAGGCTGGAGCAGGGACCTCACGCTGCTGCTGGGGATCATCTCCAGCCACTTCTGTCCCAAGAACCCACAGCACCACTGCCCTGTCCCCACACCCCTCCCAAAGGGCTGGGCTGTTCCTGTCCCCTCCAGGTCACCCAGGGGCACCCGGGCAGGTGCTGAGCTCTGCTGAGATGTTCCAAGTGCTCCCAGTCCCTGACAGGACCCAGGGGATGCAGGGCTCAGCACGCCCTGACCAACACCCCCTACCAGCCAACCCCGCACCCAGCACTGATCCTGTGATCAATTCATGCCCACAGGGCAGGGCCTGGCACAGCTGGCAGCACCACGGGGCTCTCCCGAGGACTCTGCAGCCGCAGCAGGAAGCGAAGCCTCTTGGAGAAAGGCTCTCTCTTCTCTCTGTAATTGCTCTTTGGCCCCCTGCCACCAATCACTCACATTTGGGAATGTTTTCTTTCCAGTCTCAGGGCTGCTTTTCAGTTCCCTCGCTGGTTTTACCCATCCCAGCCTCCTCCCACACCTCCACTCCAAATAAGAGACCTCATGTTGTCAAAGGTGGAGCCCCAAGATCTCCAGAGAAGGTGTCAGCTGTGGCCCCCATAGCTCACGGCAGTGGTGATTTGGAGCACCCAAGGTTGTGCCAGGTCTCTGCAGCTCTCCAAGGGCTCTCACTGGCCCTGGGAGAGCACAGCCCCAAAAGGGTGTGAAATATGAACCCTGGAGTCAGGAATGAGATCAGGGTGGCCCACACAGCTCAGCAGGACCGGCCCATTCACCCCATCCTGGTGTTCCCTCTGAGAGCCAAGGATGGCCCCAGCAGTGCTGGTGTGTCCTCCCTGCTGGCTGGGGTGGGCAGAGCCAGGCTCAGCTCTGGGGGCCTTTCCCCCAGCCAGGGATGTCCCAGGGATGTCCCAAGGATGTCCCAGGGATGTCACAGGGATGTCACAGGGATGATCCTGCCCAGAGCTTTCCAGTGCTGGCTCTGCTCCAGGCTGTGTGAGAAAACAAGGAGCTCAACCACAACATGGAATCCCAGAATCCCAGACTGGTTTGGGTGGGAAGGGACCTTAAAGGTCATCCAGTCCCAGCCCTGCCATTCCAGGGACACTTTCACTATCCCTGGTGACCTTCACTATCCCAAACCCCTCCAACCTGGCCTTGGACACTTCCAGGGATCCAGGGGCAGCCACAGCTGCTCTGGGCACCCTGTGCCAGGGCCTGCCCACCCTCACAGGGAAGAATTCCTTCCCAAAATCAAACTTAAATTTCCCAGTTTTGGCTTGAAGCTATTCCCCCTTGTCCTTTCATTCCAGTTCCTGATGAACAGTCCTCCACTATCTTCCCTGTAGTCCCTTCAGGTCCTGGAAGGTGCTCTGAGGTCTCCACACAACCTTCTCTTCTCCAGGCTGAACAGCCCCAACAATCCCATTCTGTCTCCATAGGGGAGGTCCCTTTATCAACTTCATGGCCTCTTCTGGACCCGCTCCAACAGTTCCACGTCCTTTTAATGATGGGGGCACCAGAGCTGCATGCAGCATTCCAGATGGGATCTCATGAGAGCAGAGTAGGGAGGAAGAATCACCTCCCTCGAGATGATCCAGGCAACATCCAGGCAATGCCGTGGCCAAAATCCCCATTCCTACTGCCAGGGACGGCTGGGGCTGGGACAGGACTCTGGGCATGCAGAGGGGCCATGGAATTTTGCTTTCAACCTCACCCCCAGCTCCTGCTCATGAGCTTGACCCAGCTGCCTCCCCTGCAGACCCAGCACAGCTCCAAAAACTCCTCCTTTCCCACAAAACAAAGGTCTCGTTCTCCATCGAGAGCCGGAGGCAGGAGGGGTGGGGGAGCTGACTCAGCTCATGGATGACTTTATTGGAACTCTACACGTCGGACAGGCATGCGAACAGGACAGACGGAGACAGGAGTAGTATTGCCTTGGTCACAGAGATATGGAACAGCGTTGGAAGGACCCTGACCCCTCCAGGCCAGCTGGGATCCCACACCTCGGTCTCCTATTGCTTCCCATCCCCATCCCTGCGCCCCAACCACCCCGCTGGGCCCCCCGTGCCCCTGGGATCAGCACCCGTGGGAGGGGGCGATGGTGGCACCTGGAGTGGAGCCTTTGGCACCCTGGAGGAGGGCTCCTGGTGGCCGTGTGACAATGGAGGGGTCAGAGCACGGGCGCAGCCGCGGGCAGAGATGTCCTGGTGAGCAGCTGGATCTCCAGAAGTGGAGGGTGAGGTGCAGCCAGAAGCGTGGGCAAGGGGAGGGGGCAGCCCAGGGGGTGCAGGGGCAGCGTGGCCGTGGCAGGGCTGGCACCAGGAAGGGGAATGGGGCTGTCCCCAACCTCCCTCCCAGCCCCGCTGCTCTGCGGCACCTCTCAGGGGGACACAGCTGCCACCCCCCCCCAGGGATGGAGCTGGAGCTTTGGGGAAAGAAAGCTCCTTGGGAAGAGCATTCCTTGGGGAATGCATGTCCCAGCCTTGGGGAGAGCATCCCTGGGCTTTTGGAGGACATCCCTCAGCCTTGGGGAGAGCATCTCCCTTGGGAAGAGCATCCCTTGGCCCCAGGGGGAGCATCCCTGGAGGAATGCATGTCCCAGCCTGAGGGAAAGCATCCCTGGGCTTTGGGGAGAGCATCCCTGGGGGAATGCATCCTTTAGCCTTAGGAAGAGCATCCCTTGGCCGCAGGGAGAGCCTCCTTCCACCTTGGGGAAAGTGTCCCTCGAGATACACGTCCTTCCCCCTCGGAGAAGGCATCCCCTGGGGAGGGCATCCCTTGGGAGGGCGCTGCCTGCATCCAGCTGGGGCTCAGGAGAAGGTGACCACCTCACCCTGGGGGTAACTGGAAGCGAGGGTGTCCTGGCAGGAATCTGCAATTAAAGACATAAACACGGCATTAGATATTTGCTTTCATGAGCTGTGTGGGGAGAAATAGGAGAGGGAGAGGGACACTGAGCTTCCAGGCGACCCCAACTTAGTAGGATGCAGAAAACAGGGTAACCACAAAGTAAAGTGGCCTTTTTCACAGGGATAAAATGCTGCTGTTGCATCTGTAAGTCAGGGAAAAATGGTTTTTAAAAGCCTCAGAATGGTGGCAGAGATGGAGACTTGGGAAATGATTCTCCACGAGAAACCATGCATGGAATCAGGGTGATTTTGAGGGTATAAATGAAAAGCAGGGGAAAAACATCATGCTCACCACATCCCTCTCAACCCTCTGCTCCCAGAAAGCTGCTCTTGCCCAAAACTTCCCAAGCCAACCCCAAAGCAGATGTCCCAAAGCCAAGCCTGGTGCATTAATCCCTCAGTGTTTTTTCTTCTCCCTCTCTCCCTCTCATTTGTTATCATTGAATTAATTATCATTGATTGGAGCTCTGAGTCACCCCACCGCCTCTCCCCATGTGCCAGGGCCCAGTTTCCAGGCAAGGGGCTGTCAGGCAGGGAGACAGCGCCTGATCCACCTGATAAAACACGGAATTTTGCTTTCAACCTCACCCCCAGCTCCTGCTCATGAGCTTGACCCAGCTGCCTCCCCTGCAGACCCAACACAGCTCCAAAACCTCCTCCTTTCCCACAAAATAAAGGTCTCGTTCTCCATCGAGCATCACTGCACAGCCTGGGTGAGCAATGCCAAGGCATGGAGGCTTTTCAAACCTCACATCCCATAAAACCCCAAGGGATTAAAGGAGCTCTCCTCCCTGAGCTGGCAGGAGAGCTCCCCACCTCCAAAGACAAAACGGTTTGGGGACCCAACAACATCCCCCTGCAGCAATCTGGGGACCAGCAGTGCCCACGCATGCAGCAGCTGCTGAAAAATATCCCAGCTCTTGGTTCAGTCACTCCTGCAAGCAGCTAAAAGCTCTTGGCAGGGCTTGTGTCCTGCTAGAAACATTCCCCATCAGGTCGATTGATTTACCAGGGGCACGACTTGGCTTTTAACTCCCATCTCCTCCTCCCCGTTCAAAGCCATTTTGTGTGTTAGCTCGAGACCTGCTGCCCGCAGCCTCCAGGGACCTGCCTTGGAAAGCAGCTTCCCAGCCTAGGAAAAAAATTAGCACGACTAAAAATAAATAACAACAGCCCAGATTTTAATTTTTTGTCCCCCAGACAAAGGCACCATGAGAAAAAAGCCCTCCTGTCTTGGCTTATGGGTACTAGCTCTGCTCCACTCTCACCCCTCGGTGATGTGCTACCCCTTCCTCAATCCTATTTTTGGGTGCAGATCTGCCACCAACCCCTGTAGAGTTGGCAAGGCAGGAGGCTTGGCACAGCCTGGCACAACTCAGCTCCAAATACCCAAGGTTTGCTGTGCTGCTCCCAGAGCCATCACCCCCAAATTTCCCCCCATGGGGAGTTCACCCAGTCCCACCCTCCTGCTTTGAGCATCTCCTCAAACAGCCTGAAGTGCTGCTGCGGGGGCTGCCAGCACCCAGCTGTGCCAGCACAATGTTTGGGTAGGTCCCACGCTGGCTCTGCTCTGCTCTGGCACAGCAGCCCTGAGGAGGAGGAGGAGGATTTGGGGGGATTGGAGGATGAGCAGCTCAACCTTCCCCAGCCACGTGTGTCAGACCCAGAACCCCCTGGCTGATCCCCTGGCCTGGGCAGCAGGGGAGGGGGGGATTCTGCCCCACTCAGGTGAGACCCCACCTGCAGAGCTGCCCCAGCCCTGGTCTCCAGCATCAGGAGGATGTGGAGCCCCTCTGTTCTAGAGCCAGGCTGGGAGAGCCAGGGGTGCTCACCTGAAGAGGAGAAGACTCTGGGGAGACCTTAGAGCCCCTTCCAGGGCCTAAAGAGGTTCCAGGAGAGCTGGAGAGGGACTTTGGAGAAGGGGGAATGGCTTCCCACTGCCAGAGGGCAGGGATGGATGGGATATTGGGAAGGAATCCTTCCCTGTGAGGGTGGGGAGGCCCTGGCACAGGGTGCCCAGAGCAGCTGGGGCTGCCCCATCCCTGGGAGTGTCCAAGGCCAGGCTGGATGGGGCTTGGAACAACCTGGGACAGTGGGAGGTGTCCCTGCCCATGGCAGGAGCTGGAATGAGATGGAATTCAAGGTCCCTTCCTACCCAAACAATTCTGTGACTCTGTGATTACTTTTTCACAGCCACCAGGACATATCCCCTGCCCCTGCCTGTCCCACACAGGAGGAAGTGTGACCCTCTTCCCAGGAGCTCACAGAACCCTTTCTGAGCCTCCATTTACCTTTCCCGTGGGTAAAACGTACGGCTCGGGTGCCCGGGCGGGGGTAAGGAAGTAACAGACTGGGAGCTGGGAGGCTCCTATTTATAAGCTCAACTGCATCCTATTTTGCATCTGCCTCTGCTCCCCCTGTTCCTCGTCAGCACGGGCAAGCCATGGGGTTGCTATTTATTTTCTGTTTTTCTTTATTGTCATCAAATAAGCAGTGAGGATTTTTCCTGGCAGAGCTGGGGAAGCCAGGAACAGGCTCCTTCTGGGTAGAGCAATTACTCTCTTGACATCTTCACCTCCTGCCCGGCTGCCTGACAGGCCTTTCTATTTCCTCAGCTCTCTCAGGCATCTCCTGAGAAACAGAGCAGTTGTTGCAACAATAAAAATTAATACTTTGCAAGCAACCCGGGATCGTGGTGCAGCCTCCACGCAGTTCTGGACTGTGAGTCTTCCAGAAGGAAAAGAGAAAGAAGGAGCTGATGCTGGGGAACTGCTCCCAAATCCCCCTGATCCAAAAGCTGCTCTGGGTTTGCTCCTTGCACAGGGGTGGGTGGTCACAGGGGCTCGATCCTTATCCCAAAGTGCTGATCCACGTCCCAAAGTGGGCAGAGGAATGTGAGGACTCCACCGGGGCAGCCCAGTGTCACCCAGCACCCCTGGAGTATTCCAGGCCAGGCTGGACAGAGCTTGGAGCAGCCTGTTCTAGCAGAAGCTGTCCCTGCCCGTGGCCCTTCCAACCCAAACCTTTCCATGGTCCCATCATCTCTGGTCCCATTCCCACTGCTGAGCATCACACGTGTCTGCATCCACGGTGGGGACAGGGACACGGGGCACTAAAGTTCTGTGGGGTCCCACCCTGCTGAGTGTCCCACTGTCCCTGTGAGGGTGGGCAGGCCCTGGCACAAGGTGCCCAGAGCAGCTGGGGCTGCCCCTGGATCCCTGGAAGTGTTCAAGGCCAGGCTGGACAGGGCTTGGAACAACCTGGGGCAGTGGAAGGTNTAGGTCCCACGCTGGCTCTGCTCTGCTCTGGCACAGCAGCCCTGAGGAGGAGGAGGAGGATTTGGGGGGATTGGAGGATGAGCAGCTCAACCTTCCCCAGCCACGTGTGTCAGACCCAGAACCCCCTGGCTGATCCCCTGGCCTGGGCAGCAGGGGAGGGGGGGATTCTGCCCCACTCAGGTGAGACCCCACCTGCAGAGCTGCCCCAGCCCTGGTCTCCAGCATCAGGAGGATGTGGAGCCCCTCTGTTCTAGAGCCAGGCTGGGAGAGCCAGGGGTGCTCACCTGAAGAGGAGAAGACTCTGGGGAGACCTTAGAGCCCCTTCCAGGGCCTAAAGAGGTTCCAGGAGAGCTGGAGAGGGACTTTGGAGAAGGGGGAATGGCTTCCCACTGCCAGAGGGCAGGGATGGATGGGATATTGGGAAGGAATCCTTCCCTGTGAGGGTGGGGAGGCCCTGGCACAGGGTGCCCAGAGCAGCTGGGGCTGCCCCATCCCTGGGAGTGTCCAAGGCCAGGCTGGATGGGGCTTGGAACAACCTGGGACAGTGGGAGGTGTCCCTGCCCATGGCAGGAGCTGGAATGAGATGGAATTCAAGGTCCCTTCCTACCCAAACAATTCTGTGACTCTGTGATTACTTTTTCACAGCCACCAGGACATATCCCCTGCCCCTGCCTGTCCCACACAGGAGGAAGTGTGACCCTCTTCCCAGGAGCTCACAGAACCCTTTCTGAGCCTCCATTTACCTTTCCCGTGGGTAAAACGTACGGCTCGGGTGCCCGGGCGGGGGTAAGGAAGTAACAGACTGGGAGCTGGGAGGCTCCTATTTATAAGCTCAACTGCATCCTATTTTGCATCTGCCTCTGCTCCCCCTGTTCCTCGTCAGCACGGGCAAGCCATGGGGTTGCTATTTATTTTCTGTTTTTCTTTATTGTCATCAAATAAGCAGTGAGGATTTTTCCTGGCAGAGCTGGGGAAGCCAGGAACAGGCTCCTTCTGGGTAGAGCAATTACTCTCTTGACATCTTCACCTCCTGCCCGGCTGCCTGACAGGCCTTTCTATTTCCTCAGCTCTCTCAGGCATCTCCTGAGAAACAGAGCAGTTGTTGCAACAATAAAAATTAATACTTTGCAAGCAACCCGGGATCGTGGTGCAGCCTCCACGCAGTTCTGGACTGTGAGTCTTCCAGAAGGAAAAGAGAAAGAAGGAGCTGATGCTGGGGAACTGCTCCCAAATCCCCCTGATCCAAAAGCTGCTCTGGGTTTGCTCCTTGCACAGGGGTGGGTGGTCACAGGGGCTCGATCCTTATCCCAAAGTGCTGATCCACGTCCCAAAGTGGGCAGAGGAATGTGAGGACTCCACCGGGGCAGCCCAGTGTCACCCAGCACCCCTGGAGTATTCCAGGCCAGGCTGGACAGAGCTTGGAGCAGCCTGTTCTAGCAGAAGCTGTCCCTGCCCGTGGCCCTTCCAACCCAAACCTTTCCATGGTCCCATCATCTCTGGTCCCATTCCCACTGCTGAGCATCACACGTGTCTGCATCCACGGTGGGGCCAGCGACANGGAAGGGAAGGAAGGAAGGAAGGAAGGAAGGAAGGAAGGAAGGAAGGAAGGAAGGAAGGAAGGAAGGTAGGTTTGGATCTGTGCTGACTGCTCCTCCTCGCAGCTCCTTCTCCACATCAAGGGAAACTGAGGCACGGGAAACCTGGGGTGGAGCAGGAGGGTCCTGGCTGAGATCTGCTAAAATCCACCCCAGCTTCTTTCAGGTGCAGGGACCATGGAATCATAGAATCNGACTCTGTGATTACTTTTTCACAGCCACCAGGACCCATTCCCTGCTCCACAGGTGAGGGACATGTTCCTATAACACACCCAATGCTCATCCCTGGATTCCTGCTCAATCCCATCACCCTGCCAGCAACAAGACCCATCCCATCCCATCCCATCCCATCCCATCCCATCCCATCCCATCCCATCCCATCCCATCCCATCCCATCCCATCGCCAGGTCTCCTTTCCATGCTGCCATGCCCCGACAGTCACCCCACACCCCTTGATGTTATTTTTTAAAATGCCATTTCAGGGCTTGGGCAGGGGCAGTTGGACTCCTGTGGATTTATGCCGTTCCTTGGGAATAAATCCAACAACTTGGCTTTCTCTCGGTGTCTTTTGCCTGGGCTGGAACGTGAGCTCCTACCAGATCCCTAAACACAGATAAGTCCTGCGAGGATATCAGGGGAAGTATCGGATATTCGTGCTCTATTCTTATCCTATTCTCCAGGCAGCCAATTTTGGCCACTGTTTGAGATAAAAACCTGGGCTCCAGAGATATTTAGAGGTCTGCTCTGATCCACTACAGCTCCTCTTCTAATCTTACCTGGGGATTAACCCGTGATACGTTGCCCTCAAAACCAACCCAGAACCCCCACCTAAAAATAACAACAAGCTGTTTTCTCCCTCCTGCATCCCCCAAATCCTGTTCAGAAGAAGGCGGGGAGGAAGAGGGAGAAGATGCGATGGGTTTTTCAGCAGTTTGGTGCCTCCCACTGAAATCCCTCCATCTCCCTTTCGGGGCTGGGTTGTTTTAGAGGAGCTTTTTGCACATTAGTCATCCCTTCTCCCGGGTTGCATAACGCCCCAGCTAAAAATTGCATCCTACCGGCTCCGTGGCAGCTCATGCCCAACCCTCTTTGCTCTGGTGGGGATGAGATTTTGGGGGGTCCACCAAAGGTTTTCCACCCCAAACAACCACTCTGGCATTGAGATGAGCTGCTCTGGGAGCCTGAGGGGGCAAAGGCAAGGATGGGATCTCCAGGCATCTGTGTCTGCTCTGGGTTTAATCCTCCACCTCCAAGAGACTTAAACCCCAAAGTCTGAGCATCTTGATCTGACTCTTCTGCAAGAGACAGGGTTTCACACCTGGCTCATCCCCAACGTCAGCACACAACCTTGGATAAATCATTTATGATTCAAAGACCACTGAAGCCATGGAGAGTGACCTTCCCTCTGGCAGGGGCTGGGGATATTGCAGCTCCTCCTGCTTCCAGAGGGAAGGATGAGCCAGAGAAGCATCTGCATGGTGCTGCTGTACCCACCCCTTTGCCCAGTTCATGGAATTTTGGGTGATTCATGAACCTACCCTGGTACCCCATCTGTCTGCTGTGGGAATAAACAACTGCAGAAATCCAAGGAATGCAGCTGCACCCAACACACAAACCCAGGTGCTACTGGTGAGGGATGGATCAGCACCACAGCCCAGTTTGGCACATCCTGAGCAGAGGATGGACGCAGCTCATCCCAATTTCACCCCAAATCCACAACAATTCTGGCTCCAGCACCAGCTCCTGTCATCCATCCCCAAGATCCAACCCAAGGCACCAAGTTTTTCACCTCTTTTCTGCTTCCTTNGGAAACCTGGGGTGGAGCAGGAGGGTCCTGGCTGAGATCTGCTAAAATCCACCCCAGCTTCTTTCAGGTGCAGGGACCATGGAATCATAGAATCCTAAAGTTGGAAAAGACCTCCAAGATCATCAAGTCCAACCTCGCCATTCCCTGAGCACCAGATCCAGTTTGGCCATGATGGAGGGGAAGGGTCTGACCCCAGAAAAGCTCTTGGGGCTCTTTGCTTTTCAAACACATCCAAATCTAAGCTCTCCTCCCCAGAAAAGTCCCCAGGCTCCAGCCCTGACTTGCTCAGAGTGAGGAAAGAGGCCAAGAGAGCACCAAGGGGGACTCGAGACCAGGGCTGGACACCCCAAACCAGCCACTTGCAGCCACCCAAGATCCAAACACCTCCAGGGAGGCTGAGCTGGACAGAACTGAAATGAGCCAGAGGTCAGAACCTGAAGGGTTTGTTCTAGTTTGGGAAGATACCTCAGATCATCCAAAATCCTCCCAAAAACCAATACAGGGGAGCAAAACCAGCAGTGCCACAGGGAGTTTGACTCTCCAGCCTCATCCTCCCAGGGATGGGGAGAGCCTGGCTCAAACCCAGCTCCCATCCCCATGGGAATGTTCTGGAATCACCACCTCACGTCCATCCCAAACAAGGATTCATCCCCCATCTGTTTAGGCATCATTTTGCCTCAAATCTCTCTCTGCCCCACTATTCAACACCAGCAGCAGCTTTCCCAGGGACCTTTATTCCTCTTCCCACCACTTCCCAGCTCTTCATGGGAGTATCCATACCTCCCAGCCTCTGTGTGCTCCCTGAACCCTCTCCCAGGGCCCTCCAGCCTCCACAGGATCTCAGGCCTGGTTTCCAAGGCCCTGAGGCCCATCCTGAGGTTGGAAGGAGAAGCAGACACAATCTGGGAAAGAACAAGTAGGATTTAGGCAAAAAAAAGCACAAAACAAGAGGGGAACCACTGCTGGGCAGGGAATAGAGGTTTATTCATCTGTTGCCTCCAGAAACTTGAGGCTGGTTTAAAAAAAAAAAACAAACAAAATAAAACCTAAAAATATATGAATTCAGCCATTTCCAGCACAATGAGATATAATTTTATGAGTCAACTTGTCCTCCTTGTGTTTCCACCACCCTTTAGCCCAACACAAACGGCCCACGGGAGGGAGGGCTCGACTCCAGAGGGAATTGCAGGGTTTATTTAGGATGAATAAGGAGGAAAAGTACCCCACCTCCTCCAGGGACTGTCCATAGGCATGGACACGAGACAAGGTCAGCGCAGGCGTTACAGGGGCAGGGGGAGCTGGAGAGGGTCAGAACCAGCTCCTGGGGGATGGAGATGTCCCAGCTCAGGCTGCTCGGGGCGTGCTGGGGACCAGAGGGACACACGGGGCACAGCGAGGTCCTTTAGAGGATGGAGGGGACGGGGGAGCAGGGGCGCTGCAGGGAGCAGGGGGAGCTACAGCGGGACGCCAGCGGAGCCAGGCCCGCCGCGGATCCTGCCACTCCATCTATGCTGCTCAGGCTCCGCGACTTTCCACAGCCTCGGGGAAGAAAACAGACAGGTTAGAGCCCAGCAGCCTCCTGCCCAAAGCTCGGGAGGCTGGCAGCTCCAGGCTGAGCCCCACACTCCGAGCAACCCCCTAAAAAATTCAGGAAGGGCTTCTTGAGGACAAGCAGGCTCCTCCAGAGCTTCCCACTCCCTTCACCGAGCAGCGCCGGCCAAATCCAGGGCTCAGAGTCATCAATGAGGAGACCAAATTGCTCTTGGAGGGTGTTGGGTTTTGTTTCCCAAATTGCTCTGAATGAGGAATGAGTTTAGGGATTTTGTGGGCTGAAGCAGACGGGAAAAAGCAGCAGAACTCAAACAAATATGGGATTTGGAAGGAGTGGTTCCCCCAGCTCTGGTTTTTACACCCCTGTAGCAGCAGGCTGCTGCTGACACCTTTCTGTGTGGAAAGGAGCAGGTAGGCATGCTCATTATTTTCTATAAGAAATTGCAATAAAGAGCAAATATTTCTGTTTCTTTAAGCATGGGGACCCTTCACACTCCCCCAAAGAGCCAGGAATTTCTCCAGCTTTTATTGAAAAAGCAACAGCCAGAGGAAATGTTCTCGCAGGTCAAAAGCCACTTTTCTTGCTGGAAAGACACAAAGTCTTTGCACTGAAAATTGGATTTTTAGGTCCACAAAGCACCACTGCTAAGGGTGAGTCTGTTCCCTGGATCTGCTGCCAAAACATGGAAAATTAATGATGCTCCCAGCTGTGATGAGCCCAATGTCCCTGTGCCTGGATCTTCCCTGAGAGCACCTGGCTGAGCAAACCCAGCCAAGCCTGAGCCTTCCCAAGGCACCCAAGCGAGTTCCAGGGAAAGCAAGAACAGGGCAGCAGCATTTGTGTGGGGGGAGCAGAGGGAGGCAGCTCCTGACAGCAGAAAAACAAGATGATGGATGGCCCCTCTGGCAGTGCCAGGCTTGGAATCCCTCCCTGTGTCCTGCCCAGGAGCTCGTGGCACATCTTTGGGTTCTGCTTTGCTGCTGCTGGGTTGGGCTTGGATCAGGGGTCAAGACTCACAGCAGAGCAGTCACAGCATCACCCTCGCACACCCCCAAGGTCAGTGCTGGGACAGGAACATCAGCTGGGAAAGGCTCCAGAGCACTACCTCTGCAAATCTGGGGGTTATCTGGGGCTTGTCCCTTTTTTATGGTTTTTTCCCAGCCTCAGGAGCCAGCAGGGATTCTTCAACCCCTCCCCACCCCTCAGCCCCCCAGGGAGACACAGCTCCTCCAGCTGTGAAGCAGAGGCAGGTCCAGGGGACAGAGGGACCTGCCTAAACCTGTTGCTGACTCCAGCAAGGCTTCCCCTCCCTGCAGTGGAAGCGGGAACAGAAGCAGGCCTGAGCAGAAGAGCAATTTCCTTATTTACTTCTTGGCACGGATCCCCACAGCGAGCGAGGAGGGAAGCGAGCACAGCCCTGAGCTGGGGGGAGCTGGGAGTTCCCCACCCACAGCAGCTGATGCAAAGACCACCCTGCTCCCCATGACACTCCCGAAAATCTCATCCTTCCTTCTCCTTGCTCTTTTCCCCGGGTGTGCTGAGGCTCTTGGAAGAGCTCACGTGTTTCCTGCTGCCCTGAGCCATGAGTGGGAAACAGCCAGGCTGAGATCCAAGGGGTCCCTGAAAGCTTGGGGCAACCCCCAGCACCCAAGCAGCAGCAGTTTGGCAGGAGGTGTTATGGGGTTGGGGTTTGCTGGGAGCCCCCAGCAAGGCAGGGATTTGCTGATGGGGCTTGTGGGGATGGGCTTTGCCTCTCACTCCAAACTCTGAATAGAAAAGGGTGCAAACAGTGCAAACCATCCACTGCTCACTCTGATTAAGGCTCAAGTGCCACATTTTGGGAAAGAACTTCATAAAGATTTTCATTTCCCCAGGGACCCTCTGCAATGGAAAGCCAGGGCAAACCTGCCCCAAGCCCAAAAATTCATTCTCTCCATCAATTTATCCCAAGCCACCCTTGCAGGAGCACCTGGGAAGGAGCTCAAGACTCAGTCCCTCAAGGCTGTCGTGGTTTCCCACCACACCCAGGGCCAGATAAAGCCACGACTGGACAAGGGAGTTGTGCTCTGCTAATTGCCACAGCTGATAAACAGAGCTGGTGTCCCAGTAACTCGCCCTGGGGCTACCCAGAGTCACTGGGATTGCTTTAGGAACAGGCTTGTTGCCAATAAAAGAGCGCTGGGTGACCCCCGGGGGCTTCTGCCAGCCGTGGCACTGCCTGCTCCCCACAGGAGCTCCGAGCACTCCACAGGCACAGGCTGGGAGCTGCGGCAGAGGGATGGGGTAGAGCAGGGAGGCAGCAAAGCCCAGGAGAATGCTGCTGTAGGTGACAGAGGCCTGGCACACAGCTCGTGGGGGGTTGTCCCCGTGCAAATGTGGGGTGATCCTTGGTCCCTCCCAGCCAGGCAACTCCAGGGGATGCTCCCGTGAGCATTCCCAGCTTGGTCCCATCCCACGTGCTCAGGCCCTGTGGGAGTCATGGCCCTGCACTGACACCAGCAGTGAGAATGAGCTGCACCACGCTCTACAGAGCCAAAAATCACTGCTGTGCTGTGCTAACGTGCTGATAAAGGAGGTGGAGTTTTTTAAGAGATGCACAGATGTGGCACTTGGGGACATGGGTTAGTGGCCAAGTGCTGGGGGAAGGTTGGACTCGTAGAGCTCTTTTCCAGCCCATGATTCCATGGTTCCATCCTCACCAGTCTCACTGTCTGGACTCATCCTGCCTCTATGTCCCTCCATCCAAGCAGAGGACAGGGCTTTTGTGCCAAGGCAGCCCCATGGCAAAGTCTGCACCCAGCAGGACACGTTTTTGGGAACTGCTGAGCAGGACCCCAGTACTGAGGGGAGATAAAGGGTCTGAAGCCATCCCTGGCAGCCAGAGAGCAGAGCAATACCACTGCAGGCAGCCACAGGAACAAGAAACACATTCCACATAGGAATCCACAGCAATCCAGCTCAATCTGCTCCAGGCTCAGGTCCAAGGACAGGAGCAGCTCTTCTCTCTGAGCTGCCCCAACAGGATCAACCCTGGAGTCAGGGTTAAACCACGATGGATGCTGAGATCTGCAGCTTATTCCCAAACCAGCTCCCTCTCCTGATTTCCACAGCTTGTACAGACACCAGTACCTGTCCCAGGATCTGACAGATGGCCATCAGAGAGTCAGGCTCAGAACCAAGCTCATCTCAATTTGCAGAGCTGCCAACATCCCAGTACCAGAACAAACAGCCTCAGCAGGAGATAAATCAAGACCAAGGGAAGAGGCGCCTCTGCAGCTCCCAGCGGATTTTGGCTGGAGGCTGCTTCACCACCTGGTCACCTCTGGTCATCTCTGGTCATCTCTGGTCACCCAGAGCATTTCACAAGGCCAGCCCTGACCTCCCAGGACAGCCTCCCACCCGTCTGTCCCACAGCTCAAGCAGGGCATGGGTACTGAGGTTCCCCCTCCCCAAAAGGTCTCAAGCATCTCTGGAGCCCCTCTGGACAGCAGATCCAGCCTTCTCCAGGTGCAACATCATTCCAGCAACATGGGGATGAGTGACCCATGCACACCTTCTATTCTGAAGTGTAAAAGGCACTCTGAAATTTGCAGGGAAGACACCAGAACACCCCAAGAACCATCACCACAGTGCCCTTTCAGAGAGCTGCTGCTGCTGCCACCACACAAGGACAGAAATCTCCCGGTCTCCTGCGATCCGGTGATGGGATTTGGGAGTGAGCAAAAGCAGCTCTGGATCCTCAACTCTTAGTGCTGTTCCACTTCTCCTGGCTTCAGTGGGACCGGATTCAAATGCTTCAGCTGAAGCCTGGCTTCAGCATTTTCTGAGGAGGAAGACCAGCACTGGCTTTCATCCATCTCCTCCATCCCTCCAGTTGAGCATTCCCCCTCCCAGTCTGGAGAAGGACTAAACCTCTCTCCCCTCTCCACATTAACAAGACCAAATCCACAGGAAAAGGCACTTCCAGGAAAAAAAACATCAGGTATTTCAAGCAGATCTTTGATGGCACCCCAAGGATGAGCAAAGCTTTTCCTCTTTGTCCTTTTTCTGAGGCTGAGCAGTAATGTCAAAGGGAATCCTTGATTTCCCAGGAGGAAACAACCAACTTGCTTCTACTACTGATAAATGTGATTGCACCCAAACACCTCCTTGTGTCCCATCCAGTCTGGGCCATCCCAAGCAGCTCCAAGAGTAACAAACCCTTGAGGCTCTCCAAAGCACCAGCAGGCCCTGGGGAGCAGCTCAGAGATGCAGCACATCATCCCTGCTCCTGCCTGGTCCCAGCTCCCTGGGAGCAACGGGCAGCACTTGGTACCAGGGAGGCAGAAGTAGGTCAGCTCTGCAGCTACAGCATCCCATGCCACCCTGGACACACAAAACACTGCACAACTGGAAAACTGAACTGTGCCCTAAGAGTTATCCCAGCAATTGAGGGGGCAGCTGGATTTTGGGGCACTGGATTTACCCTCCCTGGGGCTGGAGTGCTGAGAGATGAGCAAAGGAGCAGAGAAGTCTGGGACCAGGTTGAAGATTTTGTTTTGTCATGGGAAAAAGAATTTTGTGTTTTCCTGACTCATCTCCCCCTCAGTTTCCCATGGAAAACCTCAACACTTAGCACAGCTCCCGTTCCAAACCCAGAGGAGCCTTTCTGGCAGCCCGGAGCTGCTGGCAAGGCAGCACTTGACACATCACAGCTCCCCACGCTCGAACCCACTGAGAGCCACCGGAGGGGAGAGGAGGGGAAAAGCCTCTGGGTATTTTTTTCCCTACAGAAAACCTTTTGGTCACCTTCAGTCACAACCTCACCATGTCCTCAGGAGAGATGTCCCACTCACCCCATCCAGAGATGAGTGGCTGAAACCCAGGGAGAAGAGCTGGAGGGGCAGAGGTTGGAACACTCTGACCCCAGGGAGGGCGGTGCAGCCAGCACAGGGTCACAGACCCCAAATGGGGGTCACAGACCCCAAATGGGGGTGACTGGGGAGGAGAAAACAAAATATGGAGCCAGCACAGAGAGATGTGTTGGATGGAGGGGAAGCAGATGGAGAGGCAGGAAGCCGTGGATTTGGGGAGCAGAGGACAGCCAGGCAGGTGGATGGAGATGAACCAGTCTTGGATTGGCCCAACAAACCTGCACTCAGCCTCCACCTCTCCCTCCCCAGCCAGGTCCTGCTCACACCTCCAGCCGTACCTTTCTGGATGCCTCCATCTGCTGCACAGGAGAAGTCCCCTGTGGCCAGCAGGAAGCACGTGGAGGATTTCTTGTTCTTGTCCCGGGTGCTGGAGCGCCGCATTGGCCGCTTCTCCTCGTCCGTCGGGGACAGCGGCTGCTCCTCATCCGACAGCACCACGTTGGCCTCACCGTTCTGCTTGGAGTCTGCAAGGAGGTGGCAGAGACCCATCAGCAGCTGACAAACCTGCAGGAGAAAGGGCTCAGGGTGGCCAGAAGGGGCTGGTCAGACCGTGCAAGGAAGCAGAAGAGTGGGTTGCAGGTGGCCCAGAGCAACACCCACCAGTTCAGGTGCTGATCCCAGCCTGGACACGCTCATTTAGGGCAGCCAGGGAAGCAGGACAAAGACAGATATAATTCCAAGCAGCTCTAGTCCTGCTGAGGGTTATGAAACCTGCACTAAGCCAAAGCTGGGAATGAAACACCCCAGGTTTTTGAGATCCACCCACCTAATTGGAGGGAATTAGCTCTCCAAAATTCACACTGCTGAGGAACGGGCTGCTCGGGGTAGTGGGAAGTGCTAATTTATGTCCCCTGGCTCCCTGGTTTGTTGGCTGAGAGGATGCTCTTCCACGTGAGGGCCTGGCCTGGGCTCCTGGCTCTAACTGCTCTCTGCTGCCAGAGCTCCTGGGGCAGATGGGATTTGCAGGCATGTGGGAAAAGGAGATTTCTAAAGGGAAAGAGCTGTTTGGGGCACCTGGAGCTCCCTGTTTCCCCAGCAGGGGAAGGCCCATCACGGTTAAACACCTCAGTGCTGGTGCAGGACACAACCCCACTGTGGTGCCTCCTGTTCCAGACACCCCAGAGGTGGCAGCAAACCAAGACAAAAGGGGCAGAGCAGCCACCATGGCCAGCACTGACAGTGGGGCAGGGCTCGCACAGACCCCCAAAGTTAGCCCAAGGGATGGACCTCACACTGCCCACGGCTGGGGCTGTGCCTTCTCCTGATCCTAAGGAAAGACTGGCTGACCCCCAAACTTCAGCTCAGTGCATGAGAGGAAAAAAAGAGAAATGTCCAGGGACTGGTTTTGCTGAGGATTTGGAGCAGCAGCACAGGGATTCTGTCTACCAGCAGATGAATGAGGAGGTGGGGTCAAGCCCCAGGGAATGTCCATGGATTTATCAATTTTGGTGACGATTACCCTGATTTATGGTGGGAGGAAGCAGAGGGAAAATCTGTCCCAAGGGCATGACCAGGCTAACATGAGAGTAGGGCTTGTGGCCTTACCTCTGTCACTGTGAGGAAGAGGCGGGTTTGGCAGGGACAGCATGAAAGCCACCATGGCGACTTGGTCTGTGCCATTAGGAGGGAAGGATATGGCTTTTGGGAAAGCAGGTGGCCTTTCCCCCATGCCTGGATGGAGGATTTGACCTGCAGTGCCCTGCTCCACCAGCATGGCCCCCAACACCCTCACACCCCAGGGCCCCAGCCCTTTCTGCACCCATCCAGAGCTGGGGGCCGCATCCTGCACCTTCCCCAGGGACTCGGGGACACAGGCACCACACACACTGCCCTGAGGGCTCCCGGAGGTCTCCCCCTCCCTCAGCCCCACCTTTGGGGTCTCACCTGACCGCTTCCGCTCAGTTGCCCCCTCCTCTACTGCCAATGGGCAAGTGTCACTCTGGGTGCTGTTCCGGGGCGAGTTTTCCTCAGATTTGCCATAGGTGGGGGAGTCCAGCGGGGCCGGACGGGGTATATGCTTTTTCTTCTTCTTTGGCAGCTTCTGCTTGGCCATGGCCAATGAATAGTACATCCCAAAGTTATTGACAATGACGGGCACGGGCATGGCGATGGTCAGCACCCCGGCCAGGGCGCACAGGGCCCCCACCACCATCCCAGACCAGGTCTTGGGGTACATGTCACCATAGCCCAGGGTCGTCATCGTGACCACAGCCCACCAGAACCCGATGGGGATGTTCTTAAAGTGAGTGTGGTCACTCCCGGTAGGGTCGGACGTCTTGGCTCCGATCCGCTCGGCGTAGTAGATCATGGTGGCGAAAATCAAGACCCCCAAGGCGAGGAAGATGATGAGGAGCAGGAATTCGTTGGTGCTGGCCCGCAGCGTGTGGCCCAGCACCCGGAGACCCACAAAGTGCCGTGTCAGCTTGAAGATCCGGAGGATGCGGACGAAGCGCACCACCCGTAGGAAGCCCAGCACGTCCCGAGCAGCTTTGGAGGACAGGCCACTGAGACCCACCTCCAGGTAGAAGGGCAAGATGGCCACGAAGTCAATGATGTTGAGCAGGTTTTTAATGAAGAGAAGCTTATCTGGGCAGCAGATGATGCGAACCAGGAACTCGAGGGTGAACCACAGCACGCAGACCCCTTCGATGTAGGTGAGGATGGGCTCCGTCTCCACTTTGTGGGTCAGCAGCACCGTCGTGGTGTTGCCAACCACCAGGGTCTCCGTCACGTTGACGTCGATGTTGAAGGCCTCGTGTGTCTCCAGGCAGAAGGTTGTGATGGAGACCAGGATGAAGAAAAGCGAGGCGAAAGCAACCACCTGCAAAAGTCAAAGTTACACAGGCTGTGAGCTGATGTGGGACAACCTCTTCTCTTTGGAGGAGGTCAAAATGCTCCAGATGCTGCCACCCACTGCCCTGAAACCAAGGGTGGAGAATGAGGAGGGATCCCTGGACCTCTCCCATGGGTTGACAGCAAACCTCAGTGCCTGGGGCCATCAGTCCAGGACCTTCCTCCAAGTGCTACAGTCTGTCCAGGAGAAGATGTGCTGGGGTCCAGCTGTGCCTGGAGATGTGCCAAGAATGGCAGTGGAGGGGATGAGGGGCAACTGGGACAGTCTGGGACTGGAGCAATCTCCCAGTGGGAACAGACATGAAAAGGGAATTTTGACAGGACAAATTCAAAGAGCTTTCCCCCACATTCATCACAAAGCCCTCCAGATGCCAGGTTCACATTGTTCACAACCATGAGCTTTGAGGTCTAGATGTTCCCACTTCTCCGTTCTGCCCAAGCAGGGAGACCGTTGTCCCCTCCATGTCACCTCCTCCTTGCCTCAGATGTGAGCGAGGAGGGGTCAGCAGCACGCCCTGGAAGTCACAGGCTGTGTCACAAATTCCACCTTGTGCTCCCATCAGCCCTGCTCAGCTCCCTCCCTCCCTCCCGGCGAGCCCATTACCTGGAGCATCTGTTTCCAAGAGCCATCCCCCGCCTCCCAAAAAAAAAAAAGCTTTGGAGCAGAAAAACTCTTGTTCTACCTTCCTGCAGCACAAAAGCACGGTGGTTTCAGCTTCCAGGAGCAGGTCCTGTGCAGCCCCTTTGCTGCAGCTGCACCAAGCAGGACGTGACCTTTTGCTGTCAAGCCCACCCAAGTGGCTGTGCCTGCAGAGCTGCACCGTGAGCCTGCTCCAGGCGACAGCCCGGATCCTCGGCTGGAGTGAATCAGCAGCAGAGACAGCCTGAGTCACGCTGGAGAAACACCCGACCCCCGACACCGGCGCTGCCCTGCCAGCAGCCCCGAGCCTGCCAGGAGCACCCTTGAGGGCTGTCCCCAAGGGCACACCCGTGTGGGTCTGCCACAGAGAGCACCAGCCCTGCAGGAGTTTGGTCTGAAGTTTACAGCAGGCATTAAATGATGGAGAAACCTTTGGAAGATGAGTCTCCTGCCCCAGTGAAAGACACCTGCTTGGGGATGGAGTGAGATGTTCCTCACCCCTCAACCAGACCCCTTTGGGCTGCACATGGGGATTCGGCTCTGAGGGCTGACCAGTCGTGTGCAATTTGGGAAACAAATCCAACAAAATTGGGATCTTAAAGCAAGGCCAGCTTAACCAGACAAGTGTCTCTACACAGTGGTGGCACAGCCAAAATAATCCACTTTTCAGCTGAGGGCTGAGTCACGTTCCTGAGCTTCCCTGTATGGGGAATCTTGGGAAAACCTGAAGAGTAAAAATTTAGACTTAAAGCAAAGTAGAAAGAAAAAAACCATCCAGGAAGGGAGTGAGACCATGCAAACACTTGAGTAATGAAGCAGCCCTGCTGCTGGGTGCGAGGTGAGACCTGATTTAGCCCAAGGAGCAAAATCAGCCTTTAAAAATAGAAGTTGGGTTCACAGCCAGTGCCAACCATCGTGTCCCCCCCAGAGTGCTGCTCCAGTTCTGTGTCTGACCCAAGATGTCTCACCTCAGCCTCAGTCTCTGCTCCAAACTCAAGTTCTTTTCCAAAACTGTCTTTAAAATAAAATAAAATCTATGTATAAACCCAGTACTACCAATACACACCAAACAAGTCCTCCAGAACCTGCTGAAGTTCTACACAATCTCAATTTGCACTCAACAGCTTGACATAGGTGTTACCAAAAAATCAATGACCGACCCTGCAGAGGGTCACTGGCCTGAAAGTCCCCATGAAAGTGAGGTCAGGACTCTCCAAGTTGGGCTGCAAAGGGAAAAAATAATGAGGAGCTGCACGTAAGAAGAGTTTGGACGTTGAGATAAAATCACAGTCAGAGCAGTTTCCCATGGGGAGAAAAAGTGTAAAGTCCCAGCTGGGACAGCAGTTGCACCAGGGGCCAAATATTCCCTGAGTGGACTGACTGAGGAGATTGAGGAGCCAGGGACCGCATGGCTGTTGATGGTGCACAGAGAAGAGGCTAAAACATGGGAGGGATTTCTAACCACACGCTCACACTGCTGCCAGCTCAGGAGGAGAAGTGCTGGAGGGAGGGAAAGATGGAAATAAGAAGGAGCCAACTGAGTCAGGGCCCGAGGGGCTGCTCCATGGAGAGGAGGAGCGACGACCGACCGGAGAAATTCAGCTCCTGAGACTCTTAGTCACGGCTGCCACACAGAGAGGGAGAGAGTTTACATGGACAGCCTGGGACTGCTGCTTCCCAAGGTTTGGCAACACACTGTTCAGCTGCTCCAGCACATTCCCTGCAGCCAGCAGCATCCCTTGGCTCTGGCAAGAAAGGGGAGACCCCAAAATGGGGTATTAAAGAAATCCCAACCACTGCAAACTTCACCTGCCACCAAAGCCAGGGCAGCACCAGGAATGCTGTGCCCACAGAGATGCTCATGAGTCCTGCAGCATCCTGGTGCTGGATGGTGACTCCAGCCAGGAGCTGGGTGCACTCAGGAGCTTGGGCTGATTGCATTGCTCTGTGCCTCAGTTTCCCCTCTTGCCAGAGCAGTTTTCCCAAGTATGGCAAAACTACACTGGTATTTTTTCCTGTTGCCTCTGGAAGTTGATCGTTCCCATGGCACTGCTGAGCTGAAAATTTATCTAGAGCAGTGAGAAGGAAGCAGGGAGATCCCAGTACAAACTGGTCCCACTCCAGCCCCAGCTGGGCCTCAATCACCACAATCTCTGCTTCCTCCAATACATTCCTCCTGCTAAAGCCTTTCCAGGATCAGCTCAGCACACAGGAAAAGCAGAACCAAATAACACCAGGGGGAAAAAGAGGAGTTGAATTATTGTGCTTGGGTTTATTTTTAATTTTGTTTTATTTTTTATTTGGAGCTTTACACCACTCAGAGCATCTCTCCAAGGTGAAGAGCTCTCAGAGATTGGCAGAGGAGGGGGTACCCTTTTAAAAAGGTTCAGCTCTTGCTGCCCAAGCATCCCCTGTGTGTGTGTTGCTCTAACATTTGCTGCAAAAACACCTCCTTGCCAAAGTGACCCCTGCCCCGCGCGCTGCTCGTGGGTGTGAAATGCCTGCAGAATTTCCTACCATTGATGGGGTTTTTTTACACCTCTAAATGCATCCAGAATTCATCTCCATCCCAACTGCCTGCCTCTGTGTGTGTGGCAGATTTATAAGCCGGGCGTGCCAGGGGCTGGGTGGGTACAGGTGGGTACTGGGGGGTCGGGGCAGCGCTTTGGGGATGATCTATGAGGAGCTGGGAGAGGAGACACATGCACAGAGCAGCGCCCGAGCACCGGGCTGGAGCCTGCAGAGGCTCCTGGGTTTGGGGGACACGTCCCGGGCACATCGGTGCCCGTGGGGAGGGACAGCCTGCGTGCCCAGGGAGGGTGGGGGGGTCTCTGGGGCGTGGATGAGCTCGTGTGTGCACACACACGGTGCCAGGACCACACGTGGTGAGGGGGCTGCGGGACTGTGGTGGGGTGTGCGGGGTGTCAGCGGTGCCTGCTGGGCTCCGTGCGCTGCGGGGGCGGCCCCAGTGGGGACAGTGGGCAGGGGGTGCCCGGGCACGGGACATCCTTTGGGGCTGCAGGTCCTACATGTGAGGAGCGTGAGCTGCTTGGGGACAACCATGAGGATCCCATTTACTGCAGGACCTGACCCCAAACCCTGACCTCCACTCCATACCTGGGCTGTTAAATGTGGGTTTTGGCATCGTGCAGCCCAGCAAGAGGAACCCAAACATCCTATCCTAGAGCATCCTGAAACTCTGCCAGGTCAGCCCTGCCAAGGACAATCCCTCAACCCCCTTTACCCAGGAGGTGCCCAGGGAGCACTTGAAGGTGCAGAGGGGGCAGAGATTGTGCTTGCCCTCAGTTTCTCTTCCAGATGTGATGCGTTGGAAGGGGACTGGGAGACAATGGAAGAGGTGTCCTGTGGGATGGGACATGGCTCACGTGCCCCACAGTAGGAGGGGGACAGTTATGGCAATGCCTCATGTAACCCTCTAGGAAAGTCAGCCTTGCCCTCAGGGTGGGGAGGTGAAGACACCCCCAGCGTGGCCCCATCCCACCTCCCCACCGGCGCGTTTCGGGAGCTTACCCTCGCCGCCTTGGACGAGTAGGGATCCTCAAAGAGCGCCCACATCTTGGGCTGCCAGTTCCGGCAGCAGCCACCCCCTCCAGCAGCCCCTGCTGCCCCTGGGGGCCTGTCATCCATGCCCAGGCGCTGAAGGGCCATCTCCCTACCCCCTTCCTCTTCAGGCTCCTCTCCGCCAGCCCCTCCGCCGGGCTCGGGACTCTCAAAGATGTCCAGGGCCTCCTCGGCGTCGCGGTGCTGGCGGTAGGTCATCCAGCAGCAGGGCTCCACGTCGGTCTCGTCGATGCCCCAGTAGGTCAGCTCCTCCTCGAAGAGGGGCCCGCAGATGTCCGCGGGGCAGTGCAGCTTCCCGGTGCGGTAGTAGTTGAGCACGTAGGAGAAGATCCCGGGGTGCCGGTCGAAGAAGAACTCGTTGCTTTTGCCATCAAAGTCAAAGTTGCTCTGGGCATCGGGGTCGGCCAGCCAGGCCAGGCGGGTGCCCGGCAGAGTCCGCAGGGTGCTTTTGTAGGTCTCATGCCGGGTGCCACCTACATTGATGGTGATCTTGTCCGACTCTTCCCCTTTGCCCATCTCTTCCTTCAGGCATGTTTTGGAGGGTGGTTTGTTCCCAGACTTGCGTCCACGGTAGGAGGAGACACACACCGAGCTGATCATAGATTTCGGTGGATGGGAGATGCCCACAACGTGCACCCTTCCTCCGGGCGAGGAGCTGGGGCTCAGCGAAGGCGGGAGAGGAGGACAGAGATGGGACTGGGGAGGGGAAAAGAGGGGGCTCAGGCTTGGCTCTGGCCTCGGGGGGAGCAAGCTGGAGCCGCGCCGGACACCGCTGGCTGCTGGGGGACAGCAGGGGAGGCTGCAACCTCCACCCCCTCCAAAGCCACCCCTCCCAAATAAAACCGCCCTAAACCGGGAGCCAGCCCAGCCCTGCCGGGCAGCAACAAGTGCGGGATGGAGGGGGCCAGCAGCGGGCGGGGGGGTGCGGCAGCCGTGGGGGATGCGGGCCCGGCCGGGAGGATGCTGGGGAAGGGATGGGGGGATGCTGAGCCCGGCCGGGCGCTGTGTCCCCCCCCTGCCGGTTCCTGCAGCGCCAGGCGCGGGGGGGCCCCACCGCCCGCCCATC
>WBNO01008638.1:0-33036 GCA_013400575.1 Peucedramus taeniatus | reverse complement strand
CCCCGCCGCTGCCCTCCCTCCCTCTCGTCCCCACATCCATCCCTTCCCTCCATCCTGCCATCCCTCCATCCATCCCTTCATCCCCTCCGCCCCCAGCCCAACCCTCCGCCTACCCCCGGGTCCCCCGCACCCCCCGGCACCGGCTCACCTCCCCGCGGGGCCCGACGTGCCGGTGAGGGTCTCGGGGGGTCGGTGTCAGCGAGGAGTGAACCCCGGACACCCCAGCTCCTCTTCGCGCCGGAGGGGAAATGCAGCCCAGAGCTGCCTGCGGATCTGGAGCCAGCTCTTGGCAGAGGCTCCCGCAGATCCCATCCCTCCCTGGCTCGCAATCCCTCGCTCACCGAGAGGTCAGGAGAGACCGACCCCGAGGCCGGTGGGGAGCTGGGAGGCTGCACTCAGACCTGACCCCCTTCCCTCCCACCGCCCTCCCCGAGCATCTCCCCGCCCTGTTCCTGCTCCTGCGTGTCAGATGCCCCTTTCCCGCAGCGGCTGCCGGGGCTCGGGGTTCCAATCACCCCAGCCCCCGGGGTCCTTCACCTAAACCCCCCTCCGTGGGGGGCTCCGACCCCCCCGGGACGCTGGTGATGCTCAGCCCCAGCTCCCGGGCTGGGGTGAAGAGCTGCGGTGCCCCAGGGCCGAGGCTGCCACCCAGGTGCAGACCTGAGGCATTCATCCTGCCAGCACTGTTTACCCCTGCACCGGCACTGCTGGTGCTGCTGCACGGAGGGGGTGGGGGATGTTTTGGGGTCATGGAAGGGATCCGAGCCCAGCCCAGACTGGTTTTGGGGTGGGGGTCTCATCCAGGAGGGGCAGCACTTGGATAAGGGAGTTCTTGGCGCAGGGTGAGGGGACATGGAGGGGGGGATGCTGCCTCAGCACCCTCTCTGCCCCTCCCTGGGCTGTGTGTGGTGCATTGCCACCCCACCAGGGACCCTCCTCACCCCCTGCCCAGGTTTATCCCCTCTGTCATGTGCCCCCAAAATTCAGGGGGCATTGGGGGTGGCTGGGGAAAATGCTCCACCCAAAAAAACCCAAGAGGCACGAGAGCCACGCTGCAATCTTACCACCAAGAAAGGCCCAAGAATGCTCCAAGTGTGACTGCAACTCCCCAGCTCCCAGGGCCGGATCCTGAGCGGGTGCAGGCTGGAGGAGCTCCACGCCCAAAGCGCCCCGAGCTGCACCCGCGGGAGAGCCTGGAGCCCGAGGGAAAACCGTGCTGGAAAAATCGAGCCTTGCATCACCAGCCAGGCATCGCAGCTCAGCTCCTCATCGTCGTAATGCCAGTTTGGCCAGGAGGGAGGAATGCTGCGACCTGATGCTAATATTTTATCTGTCGACTTTCATCCCGCCACGAAGAGCTCCGTGCACCCAAGCGCGGCCGCTCCTGGGGTGGGAGGAGGTGGCCAAGCAGACAAATGAGTTGTTTCTGGGGAAGGAAGAGATCTTTTAGCCAGCAACACCCGCCCAAAGCTGTCTGCTCTCTAAATATGCCTTCTGATTTTTAATGTCCATGGGAGAAAAAAAAAATATAGAGAGAGAAGGAGAGAAAATGGAAAGAGCTGGATAAATAAGGGCCTTTTTGGAGCAAGGAGTCACTTCTGCAGGGATGTCCTGCAAGGATCAAGGCATCTCAAATAACATCCAGACAAAGGATGGAATGAAAAAAGCAGGGCCTGGAAGGTCTCAAGGAGGATCAGCTCCAACCTGGAAAGCCTTGGGTGGGTCCTGAGGACAGGGTAAGGGGTCTCTGGGTCACCCCCACCCATGGCCTCTTCCCCTGACCCAGCACAGCACCCTGAGCCTGGCCCAAGGTCCAGCACACCAGGCACATCCCCAGAGGTGGGGAGAGACCAGCATGACAGAGCACAGGATGCTCAGGGGGCTGAGTGACCCCACAGACAGGCTGGGGACACACTGGGACCCCTCAAGGTCTGTGTCCATGGAAGGACAGAGAAAGAGGGTGGACTGCAGCAGTTTAGGGAGAGACAATCCTGTTTTGGTGTAGAAATAGCCAAACCAACCTCTCCAGGTCCTTCCAGGCCAGAATCTCGTTAACAAAAGATATGTTGTTCTCAGGAACCCCTGGATGCTCCAAACAAGGTCTCTGCCCTCGGGTTTTTGGTGGGACAGATTCACCTCTGATCTGTGTGTGGTGGCACCCATGGCACTCCCCTCCCCGGGGTGTGATCCCCAGGAAACCTTCCTAGACTCTCTGTTGGAGCTGGATCTTCCCAAAAAAAGCTGCCACAAGCCATGGACAAGCTCTGTCTCTGCTCTCTGCCTCTGCCAGGTGAATTCTTCAGCTGCAATCCCTCATTTTAGCAGTGCAGGTTACACTGGCAGAGTTCGCAGCCGCATCCCTCCGTGAGCTCCGCCGGGAAGGGGAGCTCGCACGTCCCCCGATTCCCGGGTGGGGAGTGCTCCCCGAACTGTGTGTCCCGTGCTCTGTCACACAGTGCCACCTTGTGTCCTGCCACCGGCTGGAGCCCCGGCAGGGAGAGCACGGCCGCCGGAGCCGGCGGGGTCTGGGGAGAATCTGCCTCCATCCACGGCGTCGCTGCCGCGATTTCTCTCCATAAAAGCAGCCTGGGAACGGGAGGGGGCTGGGATGGAGCGGGGACAGCGGTGGGGATTGTTTGGCTCCGGAATGAGCGAGAGCGGTTCGTGCGGCGGGGCTGTGCCTCGGTTTCCCCGTCTTTGAGCACCAGGATGTCCTTTTCCTTCCCGAGGTGCCCAGGGAGTCACAGCAGATGCTGCTGGAGCAGCTCCACCTCGTGTCCGAACCCACTCCGTGCCCGGGGCCTGGTCCAGAGCTGGTTTGAGATGGGACACCCAAAATCCACCCCCACATCCGACAGCAACATCCTTCACCTCCCAGCAGGCTCTGAAACCTCTCTCCCTCACTGTCACAGGAAGCTCAGTATTTATGGGGATTTTAAAATAGAATGTATTTGGCTTAAAATTCCACATTTGGGCCCATTTCTGCATTGTTTTTTCAGCCCCCAAGAACCAGAACTGCCCTTTCCAGTTAGTTTCTCTCACCCATTTTCAGGAAGTCCCTGGCACTGGGATTTTCTGGCCCCTCTCAGCCCCTGGGAGCACAGGATGGGCTGAGTTTGGTTGGTTCAGCCCAGCAGTGACACCACTCGTGCGTCCCATTGAGCACTTGGCATTGCCCTGAGCTGGGATCTCCATCCCTGCTCCCCCAGAACTGGGCTGTGCTGGGGTCAGAGCTGCCCCACGTGTCCCACTGTCCTGGTCATCACTCCTGGGGGATGTTTCCCCCCAGAGCTGGGTCCTGGATGTCCTCTGGGACACAGATAACCCTGTGTCACCTCCTGTCCCCTCCCTAGGCAGTGCTGCTCCTCCTGCTGTGTCAGACACTTGCCCCAGTCACAGAATCACATAATGACTGGGTTGGAAGAGACCTTAAAGATCATGGGGTCCACACCAGCCCCAACCCCTCAACTAAACCCTGGCACCCAGTGCCACATCCAGGCTTTGTTAAACACACCCAGGGATGGAGACTCCACCACCTCCCCAGGCAGCCATTCCAGAACTTTATCACCCTTTCTGTAAAAAACTTTTTCCCAATACCCAACCTGTATTTCCCTTGATGCAGCTTAAGGCTGTGTCCTCTGGTTCTGTCAGGGTTGCACCAACATCTCCAGATGGTGCCCAAAAGACTTTCCCTGCCTCCCCACAGCTGCCCCTGCATGGGGACAGGTTTGGTTCATGGCCATGGCAGTGTCCCCATGCCATCCCCAGTGCTGGGATTTCCTCTGGATCCATCTCTCCTGATTTCTTCCCTCCTTCCTCATGCTCCCTGAAGCAGCCCTGGAGAAGCCAAACAACCAGAGATAGGAGGGAAGAGGCAGCTCTGCTCCCCAGCTAACCTAAGCTAATTCCCAGCAGTTGAAGTCCTCCAGGATTGCTGGAAACCCCAGGTCCTTCCCCAGGAAGGGTCTCCAGGCTCCCAGCACTCAGGATAAGCCTGCTGCACTGTCAGCAGGGCCCTGTGCAGAGGAGCAGACTCTGCATCGTGCCAGTCCTGGTACCCTGGAAAGCCAAGGTGTGCTGGTTAAACCAGGCCAGGATGGAAAAGAACCTCCACATGCTCCAGAAGCACCTACAGAGAGCTCACTCTGAGTGAGGCCCTTGCAGAGGCTGGTGCTGGGTGGAGGAAGGGATGAGGGGAGACAGAAGGACAACAGTGGGACAGGACAGGGAAGGACAGACCTCGACACCCATGGGCCCTTTGCTTTAAGTCTCTGCCACCCGAAACCTCCGAGAGAGCCCAAAGCCCACCCAAGAAAGGAAACACAGGCATAGGAGAGACTCAGTGAGGAGATATTTGGTAAGAAGAGACTTTTAATCAGACTCTGATACAGCTCTTACAGGGTTTCTCTCGATGGCCGAGGAGCCCGGGGGCGCAGCCCGGCCCCGCCCGGCGCTCGTGGGAACTGCTGCGGCTACGAGGGGACACGGGACGCGCCACTACGAGCTCTGTGCTTTACCTGTACAGGAGGGTTTCGCCAGTGTTGTGCTTGTCCCAGGGGAAGCAGCCGCATCCTGCGCGTTCCCGTGGCTGTGCCATGTCCCTCCCGGCCACCAAGGCCACCCTGCCCCGCTCCTGCCAGCGAGACCCACGCTCGGGAAGGGTGGGGGTCATTAGAAGGCAGTGGGAGCTGCTCCTGGGAGGTGCTGGGGCTTAATGTGACCTGTCAGGGTCGGGGCAGGAGCTGAGAGGTGAGGAAGGGGCTGTTTTGGAGGGATTGAGGGGAAGGAGCCATGGGACACCCTGGGGACCCAGCTCCAGTCCTCCCCTCTGCCTTGCACCGGGGTCAAGGTCCCTGCGGCTGGGGAACAGAGCATCCCAATTCCAGCCCCACAGGCTGGACCTGCAGCTCCAGCACCACAGGGTGAGCCCCTCCAGCAACCTCCTTTGTGCCCTCTCCAGACCCACGGAACACCCTCCCCCCGGAGAGGGAACAGGGTTTGGACCCCCCCTGACCTACCCAGCACCAGAGACACCACGCTGCTCTGAGCAGCAGGATCTGGGCTGGGAACCCACCAGGAGCTGATGTGGGGGGACAGGGATATCGGCAGCGGTTCCCCCCTCTTTGTCCCACTGCCCGAAGGAAAACTGAAAAGTGCCTGTGCTCACAACTAGCAGCTATTCCCTGTGCCTCTGTGCAGAAAAAGAGGAAAAGAAGAGATTTCTAGGGCTAAAAGCCACTGGGGTCGGCCCGATCCGCAGCCCGGGACCCCGAGAAGGTGTGTGGAGGGAGAACCTGCCCCGGCGAGCGGGAGAAACCCCCACGGAGGCTCCAAAAGTGAGCGAGTACAGCCAGAAGTGAATCCTAAAGCCACCCACGCACACGGACACGCGCACACCCCACGCACGGCAGCTACGGACGAACACGCGCACGCTCCCACGGCGACAACACGGATCTCCTAAAACCTAACACACACACGCTCCCCCCCGAACCCCGTGTCTAACACCGAGCAAATGCCACGACAAAACACAAGTATTTCCACAGATAAAAGTAAAGGTGTCGTCCCTCTCCCTCCTCCTCTCTGCTGGATCCCCAGGGCAGCTGGACACCCCGGGGCTGGGGAGAGAAGAGGACGTGCACCCACCACACACAAGAAATAAAAAGGTAAAAATATGCCCTGCTATAGAATGAGAATTGATCTGTACAGCACTGGGAATGAAAATAGGTCATGGGCCACTTTGGAATATGATTTGTCATTTAACAGCATTTACAGTGACATTTACAGAATAAATATACAATAGAAATAGAGAATCTCTAGGTTATTATTCCATCTCCTCTCTCTGTATATATTTTATATATATTTATAATATAGCTTCTTTGTTTCCTTCTTATTGACTTTGCCTCTTATTGGTGCTGCAAGAAGAGAGGAAAGCGAGCTCCTCCCTGGCTGGTTTGGGAACAGGGGTGGGAAAGAGGGAGGGCCGGATCCTTCACCCCGAGGTTCAAGGAGCATCACGCCATGGGAGCACATGGGACTGGGCATTCTGGCTATGGGAGGTGTCCTGTCCATTAACTCCATGGGAGCTACGGTGGGAATCCGGCCCCCAGGCTCGGGGGCATCGGGGAGGTGATGCTGGGCAATGATTTGATTCATCCTCTCTTCTGCTGGTCAGTGAGGATGGACCCCATGAGAAATGGGAGGGGAAATGTTGCCTAATGATGGGGAAATGCCACCGGTTTGGGCTTCTCCCTTCTAGAGATGATGCCATGGGGACATTTCTGCGTCCCTCTTGCATGGGCAGAGGAAGGAGAAGGAGATGGGAGAGGATGAGGAAGGGGGAACTTCTGGAGGAGCGCGGCTGATCCTGACTCAGATCTGGTGTCTCTTGGAACCATCACTGAGCTGCTTTGGTTCATTCCACTCCCCCATCTTCCCCCCAGAAAAACAGTTAATGAAGGGCTTGAGCTAATTGTCCAGGAAGAGTCTCCAGGTCAGCAGTGAAGCCCATGGAGAAGACTGAATAAAGGATCACACTCACAAGAGATGTCACTGTGGGAACCTGCTGGCCCCAGGGATGCTGAGAATCAGGGATGCTGAAAGACAGGGGTGTGGTGAATGGACCAGCTGCTTCCTGCCTTTACCTCCAGCCAAAAGGAGAGCCAAGGTGAAAGAAAAGCAATTGACAGGAAAGTGGAGAGAAGGGCTCACGAACCAGCACCCACAAACGTGGCCTCAAAGATCTTCATGCACAACCTGAGCCAAGCAGGACCCAGGGTGAGGCATTCCCCCAGCCCTTGGAGGCAACAGAGGGGAGGGGGTGTGCTGCTTCCATGTCCCCAAGGAAAAGGGGGATGATGCCAGGTTATCCTGACACCCTTGGAAGAAGTGCTTGGATACAGGTAGGATTCAGGGAAATGACCCTCACTGCCAGCGGGAGAGACTCAGAGCTAGAAGATCCCACCCTTTCCTAAACAGCCTGGGGAGAAATAACGTAAGATCACATCAGTCTGATCCCCCAAAAACATGGATGGGCACAATAGAGGCCCCTGGACTTCACAAGGGCTCCCCAGCCTGGATCAAGAGCTAGTGGGGACCCAGCACCTGGCACTGGCTCCCAGGAGCCGCTGCTCCTCGGATGCCTGTGGTCCCCAAAACCTGATCACCCCCACCCAAAGGCTGCTGAGTTCCTCTGGAGTGTGACAGGAGGCAATGCCAAACCCCTGGCTCTGAGGGGACACGAGGAGAAATGAGGAGGCACATCCAGAGAGAACCACTGCCCAGCTCACCTCGGCAGGGGGACAAGGGAGGGAAGTCAGGGGATGGTTTCCTGAGAGCTAAACCAGGAGTGTGGTAGGACTGGATGTCCTACAGCTCCTCTGCTTGTCCCTCTGGGACATCTAAAGAGAGGAGATGATCACCATGCCAGGGATTTTGGTTCGGCAGAGCATCCCACACGTCAGGAGTAATTCCAGGAGAGCGCTCCTGACTCCCACCACACCAACCCCATCCAGACCCCACACAGGCTCACACACCCAAACCACGGTCACTTCAGGGGTCCTCCAGCCACTCAGCACCATCACCACCAACCCATGGAGCATCCCAGCTACTCCATCCCATGGCTGTGACATCTCTGACATCTCCGTGCCTCCAAAGAACTCTCAGCCACCGTCCCTGTGCTGGGAGCAACAAAGATTCCAGGGATGTACCCTGGCCTGTCTCACACACCCCAACATCTCAGCCGGCCCCGTGCTGCTCCCTGCCAACCCTGGTCAGAATTTGGGGGGTTATTTGGGTGTGTCCACAGCTATAAAAACCTACAGGAGATACAACAACAACAACGATGGTGACAACAACAGCACCTTTTTGTGCTATGAACATCGATGATTAATTGTGCTCGTTGGAATAAGGCCATGACTCCTCCCGGCTAAAGGACAACGGACGGGGAGGGAAGAGCGCTGGGTGACAGGAGGAAGTATGATTGGCTTCCCACCTGCTGCCAGGTCCTTGTTCCAACCATCAGCTGCTTAGAAAAGAGAGATTCTTTGCTTCAGATTTGAGCTGCATGAGAACAACTCTTGGAAAGGTATTGCAGCGTCTCTTACTCCTCTTCCCTTCCCCGGAGATGAGTCCAGGGGTCCTGCCTTTCCACCGAGGGTTGTCAGAGGAGTCCTGCCCCTCCTGCAATCCCTTCTTCCCGACGTCATCTTAGAAATGGCTGCTTTGCTTACGATTTTAAGAGGGGTTTCTTCTTCATCTTAATAATTAATTCTTCTTCACCCTTAGTAATTAATTTTCCTGTTGCCTGGACAGCCAGGATCCACTCCCCAGTGCCCTCCTCTCCCGGTGGGGGTGGTGGGCAGGCAACCATCACAGTTCAGATTCGGGGGTGCTGGCCAGGAGGTACCCGCTCCCGTATCGTCCGTTGGGAGCACTGCTCATTTCCATGGGGGAGTTGCTCCCGGGGCCCAGGTAGGAGCGGTGCGTGGGCATGGGGGACGGGGTCTCGCTGGGCACTTTGCTCAGGATGAAGCGGGTCTCGTCGTTGTCTTCCAGGTTGGAGATGTCCTTCATCATCCGACCCTTCTTGTAGGTGACAGAGAGGGCGTTGGAGCCATCCGACACCAGGTGGAACTGCCGGAGGATGAAGACCAGAGGCAGAGGGAGGGATGCCAGGATGATCAGGGAGATAAGGATCGCCATGGCCCAGGTTGGGTAGAACAGGAACTTTTCGGCAGCCTGGAAGAGACGGATATTAACGTCTCGGGGCTGCCGCAGCAGCGGTGATGCCCACCAGGTACAACATCTCTGAAACACCAGACAGCTCCTGCTGCCTCCTGCCAGGCCCAGGGACACCACATGAAGGTGGGCTCAGGTCAAGGGAAAGGATCCTCACACAGGGTGCTGGGCACAGCGTGGAGCTGTGGGAGCCAACCAAAATCGTTACAAACCTCAGCCGAGGCAGAGCTGGCTGGAGATATCTGGGCAGCATGAACAAACTGCTCCGAGGGGATGAGCAGGACAGGAATGTCACCCAGCAGGAGAGGAAGGAGGAATGAGCAGAGGTGGGATGAACAGAGTGGTCTGCAGCTCTGAGCTGCCCCTGCTCTGCTGGGGCATGGGTGGGGAAGGGGAGGGAGCTGTGCTCACCTCCTCTTTGATCCATGCGCTGTATCCTGGGGGGCTGACTCCCAGCTGGATGATGCTGGCGGTCATGAGCACGGCCATGCAGATGGGGGACACGTACTTCCAGGTGTAGTAGTAGAATTGGTAGGGCCGGAAACCCAGCATTTCCGTCAGCTCCTGCATGAACCTGCCAAGGAAAGACATGGAATCATGACATCCCCCACCTTCGAGTGAGAAACAACCTCCCAGGAGCCCCATTGATGCTCAAGGACCCAGCTGACCATCTCAGCATCCCTCAAGCCTGAAGAACTTGTGGGAAACTCTTCAGGACAAGACCATCTGAGTGTTATACAGAGCTGCCTTTGCTCTGGACAGCTTCTGAACAAGGAGCACTGTGGGGAACAGCCTCCCCTTCCAGAAGGACCTGGAAACCTCAGAAAAAAAGGTCATCACAAGTAACAGAGCATCACAACCAACAGGAGATACCCATGAGAAGGACCCATTCCTGGGGCTTCCTTACACCATGGCAGGGCAGGAGGATCAAAGTGAACCGAATTCCTGCCTCTATAACTGCCCTTGGAGCATTTTCTCCTGGAGAAAAAGCCATGTGGAAAAGAGGTGGAAGGAGGGTTTCTAGTCAAGAGTTACACCACAGTTATTTCTTTTGCTGTAGAAATTCCGTACTTCTTGGTGCCGTAAATCCAGGCCACAGCGATGTTCTCCAGGATGACCACAACAGTGAGCGGCAGCGTGGCTGAGTAATCGTCAAACATGGTGACAAAGTAGTTTCCAGAACGCTGCACAAAGATCAGCCCCACTACGAAGGCGAAGATGCAGCAACCGACTGTGGGAAGCAAACGATCCTGGTCAGCAGAGCCTCCTGAGGGACACCAAGACCTCCTGAAGGAGGAGGTATTGGCTGGAGATATCTGGGCAGCATGAACAAACTGCTCCCAGGGGATGAGCAGGATGGGAATGTCACCCAGCAGGAGAGGAAGGAGGTCCATTCCCTGCATGGCCATGGTCAGCAGAGGCCCCTGAGGGACACCAAGACCTCCAGAAGGTCCATTCCTGTATGGGCATGGCCAGTTCACCCCCCACCACGTCCACACTGTTCTGGGGTGACTCCTCAAGGCAATGGGGACCCCCCACCCCTTCCCAAGGAGGTTGCAGGAGAAAAGACCTCACCTGTGAACACTTCCTTCCGCACCTTGAAGGTGTCAATGATGGGCGTGGTGATGCCTGACATGGTCCCGATCATGCTCCCCAAGCCCAGGTTGATCAGCATCAAGAAGAACATGACAGACCAGAAGGGCGAGGCTGGGAAGTGGGTCATGGCTTCTGTGAAGGCAATGAAGGCCAGGCCAGTCCCTTGCACCGACTGTTGAGGTGGGGTGAGGACCAAAAGATAAGAAGAAACTTGTCAGGGACACAGACTTCAAGCCTCTGATGTCTCAGGTCTCCCTCACCAAACCCTCTTCAAGGAAAGAAAATCCCAGTCTGGTACTGGAGATGAACTGGTAATGACCCTGCTCAACTTGTACTGGACAAAGCTTTTCCCACCCCAGGAGGACCCCTCTGTGCTGGGTAAAACCACAGGGACTTGGATTGTCCATCCCTGGAGGGTCTCTAGAAGTTTTTTTTCCAGATCCATGTGCCCAGGATTGACACAGGGAGAGGCAATGGGGCGGGTGACCTGCTGGTCCTATCAGGAGTGCCACCAGGTACCTTGTTGAGTTCATCCTCCAACAGGCAGGCATCCAGGCCCAGCTCTTTGAAGTGCCCCTCCTTCACCGTCATGATCACCCTGTACATCTCGTTGTAGTCCTTGGCAGTGAGGTGGGAGAAGTTCACGTGGGGTGGGATGAGGTCATGGCTCAGCACATTGGTGTTCAGGTAGCCCAAGATCTTCTCAGCATTCCTAGGGGAGAGCAGAACCCTTCAGGCGATGCCAGGCACCTCAGACACACTGGATTCACACCCAGCTGCAGATTAAGAGCCCACTTTGGGGCTGGATTTTAGGCTGGAGGAGCTGAATGTCCAACTCCCTCAGCTACAGTGGAACATCCCTGGAAATCCAGGTCTTGACCATCAGGAACTTGGGTCCACCAAACCCCAGGATCATCCAGCTCCAGAGCACTTTTCTGCCTCCAGACCCACCACAACTGGCAGCAGCAAAGACCTGCCCACCCCAAACAGAGAAAAAGCAAATCTTACTCCACCACGCATTTCTCGTTCATGATGTTGGCCTTGAAGCCCAGCACAGCAAACACAACCAGGGTGGCCAGCACAGACGTGAAGAAGTTGATGAAGGAGACAAGGGTGGCATCGAAGTGGCAGTTGTTGTCCTGCTTGTTGTAGCTGGAGAAGGCAATGACCCCCCCAAAACCCAGGCCCAAGGCGAAGAAAACCTGTGTGGCTGCTTCGCGCCACACCTGGGGGTCCAGCATCTTGTCCAGCTTGGAAGGAAGACAGAAGAAGAAGTCAGGTGGCCTGGTGGCCCCACAGCCCATCCCAGAGCAACTTTGGTGGGGCGGTGGAGGGAAATGGTCTCTAAGGCCCCTTCCAACCCAAACCATTCCATGATTCCATGATCTGCCGTGCTCAGGTCTGGCTTTACCCAGCACTCACAGATCCTTCTCCTCATTCATGCAGAGAGGGAAACTGAGGCATGGAGAAGTCAGGACAAGGTTTGACCTGACCGCATCTCTGCCTGCTCCACCTGCCCCAGAGGCCTAACTGGGGGTTCCATCCCTCTCTGTACAGCTCCCCAGTCCATGTCCCCCCAGCCCAGGGCACCACTACATGTGATGGGTCTCCATCCTCCCCTGGCCATCTCCTGCCTCCAGAGCACCTGGAGCACTGAAATCAAACATCCTGGCTGGGGCGCTGTTTTAACTCCTGGTCCCTCCCAGCCACATTCCCCCTCTCCTGGGAGCCAGAGCTGCAGCCTGGAGACCTCCCAGCATCATTCATCAAGGAACCATAATTAATGTCTTCTAACAGCCTCGCCGGCTGAGCTGATTCATCTACATCTCTGCTTAATTAATTAATTAGCTGCTTAATTAATAAGTGCATACCACCAGCAGAGGTTTTTCTGCCAGCCAGCATCTCTCCATTCAGTCTTTGCATTTATATATTCCCTTGGGCACCTCTGTGCCCCCCACCCTGGCATCTGGGTAGCTGAGGATGGTGTTTGTGAGGCTCGTGGCTGTCCTGGCCACTCCCTGAATTTTGGGATCCACTCCACATCCTGATGATCTATCAGGATCCCCAAGTTTGGGACTGGTACTCTGATTTTTGGGGTGAGGAGGAAATAAGGGGAATAATAAGAGAATAAAGGAAAATAGGGCATGACCAGCCAGGAGGGGAACCTGCTTGGAGTCTGCTGGGCTTGGAATTCTCACCTTGGGTGTGAACATGTGCATGATCCCATCCACTGCCCCACGCAGCAGCAGCCCCCGCACCAAGAAGCAGACAAGCACCAGGTATGGGAAGAGGGAGCTGAAGTACATCACCTGGAGCAAGAGGGATGAACACAGCACAGCCTCAGTTCCAGCCCCCTGGGCCCAGCCACCCTCCCACCCAACCTATGGACAGCTCCCAGCGGGGAGAAGGGAGCCTTTCCCTCTCCAGGATGGGGTTGGCTCCCCAGGGGTAAACTGTGGGACCCCTCGGGGCAGGATGGTACAGGTGGCTGGACAGTGCCCAGGCAGAAAGGGACCTGGGGGCACTGATGGACAGCAGGCCAGACATGAGCCAGCAGCGTGCCCACATGGCCAAGAAGGTCAATGGCTCCTGGCCTGGATCAGGAATGGTGTGGCCTGGTGTGGCCAGCAGGAGCAGGGCAGTGATTCTACCCCTATGCTCAGCACAGGTGAGGCCACACCTCGAGTGCTGTGTCCAGTTCTGGGCCCCCAATTCAGGAAAGATGTTGAGGTGCTGGGTGTGTCCAGAGAAGGGCAACAAGGCTGGGGAAGGGCCTGGAACACAAGTCCTGTGAGGAGGGGCTGAGGGAGCTCAGCCTGGAGAAGAGGAGGTTCAGGGGTGACCTCGTCACTCTCTACAACCCCGACAGGAGGGTGCAGCTGGGGGGGTCAGGCTCTGCTCCCAGCAGCTGGACAAGAGGAAACAGCCTTAAGCTGCACCAAGGGAGCTTTAGGCTGGACATTAGGAAGAAGATCTTCACAGAACAAGCGACTGGGCATCAGAAGGGGCTGCCCAGGGAGCTGGTGGAGTCACCATCCCATGAGGTATTTAATAAAAGGCTGAATGTGGTCCTCAGTGCCATGGTCTGGGTGACAGGGTGGTGCTGGGTCACAGGTTGGACTTGATGATCTCAAAGGCCTTTTCCAACCTAATTGATTCTGTGAGGCACTGGAGCTCAGGGGGATTCTCTGTGCTGGGGTGGCTGAGGCCTGGCTGCACGTGTCAGTTGAACTAAACCTCTCCTCTTCACCCTCTTTTCATCTTATTCTGGACCCCTCCCCAGCTGTGGAGCAGGTGTGAGCATCCCAGGGGACACAGCATTCCTCTGGCACCCTGGAGCAGGGCAGGCAGTGTGTCCAGGCAGGTTCCTGCTCCCAGGACAGAGCCCAGCCGGACTCAGGTGGCACCAAAACTCACCTTCCCTGAGGACTGGATGCCTTTGATCATGGCCAAGCCAACAAGGCTCCAGGCCACCAGCAGACACAGGGTCATCTTCCAGTTGAGCCCCCCGCTCTCAGAGATGGAGTTGGAGATGTCCAGGGTCTCCCGGTACCAGAAGTAGGTGGTGGCTGAGCTCCTCTCGCATTCGCTCTCCACAACTGCAACAGAGCAGAGGCAGGAGAGCGTGAGGGGGAGACCCATCCGCTGTCTCCTGGGTTGATCAAATGTCAAAGAGCCGCTGGAGCCAGCCAGGGAAGAGAGACACCTCTGGAAACTGAGGGGCAGAAATTAATGGGGCTCATTCTTAGCAGGGAGAAGAAGAGACAGGATATAAAACCAATGCCAGGTGAAAATGAGATGTTAAATACGGCGAGAGACATTTTCATTTGCTGTGAAACCTCTCCGAGAGTCCCAAGCTAATGCTCAGATAAATGGTGTTATAAAACACCATTGGCTCCATCCATAGGGGAGCAGCCCCTGCCTGACTCTTGCTGCCTCCCTCCACGGTCCTGGGTCAGATCCTGGCCTCAAGCACTGAGGCAGCCTGAAAATCCCATCAGTGGGGGCTCTGGATTCCCAAACTGGCATCAAATCCCATCAGTGGGGAGAGAGAGCACTGGAGACACTCATCCAACCCAAGGGGAAGCTCTCCATATGATGAGGGTGGCTGGGCCAGAGAGGAACTTCTACCTCCTGTGGCCCCACCTTCTGCTGGGGGTGATGATGTGTCCCACAGCGTCCCACAGCCCCCCTTCCCTGGAAACTGCTCCCTCCCAGCCGAGCCTCCCGTGCCTCACCGGCCACCGAGCCGTTCTTCACGATGGGGCACTCGCTCCAGGGCAGGGGGTACTGGAAGGACTTGAAGAAGTAAAAGATGCTCCAGCCGATGATGACGTTGTAATAGAGACCTACAAAAAAACAGACCTGGGGGGAGGAAGGAGGAGGACATGGCATCAAACCGCAGGGCAGTGAAATGTCCCCAGGGCACCTCCCGGTGCGCAGGGAGCAGAGGGAAGCGGGGCTGCTGGGATCAGGGGGTGGGCGCATTCCCAAACCAGCCCTCTAGCCGTGAGTGGAGCTGCAAAAACACCTCTCGACCTCTGGAACCTCCCCCTGGGGCTCCTCGGGGCTCGCCTCATCCCGCAGAGCCCGGGGTGGGGCTGGAGGGTCCCCGGGGTGGGGCTGGAGGGTCCCCGGGGCGGGGCAGGAGGGTCCCCGGGGTGGGGCAGGAGGGTCCCCGGGGTGCACTCACGAGGCAGCTGGCGTAGCCGATGCCTCCCAGGCGGGGACAGATGTAATTCCAGACGCCGATGCTGCCCCGGCGGATCCGCTGCCCCACTGCCAGCTCCAGGAAGAACAGGGGCAGCCCGATGATGATGAGCAGGACCAGGTAAGGGACCAGGTAGGCACCTGGAAGGGGAGAGAAAGGTCATTATAGACCTCCCTGCAGCCAAGGACACATGATGTGGATGGACAAGCAGGGTAGAGCTGGGACAGGCTCTGCCTGGTCCATCAGTTCATTTGCAAACAGCCTCAAGTTGTACCAGGGGAGGCTTAGATTGGATATTGGGACAAATTTCTTGGTGGAAAGGATGGTCAGGCACTGGCACAGGCTGTCCAGGGCAGCAGGGGAATCCCCAACCCTGCCAGGGTTTAAAAACCACGTGGGTGTGCCACTTGGGGACAAGGGCTAGTGGTGGCCTTGTGCTGGGTTGATGTTTGGACTCAATGATCTTAGAGGGCTTTTCCAACCTAAATGTTTCTGTGATTTTGTGATCCAGGAATGCAGATCAGAGCTTGCCAGAGCAGAGGAGCAAACATGTGTGGAAGCAAAGGGTGTGGCATTCCCTGCCAGTGTGGATCAGTGTGGCCTTGGGATAGACCCCAAGGACTCCCTGAATCCACACAGACAGATCTCCATGTGCAAGGAGCCACCTCCATAAGCTCATCTCTGGGGACACGGCCACATTCCTGGAGCCATCCTGTCCCCCAGGCACAGCCAAGCCCCCTGTCCCAACACAACCCCCTGGACATCCACATCCCCAGCAGCATCATCATCGTGCCATGTGCCACCTGCACGGCCGGAGGAGTGGAAACTACTGGGATTAAGAGCTCGGTTAATGCCTGTCTGATTGCTGGGGCTGGAGAGGAGTCGGCGGCTCCCGCAGCAGAGCCAATGACCGTAAAGGATGCGATGACTCACGCTGCAGCGCCCGGCTGAGGAACGGCTCCAGCTCCTGCCAGGAGCTGAGGAACGGGCTCAGGAGAATGTGCCTGGCTCCTGCAGGGTAGCAGACGGTCCAAAGACAACCGAAATTCCCGCCTGGATTGACACCCCGGTGACAGCCACCACTCCCCGGGCCCAGGCAGGACCAGGGGCAGGAGGGGCTGCTCCAAGCAGGGACTCTGCAAAGCAGATCAGCCCCAGCATGGGGGGGATGGCATGTTAAAAATGGGGGTAGGGAGAGAAATTGAGGTGCAGCTCCCAGATTGGGAGCAGAAAAGGAGAGCCAAAGAGCAGAGCTGGAGCTCAGGGAAATTCAGGAAGGACCACGAGCATCCCATCTCTGCAACACTCTCCTGGGTGTCTCAACCCACAGATAGGTGGACATGAGACAGATGCACAGATTCAGATGCAAATTTGTCCCATATCGGGGATTTTCTTGCTGTGATGCCTGGAAAGGTGTGCAGCAGCTCAGGCTGTGCAGCACCAGGGCAGAGCTGCCAGCCCCAGCCCCTGCTGGCTCCCGGCACTCCCAGTCCTGGGAATTTGGCTCCAGCCCATCCTGCTACCAGCACACAGCCGTTCTCCCCCGCAGACACCTGCTCGGGGAGCAGGAGAGAAAGCAGCCATCACATCCTGGAGCTGCTGAGAGCGCCCAGGAATGGTCTGTGCATCCCTCCCAACCCCCTGCACCCGCTGCTGGCAGCAGCCTCACGGCCTGGTGCGAGTCCCAGCCAGGAGAGTTAGACATGGCAGCAAGAAAAGGCAGAGAATCGGTGCCTGCCCCATGGGACAGACAGATGATGCCACTTGGGTGAAAGAAAAACCCAGCAAAGCCCAGCAATCTGCTGCTCAAGCCAGTTCCCAGCTCCGTGCCTCAGTTTCCCCATCCATGGAATAGTGGCAATGGTTGGGGTAGCTTGTAAATCTTTTTATTTCAAGTCCTGCTGCAGAAAGATGGTCTATCACCATAAGGAGCTCCTAAAAGCAGCTGCTTGTCCCAGTCCCTGCCTGGCTTGGTGCCCCTGGATCCCAGCACAGGGTGGGTCAAACCCATTGTTCATCTCCTCTGCTGCAGCAGTGTCAGGGCTGTGCTGCCTCAGTTCCCATCCCCATTCCACATCCCATCTGGTCTTGCATCCAAAAACTCTTCTTTAATGCTCCCCACATACAGACAGCAAGTTCAGCCTCGGATTTGAGGAATACACCGGGAGGAATCCCAGCCTGGGAATACCAGTTGCACCTGCTCAGCTGAGGAAAAGCCCCCCAAATACCAGGAGAGTAGAGAGCTCAGCCTAAGCTGAGGATTTTTCATTGAGTGCACTAATTATGGTTAATTAAGGATTGCTGTGGCATGGGGGAACTTAGGCACAGCTGGGTTATTCCTTGTAAAGAAGGATGCTGGTTCTCCAACCTCTGATTCTAAATCTGGTTTTAAAATCTCATTAAATGGGGAAATCTGCTTCTAAATCTCATTTAATGGGGAAAACTTTCTTGGCAATCAGAGGCCAGCTGTGGGCAGCTGTGTGTGATGAAGCCAGCAGGGCTGTACCGACCTCTCCCAGCCCTGAATTTGGGGTGAACACCTGTGAAGAGCTGTGCTGGAGCCAAAGCAGGGCACTGGGAGGTGCTGGGATGCAGGAGCCAGGCACAGCCGGCTCCATCCCGGACAGGCAGGGACGGGAATGGGGGTGAGCAGCCCGGGAGGGGAGTGCTGACTGCACAGAGCTGTTTGGCAGAATGACTCATCCTGAGGTGACACCGGAGATGTTTGAATTATTGAGAGCGCCGCAGGTTTGGCAGCTGCAGGGCTGGGGCCACGGCAGAGGATGCAGCACTGGGAACACGGAGAGCTCAGGGGACAGGGGCACTGTCCTGGCTCCCTCCAAGGTGGCTGGGAAGGGACTGGGTTTGGATTAATGATGAGGAACCCTCTCTCTCATCCATGTCATGAAGGGTGGTGAGGCTCAGCACAGCTGGGAAAGACCCGGCCCTCTGGGCTACTCTTGGGAGCCCAAGGAAGAGGCATGGAGAGGGATGAGAGAGAATGGGCTGGATGCAAGGAGGATTTGGGAATGGGATGGAAGCACAAAATGTGGCTTCAAGGACTCAGGGAAATGGAGGGACTCTCTCTTCCCTTTTTAGCCCTAATTTCCAAATTAGGCACTAGGGTTAGGGGTCAGAGAACCACACAGCCTACAGCTCTAGAGTGCTGGGGCTGGAAAAAGCACACCCAAGGGAGCACAGCACTGTGCCAACATTGCTATGTACACATCACTCCTAGCCCGGGCCATTCATGATCCTGGGGACCTCAGCCACAGCCCCAGGCTGCCACTAGGGTTAGGGTTAGGGATCAGAAAGCCACAAAGCCTTTAGCTCTAGGGGTACTGGGGCTGATGTCACTTGGAAATAAATATTCCCAACAGGAATCAGGGGGTGCAGCCAGAAATCCTTGCTCCCAACCTGGGGTTCACCATGACTTTGGAGCAGGAAGGTGGACAATCTTTAGGAAGAGGCCATCCTGGAGATTTCCACATCTCAGCACAATTTCTGCCAGCCCTTTCCTCTTTCAGAGCTCAATTAACACACTTTAGAGCCCAGATTATCCATTTTAGAGCCCAAATTACCCCTGCCCTCTCCCAGGATCCACACCCCAACACGCAGCGAGGCAGGCTTGGCTCCCACCCCCTTCTCCAAGGGCTGATCCCATCCCTGCCCCATCTCTCACCTCCTCCATTCTTCTGGCAGAGGTAGGGGAAGCGCCAGACGTTGCCCAGCCCCACGGAGTAGCCGATCTGTGCCAGGATGTACTGCAGCTTGCTGTTCCACGCCGGCCGGTTCTCCGCGTCCAGGTCCTCATCTCCCTCCTTCTGCTTGTCCCAGGCCTCCCCTGTCACGTTCAGCACGCTGCGTTTGTAGTCCACGGGCTCCTGGTGGGCCAGCAGGTCGGCCACCGACTCGGTGACATGCTCGCTGCTGTGCTCCCGCTGCGTCACCTTGCTGTTCTTCGGCATGGGGGCGGCCCCGGCGCAGGATGGGGTGAGGGAAGAGGATGAACGTCCCACAGAACAGCGCAGAGAGTGAGCTACAGCTCGGGCCTCACCTCCTCTTCATCAGCAGGACCTGCGTGGGGAAGGGGTCAGCCGGGGTCAGTCGGGTTTGTCTTATCCCCAGGTGACCCGGTGGGACCGGCAGCACCAGGAGAGAAGGGTGTCCATCCCCCCGTGCCTTGGGACCTGCCTCTGAACCTGGAGGGTCTCCTGCTCCAGGAGTGAGGGACCAGGAGCAACGTCCTGGTCGAGAATCTGAGAGTGCCAGGATGGTTTGGGCGGGAAGGGACCTTAAAGCTCATCCAACCCCACCCCTGCCATGGCAGGGACACCTTCCACCATCCCAGGCTGCCCCAAGCCCCGTCCAACCTGGCCTTGGACCCTTCCAGGGATCCAGGGGCAGCCACAGCTGCTCTCATTCATGGCGAAGAACCTCCTGTGTCCCAGAGACAGGAATTTCCTTGGCCTCCAGGGGACAGTGACAGGTGATGGAGCGGGTCACATTGCTGTGATGCCTCTTCTCCCCTCTGACACCTCTGGCCCAGCAGCTGAACCTCACAAGGCCTGACACCAAATCCAGCTCTGGCCAAGACTCTGCCCTGCCTGTCCTGCTCCTTCCCCTCCTGACCATCAGCACAGCCCAGGCTTCACTCCACGACAGCTTGAAAGCACTCAGGGGACAGTGACAAATGCCCAGGCTATCTCTGCATCCCAGGAAGTTATCAGGAGTGATTTAAAAGCCTTGGAGCCGGATGCTGAATCTCTCCAGGCAGCTTTACAACAGATAAGTGCTGCAAAAACAGCAGCAGCCAAGGCAAAGCCATCAACCCTGGCCTCTTCACTTTCCAGCCTTCAGGGTGGGTCAGGAGGAGCCATCCTGCACAGAAGCACCTCAGGAGGTGCCCAGAACCCAGCCCAGCCCTGCAGATTTCTCTCCTGCCTCAAAAATCTTGGGGACATTGTGGAAATCTGCTCCACTGGGCTGGGGATCCCCAAACTGGGACAGCACCATGTCCCTGCTCTCCATACTGGGAGCACTGGGGTCAGATGGGCATCTCCCACCCGAGCTGGGGGGAAAACACAGAACTTCCACAATAAATCCCTCAGCTCCTAGAAGTGACCCTCCTGAAGAGCTGTGCTTCCATCTTTCCTGTCCTCTCCACCTCTGCTCCCAGGACACCTGGCTGGTGGCTGTGCCCAGGGACCTGACCCACCCCAGCCTGGCAGCAGCGCCACCTCCTCCCACCCTGGGGGCTTTTCCAGAGCCGTTCCCAGCTCTTCTTTCCTCTTGGACATTTTTGATCCAACTCAGCCCACAATCCCAACCCTTATCAGGGCAGAGGGTTCAGCCCAGGCAGCAAAGCCCATCCCCAGCCCAGCCCAGGAGCAAAGCACCGAGAGCAGGAAACCTCCCCCTCAACCACCCTCACCTCGGTGTTTTCTCACCCCTGACGGAAGTTCCCCCTTTGCCAGGCCCTGTTCCTATACGAAAAAAATCTATTTTCAATGTCGGCTGCATCCGTTGCCAGGCAACCATCTCGGCTCCACATCTTTCCTGGATCCGGCTCCTCCGGAGAAGCCGCTGGAGTCATTTTTCCAAGCCTAGGCCGGCGATGTTTAATTTCCTGACGAGGGCTCATTCACACGAGCCGCTCGCTGCTCAATCGTGGCAATTACGGGCACGTGGCTGCCCGGGGCTGGAGCATCCTCAGCCGGGCCGGGGATGGGCACAGAGCACGGGAAGGGCCCCGGCCAGCAGCCAGGAAAGGGCAGGATTTCCAGCAGGGTTGGCTCGGGCTCTGTGTGCATTTGTGCAGACCTGGGTAAATCACCACGGGTTGTTTGCTGCTCCCTGTCTGCTCAGCAGCACCAGGAGGACTCGGGCTTGGGGCTAAAGTATCTCTTAGAATTCTCTAAAGTGTCTCTTTAGGGTCTCTACAGTATCTCTTAGGATTAGGGAGACAGCCAAGAAGATCCGGGATGTACTGGCCAAGCCCCAGAGAACAGTGGCCACGGCGAGGGCACCCAAACAGCTCTCCTGGAACAGCCCAAGCCCTCGGAGGTGCCCAGCTCCAGGGCAGGTGGTGCTGAGCCAGGCCAGCACCGTGGAGTCAGCACAGACCCCATGACATCCCTCTGAATCTCAGCCTATTCCTCTCCTTGGTTTAGGTCCCCCTGAGTTGTTCTGAGGAGCTGAGAGGAGCTGACTCAGATCCTGGAGGAGCTGACTCAGATCCTGGAGGAGCAGGGTCCTTCCAGCCCCTACAAAGCCCCAGGGACTCTCAGAGCCTTGGAGGAACCCCAGACAGCAACATTCCCAAAGGATGTGGGGGATCAGCAGGGCTGCTTGGCTGCTTTAGTGGCATGGGGATGGGCTCTCTAAACACTGGCAGGAGGGTGAAGGACAGGTACAAGAATCCCTGCCCGTGGGAGATGTGCCCAAACTAAACTAGAGGGGAAAACCATAGCAGAGATCCAGATCTTCATCCTGGGAGGGCTCTGGAGTGTCCCATGGCTGGTTTGGGGATCTCCTGCTGTCTCCCTGTGGCTCAGCTCCAGCCTGGGCATGGTGGTGCTGCCTGGCAGAGATGCAGGCCTGAAGGAGAGAGGATCATTCCTGATTCCATGAGCACACCCAGCCTTCCCCATCCCCATCCCTGCTGGGAATGGGAGATGAGCCCAGCCAGAGCCTGCACGAAGCCACCAACCCACACAGCACAGGAACATGGGCCAGGCAAAGCGAGGTCAGCAGGGCTCTTCCTTTTCATTTCCCCAGCCTTTTGCACCAGCCCCAAGGTCTGCACCCTCAAATGAAAAAGCGCAGTCCAAATCCATCTGAGAAAGGTATTTCTGCGCATTCCTTTGGTGGAAAAGGGAATTTAATCAAAAAAATCATCTGCCAAAAATAACAACCACCCTGTGAGAAAGACAAGGCAGATCAGCTGACAGGCAGGAGCTTTCCGGGCTGGAGCGAGATAGAAAACCCTTGTCACTGACAGATGGAGATTCAGCTTGTTTACTTAGTCCCCATGACCTTAATTTTCTTAAATGTGCATTTTTTTCTCTCTCTTTAGAAGACAGATTAGGGTCCTTCAGAGCCCATGGCTTGCAAGAGCCTCACTCATGCAGCCAGACCAGGGCAGCCTTTGCACCCACAGCTTTGCTCAAGTAAAACCAGTGCTGGTGCCACCCAGCTGGAGAGGGAACGTGGCTTTTCCCACAGCAGGACCTGGGAAAGGACCAGTTTGTGCTGTGGTCAGTGCTGGTGTCTCTGAACAGGCGTTACAAGGAGAGGGAATAACTCACCTCGTCCTGCTCCACGTCCCTGAGTGTGTCCTTGAGCAGGATTCCCACTTCTCTGGTCCCTGGGAACGTTAATATTGAACTCCTCAGACAGCAACCACCATTCCCTGAGCCCTGTGCCCAGGCCAGGCCCCTGGGCTGAGTCCAGGGCTCCTGCTGGCACAGAGTGACAGTCCCCATGCATGTCCTCCTGTCCAGGTGGCACAGGGTGACCCCAAGCACAGCACCCCTTTGGGCTGGAACCCCCACTGCAGCAGATCCAAGGCACGTGGGACTGGTTTGCCTTGGGACAAACTGGGTTCAACCCACCAGGGAAAGGGCAGGGATGGAAAAGCTCCTGCCTTGTCACACCCAGAGGGTTTAACCCCTGCTCAAAGCTCCCACCCATCCCAAAAGCAGCCATGGGGAAAAGCTGCTATTTGGGGTGAGTGAAGACCTCCCCCAGCCCCAGCCTTGGCAGCAGCATCACCAAGGGGTCAGGGGAAGAGGGAGGCTCTGAGCCACGTGTCCTGTCTCTGCCCATCCTTGCTTTCTTGGGAGGGCAGCTGGGGAGCAATAAACAGGCTGGAAATGTGTCAGCAAAGCTTTCAGCTGGGCCTGGGAACACGGGGAAGGCAGGGAGGAGATGGGGATTTACAGCAGTACCCAAGGAGAGCAGCCACTGGCAGCAAACGTGCTCTGGGTCCAAATAATGGGGCGCAGTGGAATTTCTCCTCTCCTGTGTCCAAATTCTGCATTTATCCCTCGTTTGAGTCCAGAAAGGAGAAACTGAGGCAGGAAAAGCCACAAGATGGGGTTGGGTGAATTAAAAAATAGCATTTCAACCCCTGGGGACTCTCTGCTGGTCTCTCCCTGCCCCACCATTACCATTTCTCCCCCGTCAGCTTCCACAGAAATCCCCCACAGCTCCCAAAGGAGAGAGGAAAGATGTTCCTGGTGAAGCATCCAGCTCAGCAGGCCTGGAAAGGTCCAGCTTGCCCCATCAAGGTCACAGAGCAGGGAAAGGAGGGAGGAGTGGGGACACAGGAACAGAGGGATTTCAGGAGGTGGAAATCTACTCTCAGCTTTGGGCTGGGAGATCTGAGCATCAATTTGCAGCTCCTCATCCTCCCCGACACGCACAGAGCTGGGGAAATCCTGCACCCAGGGCAAGGCTGCTCGGTGAGAAGGGGAGATGGACCTGGGAGGAGAAGGAACAGATCCAAGGTCACCGGGAAGCAGAGCAGGAGGGAAGGAGCACGGGTGGCTCCCGTCGTCCCTCTGTGCTGCCCAAGAGCCGAGGGAAGGAGACTTGGGTGCACATCCCACTTTGAGCCCAAGTCGAGAGAACCAGCTCCAGGCACCTTCCTGCTGCTCCCTGAGTCAGGAGAGCCTCTGTGGTGGGATGGGGATGGCCCTGGCAGAGCTGCTCCTTTAGGAAGCATCCCACTCTTCCAAGCCACAGGGAAGCAAGGGCAGGACCCTCCCCGCAGCATCCAAACTTCTCTTCAAAGCCCCAGGAAGGGATTTTTGCCCAAGGCAGAGTTTTTGCAGCTCTGACCACCCCTGTCCTGCTCCGAGGACCTTCCCACAGCCTCCACCACACAAAGCTCCCTTTTCCACCAGCCAAGGCTGGCCCAAGACACCTCCATCTTAAATCTGCTCCACGCTGAGGTTTGCTCCTCCCTGCTCGGCCTCTGGCTCCAGGGAAGGGTTTTACCATCTGGGCTCATTAGGGCTGCTCCCATTGTCCCCTCGTTAAAGCGAGCCCCCCTAATGAGCCCCCAGCTCCCACCCGGTGCGGATGGGGTGACTCAGTGCCACCAGGGCTCTCCCCTCCTCACAGCCACCCCCGGGGAGGCACAAACTGCAGATGGGAGCAGTGGGAGAAGGTGACAAAGCACGAGGACACCTGCTAGAAGCATCCCAGGACCGGGGCCGAAAGCAGCCCGGCCTCTCGCAGCCCGCATTTCCCCCGGCGGGGCTGGAGCCGCTCCGTGCAGAGCCCGTCCCGCTTTAGCATCGTGACACAGGAGCGCGGATGAATCAGAGCTGCCCCCGCTTCTGTCTTACACCCACCCCAGCGGCTGTGAGCGCCCAGCTGTTATAAATAACCCAAATTCTCTAGAGCAGAGTGGGGCTGGGGCTGCACCAGCCCTGCTCCACCCAGCCCAGGTGGGCGCCGGTCCCACCTCAGAGGGACACGGCTGTGACTTTACAGCCGCTCCTGTCCCCGGGAGGTGCCGAGAAACCTCCGGAAGGGTTTTGCCCATGGGTCACGAGACGGGCACGGGCGGAGGAGCAGCCCTGGCACTCGGGTTTGTCACGAAGCCCGTGGATTTGTGGGCTTTGGGCTCCTTTCATGTCTCATTCAGTAGCATGAAAACACGCACAGCTGCAATAACGTGACACCAGAGCAAAGGCAACCATCATATGATCCCTTCAGGGCTCGGTTTGATTCACCAGATGATCGTTTTCCACTTAGACCTCAGCGATCCACTGTAACTCACCCACTCCAGCCAAAGGTTACTGACTGAGCCCCAAACCAGCCAAGATTTATCCTGAAAAGCAGCAAAAGGGCAGCATCCAAAGCTCGCCGTGAGTGCTGCTTTTCCCTGTCGTAATTCACGAAGCTGCTGCTACGTTTGTAAACAAACAAATCCAAACCCAGCCCGGGATGGGGTAAAAGCGGGGCCACTCCTCCCAAGGCAATGATTTCACCTGGATGTGGGCACTCAGCACCTGATTTGGAGTAAATCTGATCCTCATGGCTCCAGCTCTGGTATAACTCCAGATTCCTGCTCTCTGCAAGCCTGAAGAAGCAGTGGAGGCACCCCAGATTTAACTGAATCCTTTTATTCCTACTGATTTCAGCAGAGCCATCTCCAGTCCTTCCCAGTGAACAGCCCAGACCCACATTTTATTTCCCTTGGAGCAGTCACACCCCCAGCCAGGTTCCTTGACCTAGTCCTGACACCTCTGGAGAAATATTCACAAGGAACTCTCCACCCTGCCGAGAATAGCTCAGCTGCCGAGCTGCTCCAGGTTTTTTTCCTACCAAGACCAGAAATAGTTACATCAGCTCCTGATGGATTCGAACCTCAGGTGCTTCAGACACAAGGCGTGATCCAGGAAGCAGGATTTCACCTTCTGGGTCCTCTGCAAAGAGCTGGGAGCAGATTTCTCAGCTGGTTTGAGCCCCACATTCCCAGAGTGATGGAAATTTGGACCTGGCCAAGAGGCCAGCCCAAAAACCACACCTTTGGGTGTATCCAGCGTGCACGGAGGGGGCCAAGGGCTCCCCACACCCAGCCCTGGGAATTTCACAAAACCAGGACCCCAAGCCCCATTTTCTACCTCAAAGCCAACCATCCACACTCAAGGAGCAGCATAAAAAATAAAAGAAGGGGCAGAAACCCCCACCACTCCAGGGACCAGGACTGAAATATTCATTGAATGCTTTCTCCTCTCCCAATGTTATTGTCAAGGTCAACCTGGAGGCTGCATTTCCACCCATCCTCAGACGAGATGAGCCCCCCAGCAGCAGGAGCCGGGCAGGAGCCCGGTGCCACCCCCGGCGGTGACCCCCCCCACCCCCTGGAGTGGCTTAAGCCACTAAATGTCCCCCCCAGCCCTGGACGCTAGCACCCTGAGGGCCACGCCTGATGCCTCCAGGCTGGGCTGTCCCCTCCATTAACCTCACCCCGGCCCTGAGCATCTTCCCCCCCAAAAGACCCCGCTGGGGAGGGGACACCGAGGGCCGGCAGCCACCGGCGGGGTGGGGACACCCCGGGAGAGAGACCCCGGAGCGGGGATGGGGGAGCATCCTCACCTCGGCTGCGGCGGCTCCCTGGGAGGATGAAACCGACCCGATTCCAGCAGAATTGGCCCGGTCCCGGAGGAGACGGCGCAAATTCCCGGCACGAATCACCCAAATTCCGGCTGCGGGGGCCGCTCCGAGGCTGCCGGTGCTGCAGGGAGCCGGGTGAACGGGAGCGGCAGAGGCCGGGAAAGGCGAGCAGTGCTCGGGAACGGCTCCGCCGTGAAGCTCCGAGGTACCGGTGGCTCCGCTCCGGGTCCCCCCCCCCGCCCCGCCACCGCCCGGTGGATGCGCGCTGGGCTCGCCCGGCCCCGCTCGCCTTCGCCGGAGGGAGGTAACTCCGCGCGGCTCCCGGGAAATAAAGAAAGAAAGAAAGAAAGGGGAAAGCAATTAAAAAAAAAAAAATAGAGAAAAAAAATCAACGCGAAGGGACACGCAGCCCCTGACGCAGGCTTGAGTCACCAGGGCTGCGCGTCAAAGCTGGGGTGCCGGGCCACCCCCCCTGCTCCGAGGGAGGCTCTCGCGTTCAAAAAAAAGTAGCGTCGAGTCCTGATACGAGGGGTGGGTCTGGTTTTGCTGTGGGGAAAATGAAACCCCCTTAAAATGCCCTTAAAGTGCAGCCCCAGGGGTGCCCTCCCTGCTGCTGCTTCCCCTGGGGGAGGGAGTGTTTGGGGGGTTTGGGCACCCCTTCCCCCTAATTTATTATCAGAGACTTGTGGGATGGTTTGCATTGGAAGGGACTTTGATGACCACTTCGTCCCAGCCCTGCCATTCCAGGGACACCTTCCCCTGTCCCAGGTTGCTCCAAGCCCCATCCAGCCTGGCCTTGGACACTGCCAGGGATCCAGGGGCAGCCACAGCTGCTCTGGGCACCCTGGCTTCAACACCCTCACAGGGAAGGATTTTTTTCTAAAATCTAAACCCACTATATTTCGTTATTTGAAAGAGGTATTTCATATCTCTTTTATTATTTGGTATATAATTTTATTATTTCAGAGGACTTTCTGTGGCTGGGACCACACAGGAGGGAGGCAGGAGGAGTGGCCAGGCCCCAAATTCTGCTCCCCCTCACTCAGGTGTGAATCCTTGAGCTGCCCCTTCAGTGTGAGGATGTTCAGTGCTGGTCCTGAGCCCTGTGACACTCGGGGAGCCCAGAGCCAGCACTGGGCTCAGAGGACACCACATCTCTGGCCACACCAGTTCCCTCTGCCCCAGGAGCAGCACTGAGCAGAGGGGGCTGAGCTGGGGTGTCAGCCAGCTCTGAGATATTTGAGATATTTGCATTTAGTATAGAATGGCTTGGCTTGGAAGGGACCTTCAAGCCCATCTCGTTCCACCCCCACCGTGGGGGACACCTTCCACCATTCCAGGCTGCTCCAAGCCCCGTCCAGCCTGGCCTTGGACACTTCCAGAGATCCAGGGGCAGCCACAGCTTCTCTGGGCACCCTGTGCCAGGGCCTCCCCACCCTTACAAGGCAGGATTTTTTACTAATATCTAACCAAAATTCCCCTTCTTTCAGTGCAAACCCACTCCTCCTTGTCCTGTCACTCCAATTTCTGAGGAACACTCCCCCTCTGGCTCCCTTGTAAGCCCCCTCAGCTCCTGGAAGGCTGCTCTGAGGTCTCCACCTTAAACCCACCTTTAGTGCAGACAATAAAATTCTTCAGGTAAAAGGACACCACTTCATCTTCCTTCCCAGCAGGACATGGGATACAGCAGCACATTCCATCTGGACAAAGGCAGAAAGGCCTTGCACAAACAGCTCTTGGGGGTGACCAAACCCCAAATCCAGCTTTATAGGCCCAATTTCCCCCAGCTTCTCAGGCTGTTTGGTGTGGGGAGCAGAGCCCAGGACAGCAGGAGGGCTCAGCCTTCCCAATCTATTCAGTGCTGCCCTCAGAAAACCTCTAACCAGATTCATCAGGAAAAGCACAGGGCTCTTAGATTGGGTCATTGCAGGGAAAACAGGGAAAAAGTTTTCAGAGGAGCTCATTTCTGGTTCAGTATCTCATGGAAAAGTCTCCTGGTCCTGAAAACACACATTCAGCAACGGAGCCTGGCTGCATTTTCCCAACCAGTTTATTTCTGGTGCTGGTGATGCTGGCACCAATATCCAGCGAGAAACCCTGACAGGAGGAAAAACACATTTGGAAGAGACAAACTCCAGAGGATTCAAACTTCCACAGCCCCAAACCACGCTGCCTCAGCTCCTGGATTGCAGTGTTTATACACATTCCTGGCCTTTGGACCCTTTCCCTTTCCAGCCTATTAGGCACAGAAGGATCAATTCTCCCAGGTGCTTGGGAGCTGGGCCAGCACCGATGGCCATAACTCTGCCTCTTCCCCCGGGAAGGAACGAGCCACACTCCATTAACTGTGCCTCTCCCAGCCTGGCTCTGGAGAGGGAATCAAACCCATCACACTCATGATTTAAAACCCAAACACCCTCCCAGTGCAGCATCCACGGTGTCTGCTCAGCTGGTGGCAACATCTCCACGTGATCCAGGGAGTGATGGATGATGGATCCAGCCTGGGAGAGGTGGGATGTGGTCAGTGCCTGCCAGGGGCTGCTCTGGCCTGTGGTCAGTCCTCGTGACCTCTCCAAAGACTTGGTACTTCCTGTGTTTGAAATGAGGTCTCCTGGCACAGCCCTCCCCGTGGAACATCCCTTTGCGTGGTGGGGAAGCAAACAGGGAAGCCAAGGAGGAGATGCCCAGGCTTGGGAAAGGGAGACTTGGACAGGACAGACAGCCAGGAGCTCAATGGGGACACGCAGGGAATGTGGGAAAGGGATTCAAAGAAAATTCTCAAAACCTGACAGAAGGCTCACATTGTGTGCATCTGTATGCAAACCTTGAGATAAGAAATGCTGACTTAGAAATGCCATGGAATAGGACAGACATTGTTGAGAGAGAAATGGAACTAGAAACAAGGTCAGAAAAGGGTATAATCCAACAGAGGACAGGGAGATGAGGCCCTGGCACAGGGTGCCCAGAGCAGCTGTGGCTGCCCCTGGATCCCTGGAAGTGTCCAAGGCCAGGCTGGACAGGGCTTGGAGCACCCTGGGACAGTGGAAGGTGTCCCTGGAATGGCAGGGGATGGAACAAGATGGGCTTGCTTGCTTCAACCCAAACCACTCCGTGATTCCCTGACTCTGATCTCTGAAGATGGGGATTTTTGAGGCCTCCAGGCACTGTCTCCATGGCAAGATGGGCCTGAGGGGAGCTGCAGATCCCACGAGCTGCAATGCAAGTGCCAGCAGCAGCAAACTCTGCACACCCAGATTAACAGAAAGAAGATCAGGCAACCTGATTAGGGGGTCTTAAGCAAAGAGAAGTCAAGGATCCTTATGAAGGAAGGGCTGAACCAGCCATTCAGCTCCCTGCTCCTGCACATCTCATCAGGGAGCGGGGATAACCCTGCTGCAGATGGGCTGACTCAACGACACCTTGAGGTCTCACAAATCCTCCCCTGTGGATTTTAAATCTCGCTTTGGTTCACCACACATCAAGGTGTTGGTTGGTAAACTGAGGCATGGAAATATTCCCAGATGTGTCAGAGCTAAAACCAGATGAGACAAAGCTGGATTTGGGCTCTGCCATGAACATTTTCAGGACCAAAAATTCAGGTTATGGCCCAGGCTGTCACTGCAGCCACCAGCACGGGAGATGCCATGGGCAGATGCGGGAAGGTTACGGCTGCATTTGGCTGAGGCTGATTCAGAGACATTCAGGCTCAGAAAAAAATAAACCAGACCCTCTGCCCGGTACTTTTCCGACACCAGCCTGAGCAGCAGGAACAGTCTGGATTAAAGCAGAGCATGAGTAATGTCTCTCCTGGAAGAGCAGTGCCCCGGAGAGCCGGCGAGGGGCTGATAGCACGGTCGAAGGCAGACGCATTTCCATAAACGCTGGAGCAGCAGCCTATAAATAACTGCCTGAATTTACCGCTGCTCTCATGTGACCCTGATCCCTGCATTTCCCGCTGCCATCTGTCACCATGGAAATGGCATCACAGGGCCACCAGCCGTTCATTCATAGGACTGGCCCGGGGGAGGGGGTCCGGCGCGGGGGAGGCTTTTTAAAGGATGGAAGTTGTGATTTCGGGAGGAAAAATACAGGGGGGAGGTTTCGAGGGAGAGGGGATGGAGCGGGTGAGGATGGAGCAGGCGGAGACGGAGCGGTGCCTCCCAGGAGGGATGCGGCAGAGCCGGCGCTCCCAAACCCGCTGCAGCCGGGCAGAGCTGTGGGGAGGGAGGGAGGGAGGGAGGGACAGAGGGGCAAAGCAGGATGGACAGCACCAGGCATGAATGGACACCTCCAAGGAGAGCAGGGATGAATGAATCTCTGCCCAAGCATTTCGGAGCATCAGAGCGAGCTGCTCTTCCCATCTCATCCACCCCAGCCCCCTCCTGTGCCCCTGGGAGGAGGCAGCCGCCTCTAGAACCCACCTTAGTGCCTCCTCCACTGGTGAAACAGCTCCCCAAGGCAGCTTTCTTCCCCAAAACCGAGTGGGAACAGAGTGGGGATTAACAGGACAGTGAGTGCAGAGCACCAGAATGCTCCGAAGATGATTTTCCACCTAAGCTGTCAAGCCGACCTACATTCAAGTGATAATAATTGCAAGGGATAAAGCCCTCTGGATTCTAAATACGTATTTGCCTGCAAAGCCAGGGCCTGTCCTGGCTCATTCGGCGCCAGAGCTGCAAACAAGGAGGGGAAGGAGCAGACCCAGGGAAAGGAGAGCCCAGCCTGACTCAGAGCAGAGGAATTTCTGGCTCTTAAGGAGCATTTTCCACCCAAGAATCCCAATCCCAGCTCTCCCTGCCAGGATGTTTCTCTCATCCCATGAGGCAAAGAGATGTGCCCAAGAATGGGAGAGGCTGCAGCACGGCTGGGATCCTGAGCAGGGCATTCCCCTTGGATTTGCCTTCCCCATCACAGAGGTGCCCCTTCCTCAGGGACAACCTGAGCCTGTGACCGTCGGGCACACACCGACCTGGTGGCACTTCCAAGGGCTCCCAAACCTCTTGGGTCACTCAAGAGTGGGATGACAACAACACAGGGCAGCTTGTCCCCAAAAAAGGGCTTGATGGCAGACAGCCCCAGCTGGAAACATCAGGAACCAAAGAGAAAATTACCTTTAAAACATCATCTCCCTTTATCAGGGGTTCTAATTACCCCGGCCCAGTGCCCCTCCATGCACTCACCTGTTGGCTGTGTGTCTCCAGCCCTGGAAGGAGCAGGGATCATCTATTTCTGGCCTAAAGATCATGTCTGAAAGACAAAAGAGTGGCTGGGAGGAGGCAGCAAGCCATGTCTGAGCACAAAAAAACCACACTGCTTCCCTTGGCCCCGGGGGACAGGCATGCAGGGAATAAAGGGGATTCTACACAATAGAGGGAAAAAGAATAAACCCCAGCCCAGGCAGAGGAATGAGAACCATGTCCCACGTCCCCTGGGAAGGGCTCCAAGCAGTGGGATATGCTTTAAAGAGCTGCTGCTCCAGAGTTCTGGTCCTAATTTTCTCCACATGCCAAGCTGCTGGCGGGGCAGACCCGGCCGAGGCCAAGTTGTGCAACAGGGCGAGCTCAGGAGCACCAGGGCTGGGTGGCACTGCTCCAGCTCAGCCTGTCACAGCATTTCCAGGTGGTTTTGGTGGCCTGGATGCATTTTTGGATGAGATTTGCGTGATCTCAGAGAGTTTTTTTAAGGTTTTTCCCATAGCTTGGACGATAGGGTTCCCCACAGCAGACCTCCAGTGCTGCCCCTCACTGTCTGCAGGGCCTGTCTGAGCCAACTCCATCTCCCTGCAGGGTTTCCACTGGGACAGCCCCCCAAATCCCTCTCTCACAGCTGGATCCAGCCCTCACTGCCCCACACAGAGGCCTGAGTTGGGATCTGGGATGGTCTCAGTGCCTGGACCCACTCTGGGGAGCTGCGTGGTCCTTGGACATGAAAATAAAAATAAAACCCTTTCAAAGGCTGCTCAGCCCCAAATCTCCTTGCACAGGCACTGCCAACTGTGCTGCTTCTTCCTGGAGGAGCAAAGAGAGATCTCAGCCTGACCTGGGGCCAGTTTCTCTGAGTGGTGCTTGTTATAAGATGTCAGTAGAGAACAAAAAGAAGGATCCTGAAAGCGACAGGAGTCTTGTAGGTGATCACACAAGGAGATGGTAAAGCAGATGAGAGCTGGCTAAAAATATAATAACAATACTTTATAAATACTGCTTATCATAAAAATCAATACATTCACATTATACAATCAATGTATCAGCAGTAAGTGTTTGAGGGAGTTCAGATAACATTTTTTAAAAACATTTTTTAAACATTCATTTTTACATTTTTTCATGTTACATTTTTTAAGCATTCATGTATCAAGGAAACAGAGCAAAAACTTTAAACAGTTTGATATTAACCCCATGACCTGAAGGGAGGACACAGCCCTGCAGGGAGGGAGTTTGCTATGATTTTGTTTGATGCTGCCCAAACCAGCTCTTGGCTTGTTCCTGCAGTGCTCACCCTGACCATGCAAACCTGCCTGGTGGGCTCAACAGGGCTCAAAGTGCCAAAACCAGAAGATTTTCACCCCAAACTGCATCTTCTGAGTGGAAAAAGCATGTCCTGGGCTCCTGAGCCAGCCCTTCCAAGCTGCTCATCATCCTTGTCCCTCTGGGGAGGTGACCCTCAGCAACTTGGCACCCAGCACAATTTTCTACCCAGCTAATGAGAAGCAGCCAGACACCATCCAGCCAGTCCCCACCAGTAGCTGCTTCCAACAGAAGTCACCCAAAAATCGCCGCGGGGCCGGGCAGCCACAGAGCACGGGCTGCTGGAGCAGATGGGAACCAGGAGGCCACCTGCTGTCCCCAACCCTCCCTGCTGTC
>WBNO01008637.1:0-27828 GCA_013400575.1 Peucedramus taeniatus | reverse complement strand
TTTTTTTAAAAAATGTCTATTAATTTTTTTGTGAATATGAGGGTGTTTAAATTACTGAAAAATTATGTGTTCTCATCCTCTTTCAGGAAACTTCTCATTTGTAGCTTCTGGTGAAGCTGTAATTCCTAGATTTATTACTGCACAATTGAAATCCATTTATAAAGTGCCATTATAGACTGCTTTATGAAATTTTTTATACAAGGCACTATTCACAGTATCCCTTGAATAGCTTCTAAATGTACAATAAAATGTCAAAAATTTAATGTGCATTTTTACTCCAAATTTTCAGAAAGAACACTGGAGAGTAAGAAATTTGATTATGCCTTCTTTAATATATTTAGTAGCTATTAAACAAGTTTCATAAAGCTTCTATATCTGCCCAGAACTGTCATTACATTGAATAAGCAACCAAAAATTGAGAAAGAGACGTCATGTTTTCCAAGTAGATCTGTGTAATGATTAAACATAAAGTTATTTCCTAAAATACAATAAAATTAAGCTTTTAATAAATCTTTTGGCTATAAAATAATCAGATTAACATATTCATTTTAACAGCATCAAGTTTTCATTTCCCTTTCCATTAAAAATCAATGGTGTCTTTCATTCTGTTACAGAATTGATTCTTTGGTAACTAATATTCCTAAGGTTTTTTGGTTTGTTTTTTTTTGTTTGTTTGTTTGTTTTGTGTTTTTTGGTGTGTTTTTGTTTGTTTGTTTGGCTTTGTTTTGGCTTGGTTTTTTTTGTTTTGGTTGTTTTTGGGTTTTTTTGGGTTGTTTGTTTTTTTTTGTCTATTGCTATTTTTAAAGCACAGACAAAGGAGGAGATGACGTGATAGTTTTATTTTTCTTGAAGCTCCAACACATCAAAATATTATTTCAGATAACCACTGAAAGGGAAGATAAACTGAAGTAATTGTCTATATGTCCACAATTTCACTTTTTTAGCTTGTTTTCAAATGTATTACATACATTAAAAATACCTGAGGGGTAAAATTAAAACATTGTGCAGAGGGTTACAGATTCACAAAACTATCTTTATCTTTCACTTCCTAAAGCAAAGATTGTAAATGCTGATTCAAAATTATAGCTCTACTGACATAATTATAAGGATGGTTCTCTCTCATCTTAAACAAACTTGTTAGGCAAAGAATTTCAAATTATTAAATATTAGTTATTTATACTATATTTACAGCATCTCCAAATTCAGAAATATTTCTACTGTTTTATTCCACTTGAGGTGAATTTGAAGGCGAAGATAATGTTTCCTTATGAGCCACAAAGCATGTGAATATTGGAGCAGCTTCATTGTAGACTGGAGCAGGCAGGGACATAAAAGCAGTCCTTTGGGAGCCTGAAGCAAGATTCAGACCTGAGTTCAAAGTATATTCGCCCATCTGACAGAGAGGGGATGTTTAAAGTCAAGTCTTTGAGTTGTTGAAAAGGAGTAAAGTTTGTTATATGCATCTCAAGGTCTACTGGTAGCTATTTCCACCCAAGAGCCTGGGCCACTCTTGTATGAATATAAGAGATAATGTCTCTGTTTCTTCCCCATGTAAAAGTATCCTAGCCTTAATTTATCTTGCAGAACAGTGCTGTGCTTCCTATTGACAAGTCTATCTTCCAGTTTTGACTGACTTGGGATGCCCCTGGTCCAATGCAGTGCAAGTCAAGGTACCAAGTGTTTCTAAATGACCATAGAGCATTTATGAATGCTTAAGATTCTAAACAGCATATCATAACTGAAGAGACACCATGATTAGGTATCTCAGGTATGTGACAGGGCCAGAAAGAAATGGCAACATTTCCATAAGCAAAATTATCTTGGGACAAAGACATTTTAGTATCTAGGTCTAAAAATTATCAGTAATAGTAGTGTATGTGAGGAAGTTCAATGACTAGTTGTATAATATGCTCATGCAGGCTTTGAGAATATCTGGCTTTTTATTCTCCAGCATATGCACACATCAAAAATGAGAGAGTGTGGGAGTTCGTCGCACTGTCTCTCCCTAACTTATACAGTCGTGGTCTGCCAAGTGCAATGAGAATACAGACAAAAAATTTGGTATATTTGGTATTTAGAAGTTATACTAAAGGTCTTTTAAAAGGTTTTAGGGGTTTTGTGCATTTTTTGTTATTTGTGGGTTTTTTGTTTACTAGTATAAGCAGCAGTTTTGGCACTACCTCTAGTGACTTCTTTTAGTCATTAAAGTCATATACTGGCAGTTTCTTTTGATTTGTGGACAAATTCCATGTGAAATACAGCCCCACAGTATTTCAGAGACACGTAGGAGCAAAAGAATGTTGAAAATTAAGTCTCTTATACATATCTGAAATTTTTATTCTTCCCCTTCTTCCCCTAAAAACTGGCTAGGACACCTGGAAATTGAATTTAAGTGTAAACACCAACTACTAAATTGGGCTAATCTCTTACCCAGAATCATAAAGCCAAATGTTGTTCTACTGACTTCACTGACTTCCTTTTGTAGTTGTAGCTTTACTTTCACTGGATTTCATGAAACAAAAGTCCCCAGAATAAAAATCTAACTACTTTGGTAGTGTCAAAGTAATTAAGTATAAATAATTCTTTTCCTTTTCATGTTGAATTGATTCATATATCTTTTCATAAGTTCCCACACACGATGTATATTTAGTAGTGTTATTTATTCATAATCACTATGGTCAAGATTTTTTTTGCAGGGAGTGGTTTGGGTTGTTTGTTCTATTTTCTTTACATATTAGGTAGCATAGAAAAGGAATGGTGGGATAATTTAAAAAAAAAACAACTAATCAAAAAAATAAATCACAAGTAAAGAAATATTTTTCACTGAAGTGATCAGCCCGCCACTAGAAAATGTAATCATGGAAAAATCTGACTTTTGTTCTTTCTCTTTTTATTTAAATCCACTGTATTCAGGTTTTACTATTATTCTTTTTCCTGTATATTTATTTATAAATGTAAACAATTGTTTTTTTCATAAATGTAGCCAAAAAATTGTTCTCACTGCATTTTCATTAAAGATGTTATGGAATGGCACAAAAGCTTCCATTCTTTCCTTATTAGGGTTCAGTTCTGTATGATCAGAATCTCAAGAACAAGAGAAAATTCATGTATAATTTGCTTTTCATTAGCAACATTCAAAACTTACCAAGCCCTTTTCAAGTAAACTCTAATTTGCATGATTATGTTTAAGCCCTACTGTCCTAGATCAGTGAAAAAACTATTCAAAAATGTTTGTATCTCTTGCCTCGTAAGGAAACGCTGCCTATTTTCTCAGAGAACTGGCTGTTTCATTGCTGTTTACTGCAGTGTTGCCCCCTATAATGGCCAGAAGCTGTTACTAGGAACTATCAGAGATAGCCTGAACTAAAACTTAGAGGATACTGTGCTAAGAATGAGATAAAAGTAAGAGTTAAGGGTAAGAATGCAATGATAGTCAAAGGATGTTGTATTTCTGCTAAGGGTTTCTGTCAAAGAAATCTGACAAACAACCAAAATATAGGATCATATTTCATTCATTTTATTTCAAGGTAAAGTAAAAATTGGACAGGTATCTCTTCCTTTACTACCTCTTTTTATCAGGGAAGAAAATGGGGAACTTAAGAAGCTGATTGCATCTAGAATATCACAAAAACTCTCCAAACTGTCCGTTATTTTGCCTTCACCCTTTCACCAAATCTATTCTGTTTCTAGCTAATAAGTTTAGTAATGACTAGCAATACTGTTGCTTAAACTATTTCAGGGCTTTAAAGGAAAATTTTGAATGTGCGAATTTAAACTATTTAAATTTGTAAGTAGATAGGAAAAAATTACCAACTTTTTTTTCATTAACAGAATACCCACCTATGTACCTGTTACCTGTTCTTATAAAACACATAAAAACTTGCTGAGCTTCATCATGGCTTAGCAACCTACCTATGAAAATTTCAAGGTGAACAGAAAAAAATGCTAGTGATTGAAATATTTTCAAATTTAACTTTTCCAAATCAGACCAAATGTCTAAAACTGAAGTTAAAAAAAATCACCATTTTGATAAGGAAAAGAAAGTCATATCTAAAATGCAATGGATTGGCAAATTGCTCAGGATTTCAGAAAAGGAGATAGAAAGAAAATTCATGTGACTTCAAAAGCTATTTGCTTCTCTTTGAACTTGGTAGAAATTAATTCACCAGGAACACCTTGTATGGATGCAAAAAAAAAAAAAAAAAAAAAAAATCTTGAACTTTTATTGGACTTTCTTTCTCAGATTTTGAAAGACATAATTCCAGTGTCTAAATAAAGCAAACGTCTAGTTAATTTATAAGAAACATCCTAAAGTTATTAACATGCAGAATTATACAATTACAGAATGCACAAATATGAAACCTTCCATATATTTCCAGAGGTAATATGCAATATTTCCATTTGCTTTCCTGTAAGTAGTTTCATAGATGTATGTTTCTTTCTATAAAGTTTCATCTGAATTTATAATTTTATATATTATGCAATAAAATCAGGTGAAAGAAAATGAAAACAGAAAATGAAAAAAACATTAAAAAACCTAAAGAATTTGAAAAGCCCATGGAAGATACCAGACAAATAACAGTCCTCACAGACCTGTCAGGAACAGTTTTTGAAAAATAAGTTTAATTCATTTTTGACATTTTAACTGGCCTTGTATGTCAAAGAGAAGTTAGAGATGCGCAGTCTTGTCTTGAATACAACTTTTGATATTCAGGTAATAAATTTGAGAGCCATTTAACAGAAACTACAGTGCAGCTCTTTGGAACCATATTGAAAGATTTACTGGAACTTCACAAAAACTGAAGGATTTATAGGTTTGTTCTTCGTGTGGTAATAGATGATTTCTTAAATAATCTGGCAATAAAATAGAGAGTTCTGAACTAAATTTGTATGATATCAAACTTCAGGACAGTTTGTACAGGCTGAAATAGAAGGTTAAAAATCTACAATATTAAAAAAAATAGAGATAATGTTGAAAACAAACAAAAAAAACAACAAACAAACTCCATTATTTCACTTAGGACAGCTACACCCCATGAATGGAGGAAAATTAAACTGTGCTCAGACTATTAAGTAAATGAACAACATGTAAGAGTTCTGCAGAAAGGTTTCTGAGAGCTAAGCATGAATCAAAACCACCATAATGTTCAAAACAGTAGTATGCCTCAGATTTTGTTGCATGAATATATGAATAGACAGTAATATTCACTACTATCTTTCTGATATACTCAAAATCACTAAAATTTCTCAAGGAGCGTTGGTTAGATTGGGATAGATATGGAGAGACTCTTGAGTAGGAAAAAGGGAAGACTGAATTAATCACATTTTCAACAAAGTTTTGCCAAGCAAAATTGAATAGGTTTTTGTTTGTTTGGTTGGGTTTTTTTCCCTATTTTCTGTGAGGTATAGAACAGGAAAAACTGGACATAAATTGCAGCCAGGATGTCAGGTTAGACACTAGAGAATTTTTTCTACCATTAAGGATAGCAAGAAATGTAATAAATTGCCTGGGGAGGCTGTGGATTTCTCTGTCATTAAAGCCCTTTAGAACAGATGGTGAGTATTTGCCAGAAGTGATGTAGCAATGCCTGATTCTCTCTTGGGACAGAAGGATGGATTAAATGACCCCTTGAGGTTCTCTCAGCTTCTTCTGCCCTTTTTTCTTTTCAGGTCTAAAATATTTTACAGTACATTAAATTTTCCTATGCAGTTTGATTACTGAAACTGTTCTGTATAATCCCTAGGTTACTTGCCAGTATCACCTTGCCACAGAGTGTTCTTCTCTCCCTGAAGACAAAGAATTAGATATTTATTTTCCCCAAAGGTATTGGATAGACTAAGGGATATGTGTGACTATATCAGGTCAACTAACACTTCTCTATCAAACAACTTTTGGCACACTGAGCCCAAGGAAAGAAAGAATGCACACTTGATTTTAAAAAGCATGCTGTAAGCAAGCTTTCAAAATTTATGGTGTTTCAGAAAGTACATCAGTGTTATAATCCAGCATAAATTTTTGCAGGAATTATTTCCATTGACCTTTCAAGGTGAGAAGTGTTTGTGTACCTTTTTTCCCAGGATTGTTTTCTGTTGTATTCATACTAGCTCACAGGAGAAAAGAACAAGTCTTCAAATACCAGAGCAAAACCCACTTAAATAGAAATCCAGCAAATGTATTCCAATTGAAAAATGGATTTGAAAGTAGAGGTAAGCTTTGGAGACAGAATAGCACATTTTTCTTTAATTGACATTGACTGAACATATAAGGAATTTATATTTCATCTTGTAGATTTGATTAACTCTGTTCAGATCTTTCATGTTAATATACTTCTTATCTGGTGCTTAACTCAAAATCTCCAAATGAAATTTTGGGTTGATATGTCACTTTTCAAGGGAAACTTTGTGAAACATGAGGTTTGTTTAATAATTTTATATTTTTGATTGACATGGGGTAGAGAAATTTTGAATTGTAATGTATAAATATTGCAGTACTTTAATGTTCACTGTTTCAGTAGGCAGAGAAAAAAATAGTAGTTTTCTAGGTAAAATTCATGTTTTAGCTTTTGGTAAGTAAACACAGTAATTGGACTAAGTTTTCCTACAATTAGAAAGTCTCAGAGACCAAGTGTATTTCTGAATACTACAGCCATTTTCCTTTTGAAGTTTTACTTTTCGTAAATAATTAATATGTCACTCAAGACTATTCAAATTAGATATATAGCAGCTTTTCTCTTCTTTTTTTTTCTCTATATAGCTTATAGTTTTTATTTTTTTACAAACTAATAAAATATTTCATTACCATTTTAATATTTCTGAGTTCTAAATTTTCTTAGAGTCCTCAATAGAAACAAAAAATATGCTACTTATTTTTCAAGATAAAGATAATTAAGTATATTTTGACTGTACATAATCAGAATCCCAGTATATAATTCCATTGGGAAAAAATATGCTTTTCTTTCAGAACCTTCTTTATTGTATATCTACGCTGTAACTATAGACACTCTTTAATACTTTTTTATTTATACATTTCAATTTCATATTCTACATACAACCACAGATGCAACAGTGTTATGATCATGATTAACAAGTCGTGTAAAAAGAATGAGACATCTTCTGGGCTGCCCTGCATTCCCCTTTATTAGCATCTTCTCTCTGTCCCAAAATTCAGTGAGTGTATAGAAGTTTTGTAGAACACAGTGAATAATGTGTTTCCGTAACACTATTGTTTGTTTAAAGGGAAAGCCTAACCAGTGTGGGAACATGACTGAGGGTCAAAAGATAATGGCATGCAAGTTCTAGGGAAATGTACAATTAATTGCTACTCCCTGTATGGAATGTGGTCAGCGTGTCTGACCTCCCCCACACAATACAATCTAAGGGAGACTAAACAGATGATGGAGCAGAGTGGAGCCACCATGACCAGGCTCTGCCAAAACTCTTGCAGAGGAGAGAATTCAGTACTTTCCAGCTGATAAACCACACAGTGGATGAAAACCAAGGGAGATAAAGGAAGATATCCTGCTGTTGCACCAGCAACAGGGGCAAAACCTTGGACTGACCCATATCCCCATCCCAAGGTTATCTCAGGTACTATCCTGAGATATCCAGCCCAAAGATATTGACCACCACTCACTAGTAAGATGTATGACTAAAGTCACTCAAGATACACCTAAATTGAAAGAAATAGTGTAAAACTAAGCTTAGAATGGGGAGAAGTGGGGGAAGACTCCAGTATAATTTCTAGGATCAGCTGAGGGGCTGAACCGGTCTTCTCCCCCACAGAGATGCCTTTTGGGTAAGGAACTGTGTTTTCTGCATGCTGAATGATTCTCTCTAGCCAACTTTTACTGAGGAGTATTTTGTTATTATATTGCTTTTAATTATTATTTCTTTAAATATGTAGTTGCAGTCAGATACTTTCACTGGCAATTCTTGAACTTTAATTTCCCACAGTTTCACTAATAAACAGTCTTATTCTGTAAACTGTTAATGTGAGTCCTTCAGGGATGCTGGCAGTCACTGGGTAAAGGTGTGGAGACCCAGGAGGGGTTTTTCTATGTGGTGTGTGACCCTGAACGAGACATTTGAACTGCCCTCCAACCCAGTGGGACTGTTCACTGAAAGGTTCCCATAATGGGATGCTGACAGACTGATTGGGCACAAGGGTCTTGGCTTTCCTAGCATGCTGACAAACTGATCAAACACAAAGCGTTTGAGAAAATCTCTCATTTTCACAACACAGAGCCTAACAGAATAAAATATAAGGTAATTAAGAAGCAGGAAATGCAAATTACAGAGGATTTGTATAAATAAATAATATAATTTTGTGCTAGAAAAAGGAAGTGTGATCTTTCTACATAACAATAAAAATTGTGTTTTCAAATTCCTGTGTCTAAATGCCACCATTAAAAGCATCAGTCTGAAGAATATCATACTTATCCTATTATATAGACTGCATTTGCATCAAACAAATGTGCTTATAAAAATTCCCATTACAAGGGTAAAAAACCCTTGTAAATATAAAAATAAAAATATGATCTACATCTGTTAACAAATAATGAGTAAGAATACCTGTTTATAGACAGGGCCTTAATCAAGTGACTAATGTTCCAAGTGAAATCAGCTACATCAGTAGCTATAAGTACTGAGGGGAGAACACAGAGTGAAAAAGATTAGTAATTGAGGTATGGCAAATTATACAGGACTTGCCAATCCATAGACAATGGAAGATGGAAAATTATTCAGTGCATTAGGAGCTAGATCCAGGTTTCTGCCATGGGAGTCTCCCCAACTCATCCTGAAATATACGCACACAGGGGTGGGAAAAGTGGTTTTTCTTGTGACCTTATCTCCTCCTCTTGTAACTTATCTATTGGCCCTGTGGAGTTTCTGGAAGTGATTTTTGATCCTCAGGACCTTGGCAAATTTTTTGCCACAATTTTTGATTCTAAGGACCTTGGCCACAATTTTATTTAAAATTCTGATCAGCCTTGGTTTAACATTTCAGCTACCTTAAAATGTAGCTGCTTTCTTAGAATTTAGGATGACACTTGTAAAAATATTTGTGTCCTCGTCTACCTTAACTTTGTCTGCATTCCCATTACAGCTATACTACAGTGCAGCTACAATTCCATAGGAGCTACACTGCAACTATCAGTCCAAACACTCTTGACATACACTGAGGATTCCACATTTCCAAGGTTCCAATTACAGCAGGGAAATCTCAGTGATCAAGCTTTCTTCAGTTCATGTAAGCACTTTCTATTTGTCCTGACAGGCCTGGGTGAAATGTACCCTGAGAAATCTCAGACTGCTGCATTTGCCAGGTTTGATCTTCTGCTGTAGCCACAAACACAGCACAGAGACAAATCTGTCTAACTCTTCACTGCAATGTACCTCATCTATGATGTTAGATTAAACTAACCATACCTGTAACTACATAATTTTCCAAAAAGCTTAGTATTACAGTGAGGCCACGGTGAAGTACCATTATGATATGTTTGTCTCCAGTCTTTCCTATCATAACCTGGACAAATCCCTATATAGCCTAAAGGAAATTTGGTATTAAAGCACCTAGCAGGAACAAGATGACCTCTTGTCTTGTAAATCATACACTGTGAAATGCCATCTGATATCCTGAGAGGGGGGAATTTTTTGAGTGACAAATCTCACTCAAGGAATTTTCAGCAGTTTACAGGACTTTTTGAGAGTGTCTACTTTCAAAAGACTTAGAGAATGATATAATGGTTTAGGCTGGAAGGGACCTTAAAGATAATTTATTGTCAAGCCCTCTGTCATGAGCCAGATTGTTTCCTTCTACTAGACCAGATTGCCCCAAGTCCCATGCAACCTGGCCTTGAACAGTTTCAGGGATGGGGTGTCCACAACTTCTCTGGGCAGCCTATTCTAATTTCTCAGTAGCCACACAGTAAAGAATTTCTTCTTAAGAAAGAAGACTTTTTAAAGTCCCTTTCCTTTTAAAGTTGCTACTCCCTGTTCTATCACTAAATTATTCAATTCAACATGTAACAAGTAAAGAAATATTTGAGCTACTTGCTTTGGGTTAGATCCTCAACTGGTTCAGAGTCATGAAGCTATCAAAGTAAATAGGACTATGACAATTTGCATAAGTTAAATAGTTTGCACTCTGATGAAAGATCCTGTGTATGTCAGGTCAAAAAGGGCTCACAGACAGATGATTTTGGACACTTGTGTATTGTAAACAAGCTTAGCTGCAATATACTAAGAGACATGATAAGCACTGGTATTTGGGAAACCAGTCCTAAAGAAGAGAAGGATCTTTGAACAAAGATCAGCTTTCTCTCTGGGTTATTAAGCTACACTTTTCTGGGTTACCTGATTTCAGTGGAGGCCCATGACAGCACAGCCCCCTTAGTCATATCCTGGTTGCATATACCTCTGTGTATTTTTTCTAACTAATGAAGTCAATTTAATATACTAAGAAAGAGGGGGAAAGAGATAACCGAAGAAATAAAGAAGATCAGTGGGTTTGCCTTATTTTTCCAAGAACACTAAAGGAGCAGAGGAATGAGTTGAAGAGCAGCTTTAACAAAATAAAAGAATTACTTTCAGCTGGAAGATGAGAAAACAGGTCTGGGAATGTGAGTGTTTCTTTTGGGTATTGAAGGAGCATACAAATTGAGAAGAAACTAAACTGAAACTGGATTATTTTACAATCTTTGCCTGAAATAATATGAGTATCAGTGTATGCTTATTAATGCCTAGTCATCAATAGTATGGGGGCATTTTGACAAACTTAATAAGAACAGGAAACTGTAAACATTCTGTAAATGCCCTTCCTCACAGATGTTGCAAGAAACCTCTTACGTATGGTGATACATATGCATATTCATCAAAGTACATATTTGGCATTTTGGAGTTGTGTCTATTGAATATTTACAAACATCCAGATTCAACACATTCAATAGCTACTAAATTGCTGGCAGAATAGACATGGTTACTTGCTATTTAAAAATATGAGATCAGAAGATTTTCCATATAAAAGAGTGTTGAGATTATTTATTAAGACTTTTTCAGTGCAAAAATGCCTATGTTCTTTGAACATGAGTTTATTAATTATGGATGTAGAAGACTAACCTTTTTGTGATTTAACCCCATTCAGCAGCTAAGCCCCAGGCAGCTACTGATTCTCTCTCTCCTGGTGGGATGGGGGGGAGAACCAGAAGGTAAAGAAGTAAGAAAGCTCATGGGTTGCAATAACATCGGTTCAATATGGAAAGTAAAAGCAGCTCATGCAAGCAAAGCAAATGAAGAAATTCTTTCAACAGTTCCCATCTGCAGCCAGGTATTCTGTTTTCCTTAAGAAAGCAGGCCTTCATCACTTGTAATTGTGACTTGGAAAGACAAATGTGATCACTCTGAACATCCTTCCCTATTTCCTTCTTCCCCCAGCTTTATATGCTGAGTGTGATGCCAGAGGCTACGTCCTTTTGGTCAATTGAGGTCAATTTTCCCGGCTGTGTCTGCTCTTAGCTCCATGTTCATCCCCAGCTTCCTCACTGGTGGGTGGGGTGAGCAACAGAAAAGTCCTTGATGCTGTGTAAGCGCTGCTCTGCAACAACAAAAACATCCTTGTGTTGCCAACACTGGTTTCATCACAAATTCAAAATGTAGCCTCATACCAGCTACTGAGAATAAAAATAATTCTATCCAAGTCAAAACATAAGCTCTGTAAATAAATAACTTGTTTGGAAACTATTAGGAGCATAGAAGCTCTTCTAATATGTGAAATACAACTTAGTAGAATTCATTCTATGTTGGATAATATTCTTACAATGCTTTGAAATGGAAACCCTTTGATTTCATATGATAAAGTTCAACATAAATTAAAGCAATGATAGTATATATCTTTCCTGTTTCATTTATCTGAAACTCGAAATTAAAATATTGGGATGTCATGTTATGCCTCCTGAATTCAAAAGTGAAATATTTCAACAGAGATAGACACTATGAAAATTATCTACATTGCTCCCTGGTTGATAGCTCTGCCACTGTTTAAAACAGCTGAATTCCCAGTGTGCCAGTTGTCACTTCTGTTATCAGCAGAGGCATTTATTTCCATACTCAGAGTGTAGCACATTTTAATGACTTTGAAATACAAGAAGACATGCAAAACTGATTTTGCATTCCATGCCCTTAAGCAAGCCTATTATCCATGTTGTGAAAACAGCAAGTTAGCATTTTTGTTGTAATTATATAGGCTGATTATGTATTATGTTTCTACTCAGAGGCATTTTCCTCCAAAGCAGTTTACGTAACTACTAGCTGAGAAAAGGCAAAGTAGCACTCCAGAGGCATCTGCCTTAAGACAGCCTCATGCAAGTTTCCCTTGACAAAGCTGGCATGATTTATGATTGATAAAAGTCCACAATGTACGTATTGTATGTCTCAGATAAGAGTGATTCAGCACTGTGAAAGAATACTTTTTCAACTTATACTAATGATTATAATATTTCTTAAACTGGGTATGTTTATGCTGAGCAGGACTATGATACTAGAGTCATCCAGATATTAAAAAGGGAATGTTTTGATTAACCAGTAGATTCCCTACAATAACGAACCACTGCTTCACTAATGCCCATTTCCAAAAAAATGTATTTTGATGAAATAAATAAGAACTCCATGAGTGTCATTTTCATGAAGAAATGCTTCTGCAGATGTTAGGAAGAAGTGAAGACTACTGCAAAGTTCATATTTACTTTTTCATTTAGTAAGATTTTTATCCTACTTTTCCTTCATACTGATCTAAGTACAGAAAAGTACAGAAAGATCCGCAGTGAGGCTGGCTTGCTGGAAAAAGGAAACAGCTGCGCTGCTGACTGAAAAGTGTTGCCATCCTGATATCTGAGGTTATTGTAGGAAATGAGCCTGGAGCATAGGAATGGGGACATCTGGTTTTCTTTCTCTTCCAAGGATAAGGAGGAGTCGCTCACCCTGCAGAAAGAAAACGCTGATTATTGTTAGGGAAGGGTAAGAGGACAATTTGGCTAGATGAATTCACACAAGGAACTGCCCCAGCTGTGTAGCTGGGAGAGCAGGACAGGACAATCAGGTGTTTGTTGCAAAGCACTTTGAAACAGGGTCAAATCAGCTACTGGAATTCCCATCTGAACACAGAAGTGCTGTCTTAAGGAGTAAGTGGTCAGTAGCCCTTGTGTTGTGGGTGTAGAAAAAAGAGTGGAAAAAACCAAAGGTGGAAACTTTGAGATAGACCCATCTGTGCAGAAGATGTACAGCCAACACCAAACACAGCCAAGTCTTGTTATTAGTGTGGTGAATAAACACATTACAAACAACTAGACTTCAGGAGATATATTTAGGGGTGCAATCATAATAAATACAGTATTAACTTCAGCAATCTAGCTCTCCAAAGGAGTGCATATTCTATGTATAATATTAACTCTATTGTCTGGACCTCAAGGAGGAAGCATACAATAATGAATGTAAAGATTTAGCAAGGAATTCATAGAACTAATCAGGATGAACTAACCAATTGACCTCCACTCATCAGCTCATTCTCAAACCACAACAAATAAATTAAGAAAACTATAAACAAAAATTGTTCAAAATTTATACCAAAAGTGAAATTACTAATGAGAGAATGCACAATGAAACAGACTTCAAAATCCATACGGAAAAGTCTTGACTATTACAGCTTGAAATCAGTAAAGGAGTCAACACATCCACAAGGTACTCCTTCTTCATTAGCCATACATATTCATATGTACAACAGCTAGCACTGAAAATAGTTGCAAAGGTATTTTTTCTGCTCTGAAACAGTTTTTGTATATGTAGCCTCCCCTGATAGACTATTTTAAAATTAATTGTTGGTTATGCTGACCTTTAATAACACAGCATGGAGGGAAAAAGGTAATGCAGTGCAATTAATTAATAATGAAAGCCCTATTTGATTCTAAAACATGATGAGAAAATAACATATTCTGGACTGTTATCAATGTTTGAAATGTGTTGCGAAACTTATTACATAATAGCTTTCAATTTTTTTTTTCTTAAATTATTTATTTGGGAAAAAAGTTGTACATAAAATTATTTTTATTACATTACTTTGTTATTTTATTGCTATAGACATCTATCATTGTTTAAGATGACAAAAAAGTGAAAACTTCAAAAAGGAGTATCAAATGTCGAGCAATCATTTTAGGAAATTTAACTTTTGTTTGGAATTGGGTTTGATAATTCCAATTTAAAAAAATATTCATTTATCGTTCTCTGAAATATCTTTTTATTAGAAGTACCAAGTGCAGTTTTGAAAATACATTTTGCACATCAACATACAAAAATTAAAATACTGTTAGCATACAATTGCAGTACTTAATATATGATGTACAATAAATAATACAAATAGATAAGATTTTTTTACATAACTAGTGACTTGCATTTTGTTATTATTTGGGCTCTTAGTTGATTTTCTTTAAGAGGACTTACCTTCAAAGTGTATTTGAACATTACTTTTTTGAAAATGGACCTGTTTCATCTGTTTCCTCTTAATTTGGACCTGACTTGGGACACATAAAAGCTGCACATTGCTTTTGAGTTCTTGAACACTGATATTGATTAAAGTTACCAAATGATTAAAGGAAGAAGGGAGAGACATAGTGATAAGAACACTGAATAAAATAAAGATTAGCCTTTAAAATAATTTTATAAGACAAAGAAGACTTATTCTTTCTGTTGAAGACTTATTCTTTCTGTTGGAAAAGATACAGTGATATGACTGAATGAATTTTAAATGATTTAAAAAAAAAATTCTAGATTCTTCTTTGACCAAGAATGCAGAGACAGTGAGGAAGTAAAGAACGTATAGGTAATAGTGTGTGCAATGGTTAATTTCAGCAGATAATGTAAGTCATAACTGGATAGCCCATACAAGGTGTATTGATATGGAAGAGGCAGTCTGTGTTGTGAAGGACTGAGGAGAACAAGCATTCCACAACAAAACTGAAACCTTTGGACACGTGTGAGAGACTTAATTGTATGCTGCACATAGGTTCATAACTGCAAACACGACATGAAAATGAGAGCAAGCGGGTAAGATGAGAAATTTGAGAACCAAGAGCTTATGGACTATTTTACAGTAGTGAAAAGTTGACGTCCAATTTCCTCTAAAAGCAACAACAGAAAACACTAATGTACTGTTCATGTTCTCGGGGCATCTCTATAGGTAAGGCTGTATCTTTATGTCAAAGTTCGTGTCTTAAAGCAAAATTCTATAAGACAATTAATGGTTGTTTTCAAAAATGGGAAAGAGTATCAAAACAAATTGAGAACATTTCTCTGATGCAATATCCTCAGCTTTTTAGATGGCTGGCTGTTCTGCTGGTTTTCTGTAATTGTGCATTATATCTCAAGAGAAGAGTGTGGCTTGTTAGAAGCACCATTTTTGCCTAAAAGTACTGATTCTGTATTTCTAACATGTTATTCTATATTTGAATACTGGCAAAAAGTGTAACTTGTTAAACATTATGATGCTTTCCCTTCCTCCAAACTACAAAAAGCTGGAGGGCGTAGGGAATAATTCATAGGGAATAGAAACGAAATATTCTATCCCAGTATCTGAGTTTCTGATTGAATGGGCAGTTTTACAACTTCAATATCTTAACAATATAAAACAAGTTGAGATATCTCTATGTTTAACTAAAAACTTTATGCTAGTTCAAACCCCAAATTATTTTATGCTAGTATAATCAAGAAAATAATATCATAAGGCCAGCTGACTTAAGCACTTTTTACACAATGAGAGAGAGATTTCAAAGCTCTACTTAGAGTAATCTGTCTTTCTCTTCCCTCCGTCTTCGACAATGGGTAAGGAGACAGAGTGATTTAATTCATGCTTCATCATTGTTTTAATCTGAATGGCCAAAAAACTCCCAAATTATTAGCTGCTTTCCTAATTTTTTAGGAAACCATATTCTGGCTACAGAAGATCTGATGCTGATTTGGAGCATTTCATCTCTTATGTAATCACATTTAGCTCTTTTTTTTCCTTCATTGTCAAAAATTCAGATCCAAAAATCATCCTTTCCATAGGTGCAAAATTTTCTCCAATTTATTTCTGCCTGGCTTTTTTGTCTTTTTTGATGATGATTTTCCTGTAGCACTTATGGTGCCTCTTTTCTGCATGTTTTTTTCAGAAATAAAACAACTAAGCAAAAAGGCTTTTCAAAAACCTCCTCACCATTTATTTTATTTATTTTCAAATATAAAGTAATTCCCATGATAATTGAACATTTAGTGATATAAGGTTTAAGTATAAAATAATAAAAGTTTAGAAATCAAACCAGTTCTATTGCCATTACATTGTAGTCAATCTGTGCAATACTAAATCCTGTTGCAACTTACTCAGAATCTTGAGAAATGCCTGCATTGGAGAGAGGACTGAGATCACATCTTCAAAAATACTTGGGGGTTTTGTTTTGTTGGTTTTTGCTTGCTTGCTTGCTTGCTTTTAGCACTCCTCAGTGCCATTAATTACTTGTTAAACACCTAGTTCAGGATACAAGAAAATCTGTCCATGTTTTAGGTAGTCTTCATTTATCTCCTAGTGAACAGGCAGCTCTAATACAAGAAAGAACCTAAATAAAATCTCTGAAGTAAAATATTCAGAATCTGTTTCTGGCAGTACATGATTTTCCAGTCACTGTACATTCTATTCTAGAGCAACCTCAATATTAGTTGTAAAGCTTATTAAAATATACAAGTAATCAAGAAAACTTTTATTAATGGGAAAAATATTCATCAAATCAGAACAAAAAACTTGTAATAGCCAGATAGCTGTAAAATTATGTTTGGTGTTTTTTTGTTGGTTTTTGTCTTTAATTTAATATATTACACTTTCTGGAACTAGCAAATTAATAGATCAAAGGAAAGCCTTTCTCAGCAGATAAAAAAATGAATGAAACATGAACAGAGAAATTGCTATTTTGTGGAGACATACCTGAGTGGAAGTAAAAAGGACAGAGACAAGAAAGAGCCCAAATAAATGAAAGGAAGAAATAGATAGGGCAATATGTTCGCTCAAGTTTGTTTGCCTTAGCTAAAAGACAATAAAGAAACAAATAAATGCTTTGTTTAACTATTTTGAGCAGTTAGACCCCTAAAAGAAGAAACAAAGTCTGGTGACTCAAGCTTTTCTGTGTCATTTTATTTTATTTGTGTGATTTTATTTATGTTGCCATATGAACTTCTCAAGCTGGATTTTTTTAATGTGTAAAATAACTTTAAAATTAAAGCCTGTGTTTACTGCAAGCCTCCATTTTTAGAAGTTGTTTTATTCTTTAATAAAAAAATAGCTAATACTTTGCTTGTTTCATTACTTTTGGTAATGTGAAAATTTTAATTAAATATGGTATTGCAGCAATCAAGGGGAACACTAAAAAAACAGATAGAAGCTAGTAGGGTTTTATGTCACTTAATTTGTGGCAAAATCCAAAATCTCACTTTGCCAAGCAGTGAAAATGTGGCTTGCTTTTACTTGAAAACACTACAAACTGCAAGAAAAAATATCAATAACAAATTCGGTTGATTTTTGTGCACCACATTATCTACATACAGAGTACTTTAAAATCCAGCTTAGTTTTCAGCAAGCTTTTGGTACTAATAGAAAAGTATAGTATGTGAAAATATCAATAGACCTGGATTGGCTGATGAATGAGGAATTTCTGAGCTAAGACTTCAGTTTTTCAGTTTTTGTTATATGACCACTTTTTGGTCTTAGTTTAAATAGTGGATAAATAATATGATGCAATCAGATAGCAGGAACAATGATGAGTGTTGAGTTGCTAATCCTAGAGGAGAAAAACTGAAGTTAAAATTAAAGAGATGACACAAGCTTTGGGTTTTTTTGATAAATCTTAGTCATTCTGCCACTCAATAAGATAATATCAGATATACAAGGCCATTTTAAAGCTTCTCCTTTTGAAAGATGTAATCATTTATGAAGAAAGAAAGGAAAGAAAGTTGCTTGATTGCACTGTGCAGGTTCCTTCCTATACATTGGACTTTCACTTAGTGCACTTGCCCATTCTGGAGAATTTATGGTTTAGTATTTTCAACTTCTTTCCAGTATGTAGCTCTTGAGACAACAGCAATGCTTCCTTTTTTCTATAATCTATTTTTGCATAATTGTGATTAAATTATTTTTCATCCCTGGAGCAAGAATGGCTGTTTTCTGATCATTCAAGCCTATGCATCTTTGAAGAATATAACCATAGCTGAGAAATTTTCAGAGCAATGATATTGTTTTTCCTTTGGTATTTAGGTTAGCATGCATATGTTTATCTCATTGAAATAATTCAGGAATAGCTATCAAATCATTAATCTGAAAAGGTTCTTTATACTTTTTTAATTATGGACATTTCTGACAAACAGGTAAATAAGGCATGATTAGCAATCCAAACAATTACGGAAAAAGAATCTTTTCTAGCCAAAAATAAACAACAGACAAAGAACAGCTCCCTTGGCATAATTACTCATTTCTTCCTTTTCTTCTGAGGAGTGCAAGTTTTGTAAAGCTACATGGCTATATTTTCATTATTTGGGCAGCAAACATAATGATGGGAGAAGTTCTAATATTTTTGGGTCCTACTTACACTGAGTTTTTAGGGACCTTTTTACAGAGAAGGCATTTCTTGATACTGGAAACAATAAAAAATTAGAGTAAATGGGGAGGGGTAAGTAAATGGGGGAAAGAGAGCAAAAATATGCAAAAACGAAACGTCAAATAAGGACTTTGTAAGTTAGAGAAAATTCTGAAAAATTAAGGAAGAGACAAATACGTTACAAGGAAGATGATTGGTTGAAAAAATGAATTACCAGAAAAAAATTGTAAACAAGTAACATAGATTAATATATATCCATAGGCATAACAATGACAAAAAATATAAATGTAGAAATTGTAATAAACAAAAATGGAAGTATTTTTACTTTGTCTAAATTTTCTGTTGTTGTTAGCACACTTAAAGATTCTTACATTAGAGCAGAAGTTTTACAGTGATAATATTATGAAACTTTTAATTTCTTTTTAAGAAAATACATCTGTTCATAAGTTTTCAAGACTTCTGTATAAGGGCTTACTTCAACGAAAAATGAAACTTCCTGGGATTTATAAACCCAGAAACATTTCAACTATCTCTTTCTTGAAAATCAAAGAAATCAAGTGCACTGTGAACATGAAATAACAGATTTAAGTATCACAATTTGTTGTATGGCCACAAATCAAATCTCTGATAGACACAGTTACAAAAGACCCAAAGTGAAAAAAGAATCTGGAAGGTTATTATCTTCAGCCAAATTCCCAGCATTAAGAAACTGAAGAATAGTGCTTTATAGGTCAAATATTGTCCCCATACAGAAGCTTAAATATTTTAGGGGAGATAGAAGTCATTTAAAGGGAAGATAAAGTCTTGATTTGAAAAACTCATATATGACTCCTCTGGTATTATTCCAAAAAGACAGTCTTGGAAATCAAAGAGAATAGATTCTTAGAACTAGAAATAACATCTGGAAAAATTACAAAATTGTGCACAGAAAAACTGGTAGATAATAATAAATTAATCATTTACATGTTTGTATAAAGATTTCCAGGGAGGTTAGGAATTAAGCACATTCAGAAATCAGCAACAATTTAATTAAGAGCTTCTTTAGTTCCCCTACCAGTATCTGCATAAATATAATATATGTCTATTTCAGAATCAGCATATTTAAATTCTCTTACAGGCTGTCTCACAAGGTATATTTTCAAATGTTCATATCTGTTTCCTTTGTTCTAGGTTCATTTTAAGACAGTATCTTTGTCTTTCCCTCATTATACTTTCCTTACCCAAATTTCTTCTTAGTCCACTTCTGAAGGAATCATGTCTGGTGAATTTTCTTTTAGAAGTATACAGAAATTGAACTAAGATGAAGATATCTCTTGTAATGGCATAAAAATGTACAGCACATCTAATAAATGTACTTTTATTCAGATATATGTTTATACGTATTTTTCAATAAAAGTATTTTCTTTTTTATCCTGTTTTGTTTTATCTTATGGATTCAATGACACATCACCTTCTGAACTTTTTCTGCATATAAGGACAGCTATCTGATCTCATTACAACACTCAGTGTTTGAGGGGGCATTACTGTTTTCCACTGCTGCATTTTTTCAGACCATCAGTGCAACCCCTGGCATGAGGACAATCTGTCACATAGAGACAACCCCTGTAGGGCACAGACAACACTGTTCTCAGCCAGGGATGATGTTGCATTTCATCTCTGCCAGGCTTCTTGTTGCCCCCAGGACAATGCAGCTGCATAATTGCTATTACACATGTCACTTCTTCTGGGACATATTACTGAATATTTTTTGACTAATGTTGTGGATAACACCTCTGTAAAGAATATATTATAATTACACTGTGTCTTTTCTTGGGATTTGATGCTAACTGGAATGCTTGATGATCAGGATTAGACTGCCACACATATTAACATGAGGAACTTGTGCAAACATAGATGGAAGTCTCCAATCACTTTTTCTTGCCATTTCAAGTCAGCATCTGAATACCCAGAGGTTATTTTATTAGCTTATGTATACTTATACATAAGTACATATTGCTTTTCTCAAGGAAAACAATCCTTCAGATGCTCAGAGTAAATGGATTTAAAAATAAAAGTTATGCATACAGACATCAGGATTTAATGTAGTTCTGAATCAAATCAGATTGGCACTTCTGAGTACCTGGACAGGTTTAAAAAAAGCTTTAAAATATATTAGATAATTAATTTCAAAGGAAAGAAATATAGATTTATTTCATATTGTATTCAAGACCATAAGAAGTACAAAAGTTTGTCACTTTTATCACTGGAAACAATAATCTTAATCATTCTGTCACCTTCAGATTTCAAGACTGGATCTCACTGTGTTGTAAATTACCTACAAATATTAAGTCAAGCAGAGAGTGCTAGGAAGAATCATATACTGACACTTTCCACCTGTTATCAACAGGTAAACCATAACAAAGGGTCTGTGCAAGCCAGTAAAGAAGTAAATACAACTTCTAAGGCTGTGCACTTGAAACATAAAATAATGGAAGTATATATCATGCGGTAGGCAGTAAATGCCATGGTCATGAATTTAAAATCATGAAGATGTAGAAGTCTAGTCACAGGTATGGCAAGCTTTGTAGATAATATGAGGCAATTTCAAATAATAGTATAGAAAAGCTATAACCAACAGATTTATCTTGTTTTTGTTTAAAAGTTTTCATATGTTCTCTCCACAAATTTGGGATGCTAATGTCCATTCACTAAAATATTTCCTGTTAATATGTAGCTCAACTCCCAGATCAGATCCAAAATATTTTGCAAATGTTTTATTGAGAAGGGGTTTTTTTTTTAAGATTTTTTCAAAGTGATTGTTTCAAAGTCAATAGCTAAAATGTCTTCCTACAATTATGAAGAACTAAATGAAAAAAAACTCTGTAAGGGAAGCCTTAGCTAGAAGTTCTCCATGTCATCACAGGCATTGGTGTTAGGTTTTTTTCAGTGTGTGTTCTTCATTTTACCTGCTTTTATGTTTAGTGTATTCGTATAAATACTTGCATCAATGTAGTGTTTTCACTGAGTTGACCAGGTTACTAAAGTTACATGGTTATCTGCTGATACAATGAAGTATCTCTTTTTTTCCAGTGGTTGCTGTGAAGTTCTAAAATTCATGATGTATTATGTATTTACTTTTGAAATAAAAGTTAAAATCAAGACTGATTTATTAGATCCAGGATCACCTCTCAGCAAGGAATATGGGTTAATGTGAATATGGTATATTAGCAAATAAGACAGCATAGCAAAAACAGATCTGTGTAGTAAAACAATTGATAGACGACTCCGTGTATGCACTGCGCATGTTTGTTAAGAATGGGAGAAAAGTGTGGACTTTACATGGTATCTCATTTGTATCAAGTGGCTGTTTTGTGCCACTTCCATGTGTCCATGACGTACACTTTTGAATATAACTATCCTCATGATATATGCTAAAGTTCCCAGTAAATTGATATCTGATTTGTTGGTGGGTAAGTAAAACTCATCTTCTTTTTCAAGTAAATGTACAAAAAGTTTTTAAATCAATTGTCATTCTAAATATCTCTGTCCAAAAAAAACATCCTAATGAATTAAAATTTAAAGGATCAGTCATGCAAGTTTTATTTCAATGCATTTGATTTTTTTCTGGACTGAAAGGATTGATTCGCTTCCAGTTATAGTCTGCCTAGTGAAGATATATTCAAAAAACAACCTGTGTTCAAAGAACTGTTGGCATGGTAATTTATTCTCATTTAAAATCCAAATTATAGCTCATTAGGGATCCCATATTCTTGGGAGAATGCCCGTCATTGGTTTTGTTAATGAGTCTCTAACACTATAATTCTGTATGAGTACATGCATTAATTTACATGTAAAACTACCAGTATGATTAAACTAGATTTGCTGTAATGTCACAACCTCTAGAACTAAATTTAGATGAAGACAGAAAGAATTCTGTCTTCAATATGTAAAAAGATTATAATCTTAAACTTGAACTGAGCTGCTTTTACTAAAAAACTGGAGGACAAAACCTAATTAATCTATTACTTTGAAAACTTTCTCTGGTAATACAATAGATAATATGTAAATTACTGCAAAACATATTGTTCAATTATTAATTTTAATTATTATTTTACATAGGTGAGTGGATTATTTTTAAACTTTTTTTTAAGAAAACCTTTTTTTAAGCAATTACTGAGAACAGCTATGATTGATTGCATTTTTAAGGTCATTTTGTGACTTAGAATTCAAGCTAGTAACAAAAAATGTGTAACTCATTTCACCTTAAGACATTTTAGATGTAAAAGTCAGGGTAGTTTTTGCATAAGTGACAATCTTTCACAAGTGTTGGTGTTGTATCAAAGTGCTAATGAAAAAATTACTTAGACATTTATAAAAAAAATCAGGAGATAGGATTCTTGTGACATTTTGTTAAAAGAACAAGGATGCAGTTAAATATTTCACCATTACCCCACTCCTTTGACACTTTCTCACTCTTGTACAGGGAGGTTGTAAAATCCTAGTAACTCTGATTTGTTTTATTTGATGCCCAGTTTGACAATTTCCATGTAGGGCTTTAATTTAGAAGCAAGTCATGAAACAACTTTGGTCAACCGCTGTCTTATAAAAGAATTTGGTTTATTTTGCTTTTATGTTACTCAAAGGTGAAAGATGCACCATTTTGTCCTAAGGTCTGTCTAATACACCATCTGGCTTACAAGTGAAGGCATAGTGGTTGTCATGAGATTTCATAATAGAAAACTGTATATTATTATTGAATTATGATTAGTCTTATAGGCAGTTCCCAAAATAATTTAATTATCACACTGATATCAAAATGTAATATTAGTTTACAAGTTTTGTGTGCATCTGTCAATAATGTAATTTTTTAAAATGCTGTTCTTGTGTAACATCCTGTTGGGTAGCTGCCCCCTTCAGACATGCTACAAATATTTCTTTTGGCACAGAACTAAAGGGCAGGGGAAAATTAACTGTGTTCTAACCTGAGTTAGCTGATTTAGTTGGGTATCTCCATACAAGGATCAAATGTGCAAAGAGCATATTTTAAAGTAATTTGCTATGCAGTGATCTCCAAGCTGAGAACTACTTATTTCTTCCTGTTCTCCAATAACCCTTTGACTTGATCCTATCATTACTGCCATAGATAAGCAATAGGTAGAAGCCACCAAAAACCAAAGGTAATACTTCAAGCAGGAAAGATGGAGCAATGTCCAATAGCTGTGAAGTGATTTGAGGGAAATTAAAATAAAGAGCAGCTTTGAAATTGTGAGGGTGAGTTGTCATGAGAACTTTACACACACTGAATCCTCTGAAACAGGTGAGAATGTTTCTAAAACATTGCATTTTAAACTAAATATTGCTAGTCTGACGAATATGCTACATGAAATCTCTAGCTTTAGGGAGGATCTTTAATTCTTAATTCCCAAATCCGATTTCTACATCTTAACTTTGTGTGGCTATTGAATTTGTCCAATATTTTATCAACAGGTTGTAGATATTCCAAAAGGGCAAGACTTTAAATTCTATATGACTTTTTCAGATATTCTTTTTGGAAGCAATACTGTGAGCATACTTAATGACAAAATGTATTCAGTTATACAATGCATACAGGTCTCCTTATATGTGTAATCAAAGGACAGCTTTAAGTTTTTGCACACTGTAAAGTTCTTTCAGTCAAAACTGTATAGAAAATCCAATGTTTCACGGTACCATGAGGATTTCCAGGGATCACTGAGTGTGATCCTTAGTTCACTCAAATACATAGTTAAAATTAAAATGGCCGATACTGAATGATAAGGTCTGACCTGCAAAGAATCATTGCCAACTGCTTTTCTTTTGCAACAGTATAATTTGAATTTGTCTTGCATGAGACAAGAATAATAATGACTGGATACACTGAAGTCTTATCCAAAACCCCTCAACTTTGGGTTTTATTTTTTTAAAATGGCTTAAACACAGTAAAGTCTGCCTGTCTTCAAAGCATGGGATATGGGAAAATTGTTCAGACATTTTCAAAGTTGCAAATCTCTGAACTATCTACTTATTTTTAGTCCTCTTGAAAGACTACTTTTTTGAACTTGTTCTTTTTCCCCTGAATAATAATCATGTACCTGGCACACACAGCCTCTGACATACTCACTCACAGCTGTTTTAACACACTAAATCATTTAGCCATGTTTCCTTTTATATATAAAGAGGTATAATTTGTGCAAATGCAATTTAATAAGCAGACTAATTATAATTTGCACATTTAGAAATACAGTAAATTTTGTTTCTGTTTCAATTAAGTAATTGCCTAATTATTCTATAAACAGAATTAGCTAACATAGAAGGAACCAAAAATGCAAACAGGAATTAAATCATTCACTAAATGGTTCAGCAAAGTGAAAGGCTCTGCATGGGCTCTTTTACTATTTCCAGCAATGTGTTCTTGATAATGCCCTGATTCAGCAATGCATTTATGTGTCTGAGGAATTTTCAGGGCCCCAAGGGTTCTGCCAGCTCTGGCCAGCCGTGTCCGGCCCCTAGGATTCCTCACCATGCCCACAGCCCAGGATCCCATGTCAGAGCTCTGGGGCCAGCAGCCCCTGCCCCAGTGACCCCACAGCAGCAGGGCCAGTCTCCAGCCCCCCACAGCCCTACCCTGCCCTGCCACAGGCCCAGATCTGAGCCCTGTCTCTGCCTGTCCAGGGCTGGGGCTGCCCCCATCCCTCCTGGCTGTCCTGTTCCTGGCTGGGGCAGCGGGACAGTCCCGGGATACCACACCCTGCCTGGATATGTTCAAGGAAGCCCTTGTATGGCCAGCACCCAGCCCCAGGTCACTGCCAACCCCTGAGCTGCCCTGCAGCATTCTCCATGGTTGGTGGCTATCATCCAGCACTCCACAGGCAAAGTCCCCTGGCATGTCCCTAATGAAATTTGAGAGGTCCCAGATGTAGCAGTGTAACTTAACACAAAGCAATCTGCAGCATGATGGCAAAGGGTGCCAAGTAAATGAAAGGCAGACCAGCAAGAGTCATGGTTTGAGTGTCTGGAGTCTTATACAAGTCCAAACAGTACTATAATCTCTCATAAATTGGAGAGCTGTATTACAGTGCTGAAATTTGGGAAAGACAACTCCTGTGAGGATGTATGTGGATCTTCTCTTCCATGGTTTCTGGACTGGCACAAGCCTGCCTCCCATCAGCTCAGAAGAACGTAGAAAGACCATATGTCTGACTGTATAATGTGCCCATGTGCCTCACCTGAGCATTCAGCATGTTTTTTCCCTCTTAAGCTCTGAAAAATGTTGATTCTGCCAGAACTTTGAGGTCAGTGAAGTTGGATTTCTGCCTTTACATGAGTTCCCAAGAAAGACTAAGATGATTTTACAGTTTTTTAAAAAAATAGAAAAAGTCCTGATAAAAATGTACGCACCAAATACTTTGTTCAAGACTTAAAATGTGTTTTCACTTTCCTAATTACATTAAGATCTACATCTTTATAGACTGCTTCAGTACGCCTCTTTGTAGATTTTTTCTCAAATAAATATGGAATGTTTTCTTATGCTGAATAAATCAGGAGTTGCAGACTAATAATGGTATCTGTGGGTGCTTTTGTTGAAACCAGTGGTAAAAAAAGAAGATTTACTTAAATTAGGGGACTAAATAATTTGGTATAATATATTTTCTAAACACTCTTAGAGAGCTTTGCTTCTGAAACAAAATTTTCTTTTTTTTTTTTTTTACTGAAACTGTTGCTAAAAAGCACTGAACAGGTACATGCTGAATATTGATAATAGGAGCCCTGTTGGTCAAGTTTTATACAGTTCAACTATTCATAAAAGAAAACTTGACAAACAAAGATATTTTTAGTTTGGATTCGAGTTCATATTTTCAAGCTTTAAAACTGACATAATTTAGATAGTAATCTAGATAACCAAACTGGATTTTTTACTGAGATATATTCAGGGAAAATGTTCAGTTCTGGGACAAAATTTACTGCAGAAGCTCTGTTAAACATTTTTTCATTAGAATACTATGATCAAATTATTTCAAGACTGAAATTAAATATGGAAGTTGTGTACAAATAATATGAACTCTTGCTGTCACAGGCAAATTTGAATTCAAGGTGCCAAGTTGGGGTGGGGAGAGGTTTAATTCTGTGCAATGGTTTTGTATGGGGATTTTGGTTTTCTTTTGTCTCACAATTAACGGTCATACTTTGCAATAATGTAAATCTTCTGCATCTGCAAATCACTGATTAACTAAAGCCTGAGAGTTATAACCCTACCAGAAAATAAGATTGCACATTTCACCATTCATAAAGTTGTTTAAGCTATGTAAGCATTTAATAGTGGACTTTCAGAGTTTTCACATTCTTCTAGAAACACAGAAGCAAGCTGCTAGCCAAAAAAAAAAAAAAAAAATTAGTATGCTGGTCTCTCAAGTGTGTCCTATCTCCCATATTTATTTCCTTTGAAACATTCCTTCAAAAATACTAGAAACTAATAATATTTAACAGCTTTGTTTCAATCCTTCTGTTGCCTTTGCATGTTTTAATGTGTTTTTAATAATATTTCTCAGATTATTCCCTTCCAAGATTTATTCTTGTAACTGACACACAGATATTGCTTTTTAAACCTGTAATTTAAATGGTTTTCATATAATATTTGTGGTATTATCTTCTTGAATATAGAAATATTAATATTAGACCATGTAGCCAATGAAACAATTAAAGAGAAAAGTGGGTGTGAAAAAAAAAAAACAACAACAAAAATAACACCAAAAAATCCCCCAAAAACCAAAAAACCAAAGAATGGATGGACTCCAAATAGGAAACTCAGCAGTTAAGTACAGAATGAGAAATGGTGCATTATGTTATGTTTGAGTAGCCCTGTTGAAGTAAATTGGATTATTCGCCTCAGTAAAGCAAACACGATTTCGTTCTTTTATGTCTAAAGTGCTTTGGTCTAATTTGGAATGAAAATCTGACATAGATGGAACAGGAGGAGCTGAATGCTGTTTACTTTTTTCCATACCTGTTCTACATTTTACATGGATTGACTGGAAAATACATAATAAACCTGTAATTACAGGGGAATGGACTGTCTGTTAAAGAAGCATCTCTAAAGCTGTCCCATTTTGTAAAAATTAATTAAATTTAAGTTTCTTCATGTTTCTGATTATTAGGTAATAAATATAAATAATAA
>WBNO01008635.1:0-42523 GCA_013400575.1 Peucedramus taeniatus | reverse complement strand
TGTTTCTTGTATTTGAATCTGTGCAGGTCTTTTTTACGTTACAAAAAAATTAATAAATTCTCAGCAATAGGCTTAGAGTAACCTTATATACTTCTGTATTCACAACTCACAAACTTACTTGAAAATAATCCCCAGGTTTTGATAATAAATTCTATAAATTTTATTTGCATTCCTAATGCAATCACCATGTTTACATATTGCATATAACCATTAAATAAGACAGTTAAAGTACTTTTGGCCCTACTACAAACACACCACACTAACAATTAACAATAAAGGATTACGTCTTGGGTAGATTAAAGCAGTTAATCACATGCATAATCTCATGGAATTCATCAATTCAACACATAATTAAGATCTTTACTGGACCAGATCTTCATATTGTAATCAGAAAAAGATGAAGAAATTTGGTTAGTTTTGGGGTTTGTTTGCTTGTTTTTGCTGGATTTTGTTGTTTCATTACTTTCAGGAGCAGTTTCTGGGGAGGGGTTGTTTGGTTGGATTTTTTTTTTTAATTTGATTTGGTTTGATTTGGCTTATATTTAGGATGGGAATGACTCACTTTTTAACACTGTATTTAAATGTCTTTCTGTCTTGTATCTTGTACTGTTTGTAGTCATCTTGTACTTAAAGGAGTTCCTCAAAAACTGAGAACTATCATAAGCATTCTATAAAAACAAGTGGACTGATCAGAGAAACCATGAACTGGGGTATTGTAGAGCCCATTCAGATTGATTTCTTCACCACTTGAATGTCATAAACTTCCTCTATTAAAAATATTAGTATTTTCTGAAATTTGTAAAGAGAGGAAAATTTGAGAAGCTGACTGTATACTTTTAAGAAAGATTAATTTTAGTCTTAGTTTCCACTATTTAAATGAGTAACTTCCACATAAATTTACATTATGTTTTAAAAACACAGTTAACTGACTTTCTTCACGATTGGCCTTCTTTTATGTATTAAATGGAGTACTCCAACACTGAGTTTGCAAAATGACAAATCACTCAAGAACAAGTACTCTGAGACTTTCACATCAGTAAAATTTGTCCTAATTTTCTTATGATAATCCCTATTTGATATCAAAATTGCAGTTCAAGCTAAAATTTTATATCCAAAATGTATATCTTCTACTACTTCAATATATTTAAGATATCCAGACACTTTTAGCAAAAAAAACCCCCAAGCAACAATTTAAAAATTCAGTAGGGGGAAAAGGTTTCTAAGTGTTTTCACTTTCTAGAAATTTAAGTTAATATAAAGCATATTTCCATGCCCATGAATGTCATCACAGCCAAGATTTAAGCACATTCTTTGTAACAGAAGCCAATCTGAACCATTTGAACTTTTATTAGTGGAAAACTTATAGCTGAACTCAAATGATTGAATGTAAACTCAGATTGCAGAGACATTCCAACTGCATATGACTTTCCTCCACATGTTTAAGAAATGCTGTCACAGTTTTTTCTACTAATTTGGTGGCCATAATATCACCAGGACTAAAATTACCATGGCAGCTTGGTCCTTTGTCATTGTAGAATGGTTGCTTTACTTATTTATTAAAAATGCTCTACAAAAGTTACCATTATCTTTAAACAAACAAACAAACAAACAAAAAAAAACAAACAAACAAAAAAAAACCCACAAAAAAAAACCAAAAAAAAAAAAAGCATGGAGATAAGCACTTCTTGTTTTTATCCATTTTCCAGCTCAGGATTTTACTTGTGCTTCAAAAACAGGAGGAAGCATCTGTCCTAGCATACTGTAAATTCAATCAGGAATTAACTTGAACAAATTCAAGCATTCTATTTCTGATCTACTACGGAAATGTGTTTCGGAATTAAGTTGCCAACAGTCAACTCCACATATTGGCTTTGGATGACATTCAAATCTTCCCAAGAATATCAGAATCCTTTCCTAATTGGCCATTTTTATTTACTATAACATACAGCCATTTATTTTTATGCATAAAGCATTCAGTAGCAATGAAGATTTTTACGATCATTTTATCCAGATTTTATCTTCTGAAACCTTCATCACACAGTTGCTCCCACAAGCTGCTACCAATTAAACACAGGGAAACTCTTCCCTTACAGTAGACAGGCTGTGCAGAAGAATGTCCTTCCTAATGGAGAAACCCTGCTTTGCAGAAATTTCTTCTTTGATTACCAGGAGCTGCAGAGTTAGACCCATGTGGCTGAACAAACACTGTGTGGCCATTCCTAACATCTTTGGCAACAAGGGGCAATTTTTTGTAGCTTTGTTATGTCAGTCGTAAACTGATCTTTTCTTTTTCAGGCCATTTTTCTGACTTTACTAAAATGAGTGAGAGAAAACATTTTCGTTTAGAGATTATACTATACGGCGTGTCAAATATATTTAAGACTATTCTTCCCAACGTGCAATTGAATCTGGAATTAAGCCAGGTAAAAGAGAGAGAATTGTGGATGATAAAATATGTCTTTGTGTCTAAACAAATAGCAATTACAAAAAGAAGCATAGCTATCATCAGCAGTAATGTGGCCAGCAAAACTGTGGTAGTGATCACCTGTCTGTACTCAGCACTGGTGAGGCCACAGCTTGAATCATGTGTTCATTTCTGGGTCCCTCACTACCTGAGGTGCTGGAACGAGTCCAGAAAAGAGCAATGAAGTTCATGAAGGGTCTGAAACACAAGTCTTATAAGGGGTGTCTTAAGGAGCTGAGCTTGAGCCTGAAGAAAAGGAGGTTCCAGGAGAATCTTGTGTCTCTCTACAACTACCTGAAAGGAGATTGTGGCAAGGTGGGGGTCAATTCCTCGTCCCAGGTAAGAAGCCATAGGATGAGATGAAATGGCCTTATATTTTGCCTGTGGAGGTTTACATTGGATATTAGGAAAAATTTCTCCCCTGAAAGTGTGGTCAGCCATTGGAACGGGCTGCCCAGGGAAGTGGTGAAACCACCATCCCTGGAGGCATTTGGAAGACATGTAGATAAGATGCTTAGGGACAAGGTTTATTGGTGGATTTTCAGTGCTGGGTTAATGGTTGGACTCGATGATCCTAATTAGATCCTAATTAGAGGTCTTTTCCAAATGAAGAAATCATATGATTCTCTTACTGTGACTGTGGTACAGAAAAAAAAACCCACAGTTAATATATATACATATTGGGTTTCAGGATGGAGATTGCTTAGTGGAGGTTAGATACTTTACTTAGCTGTTGAGTCAGCAGGGTGAGGTAACTTCTTCAGTATTTGAAAAGTATTTTATACATAAAATAGAGGCATCTTTTTCAATCAATGCAATATATTCATTACAAGATACATAAAGGCAAAAATCAATAAAAGGACTGATGTATCTGCGTGTAGGTGAGCAAAGGAAAAGGAACCAAATTAATACATCTGACGTGTAAACATGAACAGCAGACCTGGTCACAACTTTTACTTAGTGGAAAGAAATAAACACACACAGGATTTGCTTCACCCTATTGTAAAACAGATGTCAGGAATAGGCCACATGTTCTGAAAACTCCTTTTAAGCCTTAAATAATAAGATTTTTTACAGAAATATAAATCTAAATCAATGAATCGGTCATTTGTGGTGAATCTCATTTTCCCTTAGAGTGCAGCACTTAGGTTTGTGGACTTGTGTTTTTCCTGTCTCCTGCTGAGATCATAAATTTAAAAGTGCACAAATAGTAGGAGAAATGTCATGTTTACAATTCTTTTCAGCATGGTGAGAAACAGGAAGTGACAGAAATAGTATTCTGGGATGATATTGTAGCAAAGTGTTCTCAGACATTATTCTTCATGCTTCGTCACAAATGCCTTATATTATGGTTTTGTGAGTTTGCAGAGTGGGTGAAATAAAAATTTGTGGAATCCATCCATTTTGTTTTTCCATTAAAACAATAAAGGTTTCCTATGACAGGAACAAGATCTAGAAAGGAAGAAACACACTTAGAAAACAAAACTTACATTAAGAATGCTTTGCTAGAAATATTTATACTTTACTCGTGGAAATTATACAAAATACAACTTCAGAGTGGTATCACTTGAATCAAAGGGTCTCTGCCTGTTAAGATATTGAATGGAGGTCTAAGGTTATCCTTTCTGATGAATTTTGTTTAAAAGTACTTGACAGATGTTGAAATCTGTTTCTTTCAAAAGTCAAACAAAAACTGGTCTTTCTAAAAATTGCATGAAGTTCAGAAAAACAGTATTTTATAAGGCTGAAGCAATACACAAAGTGCACAAGGAGGATCTCTTGCTAACTCTCCAAAAATTGTTTTATCTTTTCATCATGTAGCCTACTATAATTCTCTCTCTCATCAATGAGGGTATGTGAAACATACTTTCAGTCACTTTGTTTAAGTGAAAACCTTACGGCATAGTAGGAGTATCAGCCAGCCTGCAGCCTGAGTTCTTCTAGCAAGATTTTGAGATGCTGGATGGGTGTGCTCATATCACTCAGCTCAAGTGGTTGGCCTTGGCTGGATGCCAGGTACCCACCAAAGCCACTCTATCACTCCCCTCCACAAGTGGGCAGAGGAGAGAAAATATAATGAAGACTTCATGGGTCGGGATGAGGACCAGCAGAGATCACTCACCAATTACTACCACAGACAAAACAGACTCGAGGATATTAATTGAATTTATTAGTAACATAATCGGAGGAGGTTAATGAGAAGTAAAGTCTTAAAAACACATCCTCCCCTCCTCAACCCTTTCTCAGCTCTTTCACCCCAGCAGCACAAGAAGACAGGGAAGGGGGGGCTATTCATCACACGTTGTTTCTTCTGCCACTAAGGGAAAAGAGTCTTTCCCCTACTCCAGTGTGGGGTCTCTACTACAGGAGACAGTCTCCCATGAGCTGTTCCAACATGAGCCCATCCCATGGCCAGCATTTCTCCACAAACTGCTGCAGTGTGGATCACCCTTTCCTGGGGTGCAGTCCTTCAAGGACGGCCTGCTTCAACGTGGGTCCCCAAAAGGGTCACAAGTCCTACCAGGAAACCTGTTCCAGCATGGACTCCTCTCTCCATGGGTCCGCAGGTCCCTGACAGGACTTTGCTCTAATTTGGGCATCCCATGAGGTCACAGCTTCCTCTTAGGCATCCACCTGCTCCAGTTGTGGGTCTCCTCCAGGGGCTGAGGATGGATCTCTGCAGCCCTGTGGTCCTCCATGTGCTGGAGGTCCTCCATAGCTGCTTCACCCTGGGCTGCACCATGGGCTGTGGTGGAACCTCAGGTCTGGTGCCCAAAGCACATCCTTCCACTCCTTCTCCACTGACCTTGGTGTCTGCAGAGTAATTCCTCTCACATATTCGCACTACATTCTTCCCTGGCTGTAATTAAAACTGTGCAATAACTTTTTTTTAACCTTCTTAAATATGTATATGTATAACACCTATCACAAAGGTGTTACCACCATTTCTAAGTGCTACAACCTTGGCACACCTGTCTTGGAGCTGCAAGGGATTGGCTCTGCTGTACATGGAGGAAACTTCTATCAACTCACAAAAGTCCCCCTTGTAACCCCCCTCCACTACCAAAACCTGGTCATGCAAACAAAATTCACTGGGATACATGTATTTCTTGCTTTCATTAATGTTTGTTTTTGATTCTGATGTAGTAAACAAAATTATGCTTTAAGCTGTTATGTCAGAGGAAAAAAAAAAAAACTCTCATCTAAAGCTGCTCTCTTGTCACCTGCTGAGAAATTTGCCTCTTTTCTACTATACCTACTGAATTCCTGGTGGGAAAATGCCTCAATATACTGAAGTAAAATTAGTAATTATTTTCTATTTAAACTTTTGAAGTAACCTGTTATGGGTTTTTGCCCTCAGAGTGGGTTGGAGAGCTAATGTAGTCAGCCAGACAGTGTAGGGTACCAGCAGCCTCAGGGGGAGCATGGTGACAAGTAGCTGGAGTGGAAAACTCTCAGCAAAACTGAGCCTGGAAGAGGACAGCTGTTCTCAACCTACTCCAGGCAGGGAGCCTGCTAACAGGAGGCAGACAGACTGAACATGGGTGGGATGTTTGTCTCTTCTACAACACACACTCTAACCTGTGACTTTCTAAGTCAATGGGAACACCACAAGGCACCCTGCAAGAAGAAAAGTCTTCTGTATTCAGCTAAAAGTGCAAGGTCCCCTCTTGTTCCCTTTCGTCTTCTCTCCCCACTAAATTTTCAATTGATTGGCAGAGTTTGTGCAATTAAAAAGTATTTGGGAAACAAAAATGCTGATTTTTGTGGATGGATTTTAAATGAAATGTCTTCATTTTGTTATTATTTTTTTCTCTTTTTCATTTTCATGTTAACAGCTGAAACAGCATTCACACTGGAAGGCCTGAATACTGTTGGGATGGGTTCTGGCACTTCAGTTCATGACATTCTTTTGGCTCTCTGTGTCTGCCATTGTTTCTGAGATGGCCATCAGAAACCTCAGAAATAGGTCTGCACAACGAGGCCAAGCAAGTTAGATCAAAGCTTTAAAAACTCTCCTAGGTCTTCCTTCTCAGGAAGCAAAGCTGGTGTTTCAGAACCACAGCAAGGAAAACTTTCTCCATTCCATTTTATAGTGAATTAAGTGACTGAGAAAATAAAAAAGTAAGTGTATAAATTAATTTCATTAGATTTTCCCCTGTGTCCCTGATTATCCACTCAAATCTCTTTTATTGTTGCTTTTTAAAACTCAAAACATACAAAACCAAAGTTAATGTCTGGCTACTCAGCTTCTCTTTCCACATCACTCACAACACAGATACTCTTTAAGTGATTCCTGACTTCAGCTCTTTTTCATTTCTTTCTGACAGCCTCTTCTTTTTTCATCAAACATTAGAAAAACTGATACTCATTCTCTGAAGAGCAGACTTCTGGTTTAGCTTTCATAGCCCACAGTGAGAACTACCTCATCACTGGAGTTGTTCACAGAAATGTTATATTCCAGAGTGATGATACTTTTTAGAAACAATTCTAAGCTGATGGGTCTAGTAATTATGTCATAAATGATGTCTCACAGGTCATTATTTTGCTTCTGAACCAGAATCCAAGTAAATTAATGTTACTTTATTTATGTGGCTTTGTGGGCATTGTATGAATGACAGGCATTTGCATTTCTAAAACCACTATATTTAATTAACACATCTGTTGGAAAGTTTGGAAGGGGTTGGAAGCTGAAGGATTACTGTTTTACCACTAAAAATGACTGTGATTGATGAAAATTAGCAAATTTTGGCTGCAGAGGTTTTCAACAGATCGTTTTCCAATTAAATTGAGAAGTTTGGGTTTAAGGTGTGGGTTTCAGTACATATGTCACAGGCACAAATCATTTTTTGAAGGTGTGGTTCAGCCACTTCCCATGGGCAGGCAGGACTTCAGCCATTCCCAGGAAAGCAAAGATCCATTGCGCACAACAGTGACTTGGGAAGACAAATGGCATCACTCTGAACATCCACCTATTCCTTCTTCTTCCCCAGCTTTATATGCTGGCACGATATATATGTATGTGTATGTGTGTGTATATATATATACATACATATACATACATACATATATATGTCTTGTGTGTCTGTTTGCTTGTTTTCTCTTTGTGGCCCTCTGCTTTGGAAATGATCTTTTATTGAGATGGGCTACGTTTTTCCTTTTTTAATGGAAAAATTAGTATTACAGAAAATACCTCCAAACCCAAATCAAGTATTTTTCAAGGCTTATTTACCTGTGATAAAGATTCTAAGGTTTGAGTGAATGTAATTCCAGGCCTATAGAGCAACAAAGAAAAAAAAATAAACAGAAAAAAAATTAAATAAAATCTTTTCACTTTGCAGACTTAATATTTCAAGAGTCTGAAGTTCTTGATAAAGTTGGAGTGTCTCTTTTTCTCCCAAAGCCTTGGGCCACAGTGCTGTTGGCTCTTGGAAATCAAAGCAGGTTTCACATCCACTTCTCTATGCTAAGCCAGCTCAATTACAACCCTGAAGGACAGTCACAACTGAGTATCTGACAAGTAGAACACAAGCAGATTACTTTGAAAATAGCAATTAGACAAACACGTTGGGTTTTTTTTGTCTTTTTTTTTTTGCCAAGCAGTGTTCATAGTTTTTCACATTCTTCTTTTACTTCCCCCAAACATCTATGTTTTGGTGCACATATAAGGAGAGGAAGCTGTTCTTTCCCTTTTGATATTCTACCATGTTTTTAGACACAGACCTATATATGATCAGAGGTACACTAGGAAAACCCTAGAAAATCAGCAAGTAGAATGTAAATGGTTGACCTTCAAGATCATAAAGCAAACCAAAAAGCTCTTTTTGCATCAATTAGGTGGTGTTTTCTCAAGAAAATTGTGAGGTTTATTTATGCTGGGATCGATGCACTTATGATTAAGCATGAGGAGAGATGAATTATCATTTGTCCTCATTCAGGAGTCTTTCAGATTATTCTTTTGATTTTTTTCCTTGATGTCTTTATGATAATCCCTGGCAAAATAATACCTTTCCGTCTTGGCTTTGTTGCTGTGGTACTTGTGCAATTGATACCTTCTTCTGTGCACAGCTACAACCGGGCAATAATTGCCCCTTGACAGATGGTGAACTGAGATGCTGAAAGAAGCTTCAGTGCTACAGGGCTGTGGACTGGGACAACCAGCAAGGTGACTTACCTCCCTAGACCTGGGCATGTCTGAGAGGGAAATCCATCAGCCCACAGTGGCTTGGCTGTTAAAAAATCCTGGCTATGGGTAGGACCAGAATTCTGCTCCCCACTGTGGCATGTGAGCCTTAGTGCACAAAATAGTCTTATGCCATCTCCTGAAGGAGAATATCTGAACATTGTATTTGAGGAAAAAACAGCACAAGGTACAGGAAAGCAGAAAATGAAAGGAGGACAGAACAAAAGGAATAATTTTTTCTTTTAAAAATGACCATGGGGGAAGTGTTACTCCACAGATTTATGAGAAAATAGAATCCACAAATGTGTTTTCAGGGCTCACTCTGTGACTGAGGGATTTCTGATCCACATTTCCCAACTTTTTGAAATGTTAAGGCATAGATTCAACAATGAGACCACATGTCCCAGCTGAACAGCTAGATTACAAAATAATTTGTGACAAGACAGATCCAGGAATGCCTTTCTGAAACTGTCATGTAAAATGGATGAATAATGGGAAAATATAATCAAGTGCCTCATTCAATCTTTATAAACAATATAATCTTGATGTGATAAGGAAGTTCGTGCAAATGGTCACACTAAGTATAATAGAATCTACTCAAAGCAAGAGGTTGAATTTGTAACATACTGAATGTCTTGCAGCTCTACTTTATGCTCCATACTGATATAACTAGGATTAGTATGTAAGTCAGTGGACATTTCTCTCTTAAAAAGGCATTTCACAACTTTCTGTAACAGTGCCTTGTTATACCAGGCCTCAAATAAAGACACAGAATAAGCTGTAATTATTTTACCCTGCAAAGCCACCCAGAGATGTTTTTGTTTTCTGAATCTTCATACTCAGACACATTTATGGAAATTATGTTACTTTTAAATGAAATTATATGTGTGTGTACAGAGGAAGTGTTCAGGCTGTTACAGCAAAGTGGATTGTTGCTTCATTTTATGATGCTAATGAAGCAGACAGTTTTAAGTAGTACTTCTTGTAAAATAATAATAAGAAAGTCACAGAATTGTAAATGATTGAGCAAACCACCCTCTCCAGAAAGCCACATAATATTAGTCTCACAATTATGTACCTTCTCTAAGTCTTCACTCTAGAAAAAATTCCTTCAAAGATAACACTTAGAGGCTTCTAAGAGAATTTAAATATGTTAGGAGTACCTAATTTGTTTTCTCAAACTGCACTTGCCCTTTTCAGGATGTGAAAACTGAGACTGACAATAATTCTTTGTAATTAAATGAGCTACAGAAAGTACAGAATAGATTAAGTGGAGAATAACAGCTTGTGATTTGTTTTCAAAAAGCAGCGTGCCTTCAATTTCTTTCCTGCACACTATAAATCCCCCACATAAATTATGTCATGTTGTGGCTGCCACATAAGAATAAGAATGCATGACACTACAATGACACTGCCTAGTGTCACTGCAATTATAGTGGCTTGCATTTTTTTTAATTATAAAATCCATTTTAAACTTCTCATAAATTTCCTAATAAAAAACATTCACCTCAAGATCTGGATCTCTGCTTTTTTAAGGAACCCTTTATAACCCAGATAACTCTGATTAAAGTAAAAATGTATGTATTTGGCAAGCCAGTATATTTTTAATGGACTTTCTTGTGGCCTTGTCACAAGTTTTGTGAAGGAGCTGGCTATGTAGCCCTGGAAGCCAAGAACCTAAAGGGAAAGGGCTGTATGGAGAAAATATAAAAGCATAGCCAGATTCTTAGCTGCTCTTATCTGAGTTGGGAAAAAAGAAAAAGTTAGACTTTTCCATGTATCAAGCCAGCAGAAAATTGCAGCATTCTTCCCTTGGCTCATCTCCCTCCTTTTTAGGGAGGGAGGAAGCAGAGTCCAATGCTGATGCCTGGCTGGAAGGCACCCAGTCATCTCTGTGTGGGACCTCTCCTCCTCTTGCTCCAAAACCCCAGGGAGGTCTTCCTATTGTGTTCCCCATCCAGCTTAGGGCAGGAGGAACAGGAAGGGAGGAAGAGATGAAAGAAGAAAGAAGAAAATGTTGAAAAGATGGAAGGACAGAAGAAAGGGAGGAAAAAATGAAGGGAAAGAGGCCCTGGCATTCCTAGCCATCTACTCTGCAAGTAAAACACAGCGATTTTCAGAAGATGAGTGAGGTAAAGATAGAGTAATTAAGAATATTGCTTTCTTTAAAATTCTCTCTCTCTTTACTTTGTCAAGCACTTAACAAAGTATTCCCTGTATATTGCACCCAAGGATTTTTAATATCAGAATCTTTCTGATAATTACAAACATTATCTACTAAGTCATCCAGATGTTTCCAGAAGTATCATTTTTAGAATGAGAAGAAAAGAAATATAACAACTGTTAGCTCCATCACTATTCACACAAGCTGTGAGAGTCTTCAGCAAGCAAAAAAGAGTGTTAGAAGAAGGAATCCTCTCATGATAAGAGAAATGCACAAGCCAGCATTATTTTTTGAAGAGATCCTTCTAGCTGCCTAGCTGATGTCCTCTGGGTTGCAGATTGGGACAGGTATAATCTAGGCTGTCCTCTAACTTTATATCCCTCTGCATTACGATTGGTGGGAATTCCATCCCTGAAGAATAAAAAAAAATTGAATTCTTAAGATGGAATACGAAAATAATAATGCCAATTAAGATCCACATGTTCCATACAGATGATTTAACCTTTTGGGCTTTGTGCCAGCTGTGACTCTGCCTCTGTACAGAATATGGCCACTGAAATTTAAATCCTTTTTTACCTATTACAGATGATTCTGGGGGCACGGCCATTGATAAGGCTGATACTTTCTCCTTTTTTTTCTAAATCATATATAAGGAGAGGAGAACCAATTAGATAATAATATCTCTGCAGTTACATCAGATATATTCTGTATGCAAAACTATCTCTAAGTACTCTTGATTTTAAAGCAGTTCATTATACACTGAACAAGCTGAGTCAACAGAAGCCAAGTCAGCAAATACAGCTTTAGTGCCTATTTGTAATTACTTTGGACATTCAGACAACAAAGGATGCTAAATTATTTCTCTTTGACTGTATCATAAAAGAGGGAGAGTCAAAAGAAGCCAGGGCAGGTTAGTGTACTGCATTGAATGATTTCCGTGGGGAGAAACAGTCGTTGTGCAACATGCTACTGAGACATCTGCATGTCAAAAATTCATTGCTGAACACATACTCTTTCTCAGGGAAGCCTCTGCTAACTTTGTCTTCACCTGAGCTGTTATGACATGTCTCCAAGCTAAAAAAAACTTTTCCTTTGGGGTGCAGAAGCTTGGGTACCTCAATATTAGCTTTCAAATGTAAGTAAGTGAGTTAGCTTGTTTACTTAGCTATTCCCAGGCTGTGTTCACTGGAATAGGTGAGAAAGATGTGCAGGTATCTCCTTCATCACCCATGCAGTATCAGCTTCACAGGTACCTAGTAATTAGTGCCCGTGGAGCTTGCTGATTAATATCTAATTTGAAGCTTCCCATGATGACTCACCTCACACTCAGCATAATGCAAGTATTCCTGTGTAAATAACAGGGCTTGGCATAGACAAAGTTATGTGAACTGATATAAAGGATACTGAAGGTTCCATGTTTATGGACTTCCACTTAAACAAAGGACAAAAGTACAAACTGAGGAATAATTCTGAGATCTTAGGGCCACACTTGTAGAATTGAGGGGGTTTAGTCTAAAATCATGATTCCTTTATCTCTCCCTGAGACTTATGTTTCAGATACCTAAGATGAGCACATACCATCAGTATTTAACACTTTAATCACTCAAGATCAGAGGTTCTGCAGATCCTTGGCAGCTCAGTGGTGAGGGTACCAATGGCTAGCTCATGTTTAACAGCTACTTTGTATGCAAAACCAAGGAATTTCACTGCCAGACTTCTCTGAGAAGCTTGTTCTAGTAACTGCTGGGAGTCCACTGAGTAAAAACACACTGAGTGAAAGCTGGTGGCAGTTAGCCCTTTTTTTAAGTGGAAAGCTGATGTTTTGCTATCTGTGTCTGCTTCAGGTGTCTGGTTAGCTCTATAACCCAGGGGTTAGGGATCTGATGTAGGGAAAGGGTTGTCTGATTATGGTCTCTCCCTAATGTGCATTTTCTTGCAGGTGCCCTTGTGTGGCTCCACACTTGGCATACTGGCTGTTAAGTATCTTGTTAAGGGGTGTATAATACCCCTGGGTGTTGTACAGGAAGCCCTCATAATGGTATTTCAGGGGCACAGACTCTGCTGCAGAGATCAAATTCTAAAAGCCAAAATGCCAGAACATTCTTGGGGTTTTTCCTTAGATCTAGGACAAAGTTTCTGTTTATTTCAGTGGCAGTGCATAAGATCTCAGGGGAATAAGGTCCAAAGTAACTGCACTCCCATCACCATAGGCCAGTGAAAATACACATGCCCTGTGGATCACTGTATGCACAGATCTGGTTTCTCTGAGCACAATGCTACTACTATCAACATGAGACACAAGGATCTAGACAATGCTTTTTGCATCTGCTATACAAACAAAGATCCTCAGCAAAATCACCAAAAGTTAGCCAATTCTAACTACTCAAGAAGAAAGTAACAATTTGTTTTGAGATTATTGTTTCAGTATTTTTACTAGCTCATTTAATACAATTGAGAAGAATGTTTAGTTGATATATAAAACTTATTTCCCATATACCCAAATCTGATCCTGGATATTTGTTGTGAGCAATAGCCAAAGATGTCAGAGATAGAGGACTTTCAAAATTTCCTTTGCAATTAATATAAACAGGACAAGCAGAAAAACAAACAAACAAACAAACAAACAAACAAAAAAAAAATAAGGAGAATAATATAAGAATGAGAAATTAAGAAAAAGAAATAAGAAAAAGAAATGCATGCTCTTCTTTCATTCCTTGTAAAGAAAAGGTTTTGACAAGAAGTTCTTGCAAGTGAGACTCAGGGAAAAAAGAGAAAGAAAGAAAATAAATTATTATGGTTTGATATAAATGATCAAAATTGTGTAGGCAGGAATTGGGCTGTGTAAAAATTAACTGTGGGATGTTTGTCTAGTTCAGAGGACTGTGCTCTTTGGGACACAGGAAGCAGGCTTTTCAACTCTGCTATATCTGAATCTGCCATTTAAGGGAGCAGGGACTGTGTCTCCTGTAGAAGAAGGTGTCAATCCACTTTGCATCAGAGAATTCCAAAGGACTTTTATTAAAGATTTAATTGATGGCATATTCAAGAAATATCCCTATTCAAGAAATACATCAGTGTACCATTTCCATCATTAGTCCCCATGTTCTACACAGACTCTTAGGTGTTTCACCTGTCCAGGTACAAAATAGTAAGGATTAAATTGATAAGTCTTGTAATCACCATTGACTCTATTGGTTGCAAACTTATGCAGGAAAAATACTTGTTCTGGCTTTAGGAATTTACACCTGCTTCCTGAGCAGAATTTAGGGACAGTCATTTTGTCAAGTCTTGGATAGACTTTTCACACTCCTACCTTGTGATTCACCCACGCTGAACAATATTTACAGATGGCTACTAAAGAAACTCAGAGAAGAGTATAGCTTTCCATGATGGAAAATTTTATTTTCTCATTCTGAGTCTGAATCTAAGGGTCCTTCATGCATATGCAAATTTTAAACCTGTTTCTCAGTGCCAGTGGAATTTAACTGTCCTGAATACAGTGCCTGTTCCACATTAAACCTGATCCTACACATATCATACAGGAAAAACTTCTGTAAAATATCCCCTCCAGCTCTTTTCCTCTCCCTATCCCTTTAGACATTTTTCTCCTCTTTTTTTTTTTTTTCTTTTCTTTGATATTTCTGTTTCTCTAATTGTTTACTAGCATAGTAATGTACTTGGTACATCTCTGCTTAAGCTTATTGCAGAAATGTGATTTTCCTTAGCTTAATATAGTCAACAGAATTTCCATCTATGAAACGATCTTTCATCCAAAATACATAATTCTGCATGTAATTTCTTGATGTGATGGAAGCAAACACTAAGAGACTCCAAGGGTGACCCTCTACTAATGGAAGGGTTTTCCACCTGGTTGAGGCAAATGGGTCTATGGAGTTCAAAGCAGCAACAGATTCCTGCCCCACAGTTCAAACCCATCAAATGTTATATTTCTGCTGTTTTGTGGCTGGCTTTTTCCTCTAATCCACAGTGTATTTAGGACAAAAGAAAGAAAGAAGACTCTGCATACTGAGTGTTCATGTTTTTGTTTTATTTTTTCCTCCCTACTATTATTAGTTTTGGTTTTACTCCTTGCATCACCCTGAGTTCCCAATGGGAAGGAGGAACCCTGCTGTTGCAGACACTGTACAAAGCTATAATGAAAAGAGAGTACCTGGCCCTAGGACTTAACCTTTTTTAATTACCAACTCAGGTTAAGATTGCAGTCCTCACGACTTAGAGTATTCTCTTCCTCTCACTTAGTCTTTTCTAAGGACAGAAAGGCAAGATTGTCCTCTGGCTTATAGAATAAAAGAATTTTTTTCCTGGAATGCTTCTTTTTCATCACATTTTGCATCAGTTATTTATTGTATGGGCTAGCCCTGAATCATATATATTACTTACCAGGTAAATGAAAACACATGACACCATACTATGAAATTACCCTTCCCTTCAAAAAACCCAAGGTATTTGAGCTGCTTTATTTTTTTATTTTTTTTGCTAATGACTTACAACAAGCTCATGCATTGAAATTCATTCTGTGAATACAGTACCTGTTGCAGGGTGTTTGTATTGAAGCACAGACACCAATGGGCCATGACTAAATGAGAAGTGTACAGTACATAGGAAAGGCTCTTCTTTTGTGAACTCTCTGAGACTGCAAAAATGCTACTTTTCTGATATTAACAACCTGGCCTAGTCATATTTTAATAATTCAAGCTTCATTCCATTCTTAGAAAGTCAATATTCCACTCCTGATTAGAAAATTGAAAGGCATTGCAATTATTTCACGTCTGAAATATATTTCAGTTAAAAAATCTGTAAATTTGGAAAAATGAACAGGTTTTGATTTAATGTTTTAGAGAGTGGCATAGTGTTTTCTCCTGACTTTCAACTAAAAAATAATGGAAAATTTTAAAGGAAGTTTTCTTTTAGACCAAAAAGAAATTAGGCGTTTTTTTTACTAAATACTGCAAAACTGAATTTTGATACTTTAAATTTATGAGCTGCTCTACCAAACCATTACTCATCAGAATGTGTTTTTTGTTGATATTGTAAATATAAAGAATCTTCATCTGAATGTGAAACTTGTCACAGGGAGTATCCTTTCTTTGACTCAAACAGTATTGTTTTAAAGATATTATTTTAAAATAAAACTTTTCATTCTGTGCATTTAATTAAAAACAAGCTTTCACCCATTTGAGTTAGAAGCCTAAAAGGAAAACAAATAAAAATCCCATTTTCAATCCCTAGGATATTTAGTTTTTGAAGAGATGTTTATAGGGAGACACTTCCATTTCAGTAAAGGGATCTTGTATTTTAGTGCCTGGATAAGACCAAATTTTTCATTAATAAAAACAACAAGAGTAATGATACCCTGTATAAGCAACACTTTATTTACTTGGCCACTGAAATGCGGCTGCACATGGAGCATAGAGCAAAAAATATACTTGGAGTATAGGGCATCAAGCTGCATCAGTGTTAAACAGGCTTTTGGGTGCCTGGTTTAGTTAGGAATATTATCAAGCTACAGTAAAGATGCATTTATGGAAGGATTGGAAAAGCTAAGGAGACAGGCTCTTTTTGCTTCCCCTGCTTTAACACTGCTGGCTGCACAGAGCAAGCTGCAGTCCTGACTGCCAGCCCATTGGAACCAAGCAGTGAGAAGCCTCTAGATCACCTAAGCACACCTTCCAAATGTCCTCTCTTTTGCAGCAAATATTGATAATGAAAGGCATAGAAATGACAAAGCAAGCTGAACATGCTGTCCACAGGATTTGCAAAATTTTTCACATCTTTGCTTCTGTTTCCAAGCACTTTTACCAGAGAAAAAGAGAAATATTTACACATTTATCTCAAGATTTATATCTTTTCATTCTTGAATAATAGTGGCTTTAAAAACCTAGCATCTACAATATCAAATGACAGCACTTTGTGGTTTAGGGCAAGCTTCACATTTGACATGGTCTGGTTTGTTTGTTTGACAAGAAGAATGTTAAGCACAGCAGCATTGCTGCTCCATCCTAACCTAAAACACTGCATGCATCACATTTTACAGCCTCCCAATGCTATCAGACGCAAACAGTACAGGAGTGAGTAGCTGCCTGCCCAATGAATAGCTTTAAAGTAAATCCATTCTCCATGAAGAGAGCACTTGGTTGTAATAAGGTGTCTAGGGCTGCCAGGAGTTGCTCCAGGACTTCAAGCAACTATAGTCCTTGCTGCTGTTCCTTTCAGCTGTTTCCTTTCTTCCCCTCTTTATGTGCTGTTTGCTGCCAGGCTCCACTCTTCCTCCCTCCCAGCAGCCTGCAAGCCATGCACAGGTGGCAGCAGCCACCAAGGAACAGAAGAGCCAGAAAAAACAGGCAGAGTGGCAGTGCAGATGGGCAGTGACCTGGCACAAGTGGTGATGCAGAAGCTAACCCACTAATTCCTGGTCCAAGAAAGTTGCCTTAAACTGCCCTCTTCCCCTTTGTGCTAGGACTGACATAAAAGGAGTTTGACTACACTGTTTCACAGGCTGTTGCACTATAAGGTTAATAAAACATAGGGATATACAATCCTCCCAGAAAAATTTTTGATGTGTTGGAGATGACAGGCTGGATGAGGAGCTTCTTTTCCTTTTCCTTCTGATCTTTTTTCTCCTCTTTTGATCTTTCTTCTATGTTAGTGTTTCTTCACACCCTGCACACATGTTCAGAGTAAGAGCTGAAAAGCAAGTTAATAAATAAATTCTGTATATTTCTCTTTTCCTGAAATAGTCTTTGCCATCCATCAAAGATGATGGATTTCTTAGACAATGAAAGCAGCAGCAAGCTGAAAATAGGTGCGCTTTTCTGGTGGTTTTTTAAAATTTTTTTTAATTTTTTTTTTCTTTTTTCATCTAAAATAGATGGATATTTTAGCCTTAAAATCAACATGAGTCACTTTTGGAATACCCTGGTGACTAGCAAAGTGCATACTTGCACTTTTTTCTGCATCACAGTCTTACTACACAGGACACAATACATCCCATCGTCTTTCTCTGCTTAGCTTCGTAACAAAAAGCTGTCAAAATTGATAAAAACCAAACTGAATGATTATACTGTCCTGCACCTATTTATAAACTCACTTAGTTCATCTCATGGCAGTCAATGACATGATAGTAAAGGCTGCTATGAACTTTGAATGACTGTATCAGGCATGATACCATTGTGTCTACAGGGAATGTGAGGGATCAGGGGCAGGGTGATGTTTCTAGACCAAGTCACCCTGACCTTTGGACTAGTTTAACATGTTTTGCGGCTGAAAGGCTTAATATTTGGTTCTCAACAAGTACTGGGAAAGAGAGGAAAACAACGGATACCAGACCAGCACATCCTTCACAGAAATCTCAGTCAGTTTTTAGCGTTCATTTGGATTTGCTGTTGCTGTTGCAGGGGAACAGACCTGGCTTTATTTGATGCTGAAAAGAGGAGAGTCTTGGGGGTGAGCCTTTTTCCTGGTTTTTATATTCTTAAAGCATTCACTTTTGGTAGCTGAAGAGCTATCTCTTACAGAAGAAATACTTGGCCATATGACCTTTGGTCTTGTATATTATTACTGTGTACTTGGAGGCTTGCAGAAGCCTCCAAGCATTGTGACTCTACAATAAGTCACATGTGTTCTAGAAAGCAATTATTGTAGAAAACATGGTTTAGAATGATAAAGTCTTATTTGTTATTAAAGACGCAACAGTGAAAACATCTCAGAGAGATGTTTTCAAAATCTATTAGCTCTTCCTTAAGAATAGCCTCATTGTTACCAGATGCCTTTGGGCATTATTAAGCGCAGAAAGCTTACACACTATGTTGAATAATGCAGGACAAATAGCACATATATAGATAAGTGAGAATTCATTTGAAGAAATACATATGTGTGCAGTGATAAAAACAAGTAATGGATTGTCTCCATGTAGGTATATAGCTCCATTAACTTCAGTGAGCTAAAGTGACAGAAACCAGCCAAAGATCTGTGCCATCAGTTTGTGAGTAGTTTTATCTGATTTATATCAGTGTGTAATGCGAATAGGATTAATTTTATCCCTACTATGACTCCAAAGATTTCAAAGAGGTTTTGTGAAATATCCAGGAGGAAATTAGATACTCATACGCATACATTCCTCTTAGAAATTTGCTGGATTATTCTTGAAAAGCACTGCACAGCTCTCAATGTCTTTTTAATGGTGCTGTCCTACAACAAAATATGCGTGATTAAGTGCCCTAAGAAACATTATCATTAAGGTTCTATGTCTGGTGAATATCACTCTCAAAGCTTTTCCTTCCCTGATTTTGATGAAAGGGACATAATGGTCAGTTTGTGATGAGTTCTAAGTAACTGGACTTGATTTACTGTTGAATTGCCGCATTTAATATGAGCATTAAGTCACATTCTATCCTGTTACGTATTTTCTAGCAAGAAAAATATTCTAAGGCTTCTTGATTTTGTTGGAACTTATACCAAAGGAAAAATACAGGCTAAGATATCTGCACCACCTAGTACTTTCGAAATTAAGAGACTGCTGAAAAAATGAAGTTGTAGTATTTCTTGCATACCAATTTACTTAGGAAACTAACAGGATGAAAAAAAGAGTTTAATTCATTACTGTAGCTCTTGAAAATATCTTTACACTGTCATCATAAGCTACGTATAAATTCCAGAATTTCCAGCTTTTAGGTTTCAGGTATGTACACTAGCTACCTCTTGGACAGATGTTGAACAAGGCCCAAAAATTGTCAGTTTCCCATTTCCATTCATGTTGGTTTCCATTGAAAAAAAAATTAGTCATGCCAGTGGGAGGGGAGCAACAGCCTATGTCACAAAACCAGGTATCCTCATCAGGCTGATCAGCAAAACCTGGTTTGTCACAAAGCGCCATGCTGCTGAACATGATCAGAAGTAGTCCCAGTCATTGAATACCTCTGTAGAATATGAAAATCATCAGGAGATGGTTCACTAGAAACAACTCCAGAAAACAATTTTAAGTCTAGGCTTTTAAGTGCAAAACTAATGTTCTTTCTGGCTCCATGTTAAGATCTATTTAAAGGTGGGTCCAGTTTCCAGTCAAAATTTTGAACCTGGAGTTAGAGGTGCTTTACTCAAGCCCCTGACCAAGATGTTTAGAGCTTTTAAATTGCACCCAGTTAGTAAAGCTTCAACTCTTGCTGGAGACACACAAACTCTTCAGAAGTTTACATGCATACCTGAGCATATCCTATAATCTCTTACAGGCTATTGGAGGAGTACTAAGTAGGTAGATAAGCCAACCTTAGCCCTCAGACTTCCGGATAACCACGGTATTAGAAAATCATTATTCACAAATTGGAGGTATAGTTAAGAAAAATAAAGCAAAATTTAGCACCTAATTCAACTCATTTTCAAGTAAATTTTTTTAATTAGATCAGATAGATTATCTCTGTCCATTGACTGTAATAGGGAAGCATTGAGGGCTGTGAAATCCTTCCTCCCACGCCACACTCCAAACAGCCACAGTGCAATGAATGTGTTCATCTGTTCCAGCAGTCTCTGAAGTGGGATGTTTTGGAATGAGAAGACATAGTCTGACAGATATCACTAAGGAAAGATGAAGCAGTGTCCCATGATTAGGGATGCACCTTCCCAGACTGACTGTCTCTGTATTAGACAGAGGCACTGCTTGTTTTTCCACAGACATTTGGTGCTCACACATATATGCATGCGTGTGTTCATTGTGCTTCCAAAACTTTTCTCAACAGCAGACAAGTGAGAGATTGGAGGATGATTTTAAAGTACTCCATACTTTAAAGTACAAGAGCTTCTCAGATTTGCAGGGGAAAACAATAATTTGACAAGGATTATGTATAAGAAAAAAACCCCTGTGGACTGTTTCTGCCTGACAGAGCAGCACAAAGACAATTATACATCCAGGTGGTATTCCAGCAGTGGTGCAAGTAATTCCATAAAGCCAAACTAGCTAACAAAATGAATAAATTAGTCTGAGGAGAGGCTTAAGCCTGATAACTGAAAATAGGAAAGAGCAAATGTTCATTATGGTGGCAAAATATGGGGGTGGGGGAGTGGGAGGGTGGTATAATGAGATTTTTTTGTTTGTGTGATTTAACGCCTATATTTTCTAAGTAAGAGCTATTACCATCAGCACAGAATTTTCAGCCAAAATGAATTTTGTTTATTCCAGTTGAATAGTAGCTTATCAAAACAGGATCTCTAGGAAAATATTAGTGCCTGAAAATTGAGAAATTTAGTTTGTATTACATGCAAAGATTGAATGTTTGCTACTGTAAACAATGGGTAAGCTAAAGGACAGCCTAAAATTTATGAGAAACTTTGAATGTAGCGTATTAGCTATAAAGAAATAATGTAATCCTTGAATTAGAATTATGTGCACAGCCACTGATGTAATGACTTATGGGAAATAAAAAGTCACCAAACTCACAAAATAATTAAGTCAAGTGGGAGAAATGGAAGCACCTTAAGCTTGCAGTTGAAAATTCTGTGTGCAGAAATATTTGCAGAAAAAGACTATCTGAATGTAAGAAAAAAGAAATCAAAGTAAAAACAGCACTTGCAATGTGCTGTAGCTTGAAATGGAATATTTCTATGAGAGGAAAAGATTGATAATACTATTTGCAGCAGGACTTCTTCAGAAGTGTTAATGCCTTTCTATAATTAATCAAATCTGTCCATAAGGTGATTTTCAACTTTTTTTCTAATTTGACAAGCATGTAAAATTTTCCAGCAGATAGGCTAAACCTGCTGGAGAGAATTTAAGCTCATTGATGCTCCTCTTACTTTCCTTAGTTACCTTACACAAATCCCTTGGAAATAGACCACAAACGTCAAGGTATCCATGGATCCCAGCCTAAAAATTGCTGTTCAATATTCAAGGTAAGTTGATTTAGTTTAGGAGTGATGGTGAAGGAGGTAATTCCTCTCAATGTTTAGAAAAGTTATATTTTATATTCTGAATGGAGAAAGCCTGTACAATACCATCATAAAGATGTGAACATGTGTCAATTGTATGTGTATCATGTAGAAATATAGGTTGGGGTAATGATCTAGATAAGGCATCCATACAGGGAGTTGTGATCTGTAATTAACAGTGAACAACTGTGAAGCTGTAAAGAACTGTGGAGCTACCAGCCTCCAAATTTATTTTTTTTCATTACCTAAATTTGGTATGTAAATATTATCTTCATATTATCAAACAGTTCAGTTCATACTTTGCTGGGAATTGTGTGAAGGATTTTTGAAACTGATTTCAAGTATACCAAGCCTTATTTTCTTTATTTGTTATGATTTCTGCTTTGCCAGAGATCAGCAGAAGCTGACCAAGCATTGCTATACCTACAAAATATAAGTCTAAGGAGTCATCTGTCATGACAATCATACATCATCAGAACTCTAAGATGTAGTCAACATTGAAGCTGAATGCAGAAGCTGACAATTTTATGAGGGTCTGAAAGTTCACATTTTCATTGTTTATTAAAGAATGTGGGTGTACCAAGCATCAGAAATGAAGGAGCTTCAGCATCAGTCCAGGTAGCTCCAGTCATATACGAAAAAGCAATCTAACTGCTCTTGATAAAATAAAAATGCTGAATAAAAGACTGGCTTGCTTACTGATGCTCATAGATATAATAGTCTCAGCCATATTTTAAGAGGCAGATTTATGTCAAATGCAAAATGGTTGGGAGCAATCACAGGACATCATGTGCTGCTAAAAAGAGAAGAAAAAAGTAGATGAAATGTACATTTTTTACATTTTTAAATAACCTTACTATTTTCTAGAGTATTTTAACAAACAACATTCCATTAGCATTATGTCAATACGGTCATATTACTCATCTCAGTTCTCATGTGTTTTATTCATGATTCACGACAAGAATTATCCCCATCCAAACTTATTTTAATTGAATTACAAAACAAAAGGAGACTTTTCTAACTTTCTAACCTTCCTGACAAACCAGAATAGGGTCAAAGAGATTTGAAGAGTCATAGAAGAACATGTTTTAATTTACTGCAGATAGATTCAGGGGAACTTTGTTCCAGATGTTAACCTTAACCTTTTACAGCAAACACTCTATCTGTGGTAGTCCCTTATTACAATAGGATCCATACTGGGCTGATATTTTGGTGGTCAGGAATTTTCTGGTGTCATACCACCTATGATTATATACTTGGCATAATTTATTGTGAATACATGAAATAACACAGGAAAATATTTTAATTCCAGTTTCTCTCATATGACTGTGAAGATTTTTTGAATTATACTCAGTGTAAAGACCTCAGAAAACATGAAAAACCCCTCATACACAAGTTCTCTTTTTAGCAATTTTTTGTTAACACAACCAATTAATTTCTACTTTAATTTGCAATTTTTGACCATAATGAATATTTAGAGCCGTTTTATGCCAATAGTCAGTTTTAGATCTTAAAGCCCCTTGTGTGTCTATAACCTGCATGCATAAAAAAGTGCCCAACTATTCATGAGACATTAGTTTTGCCTGCTATTATCTGTATTTCCATTTAGTTTGACACCAAAAAAAGGCAAAAGAAATGCAGTTTGTGCAAGTCTTGAAAACAAGGAGATTTTGTTTCTAACAGCACAAAATTTAAAATATTTACCATATTTAGGCCATGTAGAACTTTACTAGCAGGGGTGATGGTTGTGGTTTTTAGGATTGTTGTGTTGTTAAACCAAGCTGAAAATTAAACACTCCACGGCTGCTCACTCAGCTCCCTTTCTCTTCCCCCCACTCTGGTGAAATGGGGAAGAGAATTGAAGTAAAACTTTTGTGTTGAGATAAGAACAGTTTAGTAATTGATAAAAAATAGAATACAACAATTATTGTAAATAATAATAATAATAATAACAACAACAAGTAATGCAAAATACAATTGCTCATTACCAACTGACTGATGGCAGACCTGCTTTCCCAAACCCAGATCTGCTGCCCTTCCAGGTAACTGACCCCTGTTTATACACTGGGATTGGTGTTCTGTGGTATGAAATACCCCTTTGGGCATCTCCAGTTACCAGTCCCAGCTATGGTCCCTCCTAGTTTGGTTTTTTGTGTGTCTCCTTACTGGCAAAACATGAGACAAGAAAAAAGAAGTCCTTGACTTAGGATAAACACATCTTAGCAAAAAACCAAAATGTCAAGGTGTTATCAACATCATTCTCATTCCAAATCCAAAACTCAGCACTGAAAAGTAACATCTACTGAAAAGAAATTAACTCTACTCTAGCTGAAATCAGGACAGGTGATATATTTTAGGTCTAGGAGGCATAATATTAAAACATTCCCATGGTTTAGAACCCTGATGTACATGCAATATCATTTTTCAGAGGTAAAAAGAGATTATGAACAGTTTTTGAGTGGAAAAGGTCAGGAAGCCATTTATGTGCATTGCCTGTACTGTCTGCCAGACCTCTGTGATGGGGATTTAATGTAACCAGCATTGCCCTGCCAGCCTGGCTGGTCATGGACTGTCTGCTTGATGACCCAAGAGCTGGACATCTCTCTGCTACCCTCAATGAATACTGAAAATCCTGTCTGGAGCGCAAATCACAGAACTGAGAATATCCTCCTGCCCTGCATTTCCCTCTGGATTATCCTGCTTTTTTCCCATCACTTACAGAGATATATTAGTCAGAGACCCCTAATCAAGGCATGGAGGTTAGGTATCTAATGTTAGTTGCAGAAATACCTCACAGAACTTATTCCACCAAAATGATTGCACGTGTGAACCACAATAAAAAGCAGTTTGCCAGAGCATGCCAGAATTAATGACTGAGATAACTATAAGACAAAAAACACTGAGGGGGAATGGCAGGCAGCTCTTCAGAATGCAGCAGTTGTGCAGTGTTTAAAGGCTTTTAAAAGAAAATACCTCTTTCAATGCCCTCCCTCAGGACTTTTAATTGAAGCCTTATGAACAAGATGACTGCAATAGTTCCTTTGGGAATAATAATTGTTGGGAGTGCCCATGACAATGGAGTAGAAACACTAATCCCAAAGGTGGTTAAATGAAGCAGTAGGCATGAGCCTGGGTCATAAGCAGAAAAGCGTAATGCCTTTTCCCAAAGGTGCTGCAAAAGGAATGTGGGATAAAAACTTGTGCAATACTGACTGAAATTTAAGCAGCATTTGCAGTATTTCAAAATATCTCATTATTTAGAATGCAAGATCGGTTTAAAGCTAGAGAACAGGGCACAACAATAGCTTCAAGAGTAAATATAGTTTCAGAATTTTTAAAATGGTGGCTACAGGAGGTTAAGAAAAACATAATTTGTTTACTACAGGAAGTTTTGAAAAAGCTGCAAATATTTCCACTCTGACATATTTTTCAGAGGGAACTTCCCAAAATGCCACTAAATCCTCAACCTTGAAAAAGTATTGGTTGTTAAAATGAAAATTTGCTTTTCTAATTTTTCTAAAATATAAAGGAAATAAATTAACAAACAAAAAAAGCTCCAAATATTAGGTATGATTTTGATTTTTTTTTTTAATTTAAAGATACCTTAATCTCTTTCTCATATGGAAAGATCTTTGCTCAAAGTCACAGGACTGAGCTGTTTTCATAGAATAAAGGAATTGTAGGGGCAAAATGTACCCTTCCAGAGCATTTTTTTCTGTCTTCTATCCATTGCTATATTCCTATCAATTTTTCTTTATCCTGTTATCAAGAACTCCCTTTCCCATCACAGATCTGTTCCTGAGGGAAATTTCTACTATTGCTGCCCATTGTCTATTTACTTTGCTTAAGTGCAGGAATGTTGGGCCATCCTTCGTGGGCTGCCACAGCTCCAGAAATTGATATGTTTGCTGCTTGTAGAGATCACAACTATTTTCAACTCATTCATTGTAATTCTGAGGCTTTCCTGGCTCATGGAACTAAGTTGGCATGAGCACACACTATAAATCTCACTCTTTGGAGCAGCACCAGATTTATTGTATTGGGATTACATAGTCAATCTTTGCTTGGGCAGTAGATCAGACTCTCCCTAGAAATTTTGGGCTTGGGAACCATGAGCTAGCCATGTACGTACACTGTTGTCATCTGTGGGTTGAGATTCAGCACCTTTGGGGAGTGCAAACAAACAGAATTTCACTAATGGAAAGAGAAGGTGTTGCCTTCCCATTAAGAGTTGAATGGGGTGAAAACTTATTTTCTCTCTTGTGAGTTCTCCGTACATTTACCTTAAAAAATAAAGGCGGATCTTTTAAGTCTCTTATTCCTTGTGACTTTCCTGACCTTCCTGTGGCTGCACTATGAAGTCTGTTACTGATTGTTAGTTTATGATGCCTAGGTTTTTGAAAGATGAAGAGCAGTATCTGTAAGAAGTTTTTCTATTAAGTTCAGTATTGACATGTTATGATGTTGTATTTAAAAATTAATAATCTTTGGTTCATAGGAACATTTAGGAACCATCATAGCTTGCAACAGGTGTTGAATGTGGATTAAAGAAGTAAAAGATTAAAAGATAAATTGTTTGTCACCAGAAATAATGGCCTAAAGCACTTTCAGTAACCTACCTCAACACCTTATTTTACTTTTGAGACTAAATGGAACCGTATTTGTAAGCCAAGACATATTTAACTGAGAAAGCCTGTTGTGAGATTAATGCTATATAAATTCTCTTCTGGACCCTGTTGCTATATTAAACAAGGGAGTACTTGCAGGGAGAAGCAAAGTTGCTCATTACATGAGCTGATTTCCATGCTCTCAGAACAATAAACTGCGGCTGTTGCTACGTTAAGCCAGCTGTTGCTGCCAGCCATTGAAATCTCTATCTGCCTCCCTTATCCCATGTGTCTGCATTAATCACAAGGGCAAAAACCCACAATAAAAACATTTCCATTAATTGAAGATTTCTCATTTTCTGGAAAGAAAATATGAGTTTTGTAATATGTTAGTTGTTCTTTTTTAATGGAGCATTGCTCCTTGTCTGTGCAGGTGAACTGCAATTCTGGAGGGAAACAATAGATATTCTGATGAAATGATATTTTGTCACCTTCATTAAAAACAAGCAAACAAAAAACCACCCGAAAACCCTAACTTAAAAATAATAAATATTTTCTGCCAGCTGTAAAGCTTGTGATATGTCTTTTAATGTTAATCTTGTTTCAACTTTGCTCTGTGATACTATTTATTTGATTAGATTCTTATGATATTTTGAATTTGTATGTATACAGGGATTGCTTGGAAATGTGTGAAAGCTCATAATGGCAAAAGAGTAAGAAATAAACACATATAACTATTCATACAAACATATAAGACAAATCCATATATGACTATTTGATATGGATTTGAACTGCTTTGTTATATTATTTCTTCTATGGATTCATTCTTACTTACTTATCCAAACTCCATGCAAACCAAGATCAAGAACCGGATTCTTAATATTTATGTAATGGTTCCCCTTTTCACTTTGCCATTTCACAAAAGTGTCCATGGTATTCTACAGCCAATTTAACAAAAATCTTTTAAAACAGCAATAAATATTGGGGGAAGCATATAGCACAAGACTAAGAGAAGGAAATTGTTGCACTGAATACTTCAAAAACATATCCATTCTCTCAGACTCTGGCACATCCAAAACTTCAAGAAGGCTCAGTTTTGCAGACAGAGTTATTGCAATGTCTACAAAATTTTGGCAGTGAGTCTGGGAAAATAGCATAAAAAGCAATGGTAAAAAGGCGCAGCAGGTGATGATGCCACTCAAAATTCCAGTCTGGTGCACTGCTCTGTGGCAGACGCTTCTGCCTTCAAGCCTGGTTGCTACATTTGCAACCTTTGCAGACAAGACAGTTGTGCCAAAATACAGGATAAGGAGAAGAGTATTTAGCCCTCAGAGGAGCACTCCAACTGGGCTGTGGCACAAGAGTAAAACCTGGAGACAAACAAGCAAACAAACCACAGATGTGTCTAGAAAACTGGTAAAATAGTCACACAATTGGATCTGGGTTCGTTAAACAATTTTAAGAAAAAAAAGGTCTATGGATATGAGGAGGGAGATCTCAGTTACATGACTTTCCTTTGCATTTCTGTCTCTTTCCTCAAAGAATACAAAATAATACACTGCAGATTAGGATCCAGATAAGTGGATGTATGAAAAAAACCCTCAGAGATAGATACATCCCCACTGGAACTCCACTGTGATTACTGGAATTATTCCAAGCCATGAACTAGGATCATAATTTCATATTTATGTTAAAACCTTGGAGATTAGTGAAAACTGTTAGACTTGAGTCTTGGAAAATCTGCCAAAATCCTTTCTACAACCCCTTCAAATCCCATACTTGGCATATTGTTTTTGTTTTGGATACTAAAACATGAGTTTAGTAAGCACAAAGCATAGGTGTGTGATGTTAGTGTTGTCACTGTTATTACTGGACTGTTTTAAAATATTACTATGGCAAAGGCGATATGTGATTAAATCAGAATAAAATAGACACTACATTATAGAGAAAAACCTCTTGGTTTTATTGCTCTATAATGACAGCGTTTGTATCGTTTTAAGAATGGTAAGCCTCTTTTCCTGTTTGTTTTATTTTTGTGAAATCTTTTTTTGTTTTGTTTTTCCTAAAAATTGTCCAATGATTTGCAGATCAAAAACCAGCATACACAATTTCAAGTAATTTCACATCTGTAATTTTGTAATCACTGTAACTCTGCATTGAAGACAAGCAGGAATAATGTGTTTTCCTACCTCTAGCTGGTATCACTCTTGAATGAATACAGAAAAAGGGCCCGCTCATATTTTACTCTTGAAATGGGAATAAAGGAGTTATGTCAAAAGTGAAAGATGAGTATTTAATAGCTGTCCAGGGGTGTAGGAATTAAAGCTGCAGACTAAATAGCAATTTATGGGGCATAAAAGCCTGGAGACAATGAATAGACAATAGGCCCACGGAATTGCTGGACAAGACTGAACTATCAAATATGAGCTCAGCTCCCTGCAATGTAGCTGCAGATGCATCAAGGAGTGAGCAGACCAGGGTGCCACTTTGAGGTCTGCGGACAGGTTTGATGGCTTCAAGGAAAGGACTGAGCTTAGATAAAGACACTGAAGTCAGGGCCAGAGTTATGATGCCGAGTACTAGAAACATTAAGTTGCTGCAGCATCTCTGTTGGAGACAACTCCAGATTGACTGCAGATGTGAGGAGCTGTGGGGCTGTAGCCCAACAACCCTTCAGTAATCCCATTGCCTCTGACCTCTCAGATGAGCTACAGCACCCCTAAATTTTGTCCTTTCACAATGCAGGGAGGATTTTATAGCTGAGGCATATTATCTGTCTTAATCATAACAGACTTGTCTGTGAATAGGGGCTTAATTTTAAAAAAAGTAACGGAAAGGAAAGAAAAACCCATGAGTGAGGCCACAAACATGTATTTTGCTTAGGAACCTACTGAGTTTGAAAGCCTGAAAACACCTACCATTTTTTTTACTGACTGGAAATAGAATCATTCCAGTTTCATTTAGGTTAGTGGAGCACCAGTGATTCATGATATTAGTCAGCCATCTACATTCCAGTAGAAATCAAACCTAGCAGCCAGAAATAACACCAAAGTTGAGTGGCTTCATAAGATTTGAAGGATTCAATGCATTTTTGTCTCAGCTGAGAACATTATACTCTGGCTTCTCAATTCAGAGGAGTTTTTTCATGAGCTTCTAAAGCCTGGAAAAGATAGCTAAGCTGCAAAACAATCTCTGCTTACATTTTAACTAAATCTATTGTCCATGTACTAATAAGTTTCCTCAAAACTGGCTAATAGGCTTAAACTAGAATAGCTAACAAATTGGGAATGGGAATGTTCATGATAGCCAGAACTAAAGTGTTTTCAGACACTTGAGTCCTATTCTGAGCACTTCAGAGACTGATCTAAGAAAGGCTTTAACCTTGATCTTGTTTGCCCATTGATGCACAGATTCAGGGTTACTGATGGTGGTTCTTTGGTGGTACAGCACAGAGGTACCAGTTCTCCCTTCCTAATACAGTACCCAGCAACAGTAGTCTTTTGTGGATGGACTCCTCAGCCCTGAGATGAGCCCAGTGCTCTGATTTGTAATTGCTGAGCTTCCAGCTGTGCTGGTGAATGTGTTCATGACTGAGAATGAAAAGCAGCACCCCTTGCACCAAGGATGCTGCAGTGGGAACAACTGAGGAAATGCATCAGCCACCCCTTTTGCTGTATTGACCCACACAGGGCCAGCCCAGCTGGAGAGACTTTCAACAAAACTCACTGCCTGTGATTGCTAATTACGTCCCTAATTTGAGTGGAGGTAATTTTGCAATGATCAAACACCCCAAGCAGCACAGGTGGCATCCCTTGCCAATTGACGCAGGAGCCGTCAATTCTCTCCTGAAAGAACAAATCTCTACCAGTCCAACATTTTGGCAGACCTTACAAAACTGGATCTCAGGCTGAGTCTCTTCACTGCCGCTTTCCTAGCAAACACGAAATCATTGAAGGGCAGTTGTTCCCATAATTTTGTTCTCCCACTCATGCTATGTGTTTGCAGCACATCATTTCTCTCAGGATGTATACCATATTGTGATGTATATCATGTTGAATATTTACTCACACCCATAATTAATACGTATGAAAGATATTTGTGTTAGCTTTTCATTTTGGTTTTTTTTTTTTTTTTTGGGTTTGTTTTTTTTTTTTACTTGGTTTTGTGTTTTGAGTTGAGGGATGAAGCAGGAGAATGTCTACCTGCTTGGCTTGGGAGCTACTTATCCAGAAAACTCTCCAAAGAAAGAAAGGAAGAGACTGCAAACATCCAAGAAAGAAAGTGTTACTGAGTGTATTATAAATTTTTACCTCCGAAAGTTCCATTGAGGTAAATGGGAAAAAGATGGCCAAAACAACTGAAAGAAAGCAANAAAAAAAAAAAAAAAAAAAAAAAAAAAAAAAAAAAAAAAAAAAAAAAAAAAAAAAAAAAAAAAAAAAAAAAAAAAAAAAAAAAACACAGAGTGGGCTGGATTGGCCACTCTGGCTAAGATGGTAAGTCAAACTTTCTAAAAGTGGAAGTCACGGAATCACAGAATATGCTAGGTTGGAAGGAACCCACCAGGATCATTGAGTTCAACTCCTGGCTCTGCACAGGACACTGCAAGAGTCACGCTTTGTGCCTGAGAATGTTGTCCAAACACTTCTTGGACTCTGTCAGGCTTTCTCCACACTGTTTCTTCCATAACTGTAGAGGTATTTCCCCAGACTAATACTGTTATTTGGCATCCTTGCCATTTGACATACTTGCCATTCAAACTGGCAAGCTTGAAGTGTGATCACTGTTTTAGAATCCAAGATACTGCTCAGACTTTCCCCTTTTAGGACATGAGTGTTTTGGTCCAGACCTTTCAAGTTCAGGAGTTCACAACCTTTATTCCAGGGCCTTATTTTTTTAGGGATAAACCAGTGATTTTGGAATTGCTGCCAATTATCTCCTTAATCTTCTTGTTAAGATCCCCTGAGTTCTAGTCTGATTTTGGAGCATAGTATCTGATCTTTCTTTGTCATGCCATTAATTTCTAAAATTATTGAGAGATTAAGCAATGCCTTAATGAACCATTGTGTCCTGAAGTACTGGGGTATCATCGGAGTCTTGTGTGTGGCTGTCTTGTGCACAATCTCTGAAACAAAGGTGTGTCAACACAACAAAAACCAAATCAGATGAACTTCAAGGGACACTATAATAAATATTAAATTTTGTTGAGGAATATCTTCTCTCTACGTAAATACAGGACTGAAAAGAAATTAAACAAAATTTTAGAAGCTGAAAACCCTAAAATTCTTCTTGCTTGTCAAAACTTTTAATCAAATATATAAGCAAAGTGACAGGAAATTCTTAAAAAAATCTGTGTTTATTTACTTACTCAGATTGAGGCAACTCTGGTATAAGCCCGATTTTTTTAAAATAAACTACTTGAGCAAACATGATAAATGTTGTTTTCAGTCATAGAATGGAATAGAATAGATACTAGAATGGGATAGTATCATAGAATGGTTTGGATTGGAAATTACCTAAATAGAAATGACCTAATATATCATCTCCTTTCAATCCCTTACCATGGGCAGGGACACCTTGCTGTAGACCAAGCTGCCCAAAGCCCATCTGTTTTTGAATACTTCCAAGGGTGGGACAGCCACAACACTGTGTATTTTTTCAGTGCCTCGCCTCCCTCACATTAATGAATTTTTCTCTAATATGTATTCTCAGCCTCCCCTCTTTCAGCGTAAAGCCATCTCCCCTTGTCTTATTACTACCTGCCTTTGCAAAAAGTCCCTCTCCACCTCTCTTGTAGGCCCCCTTTAGATACTAGAAGCTAATATAATATCTCCATGGAGCCTTCTCTTCTGCAGCCTGAAAAATTCCAGTTCTCTCAGACTGTCTTCATAGGACAGGTGCTCCAGGCTTCTGGTCATCTTTGAGGCTCTCCTCTGGACTCACTCCAACAGGTCCTCTTACTTTGAGAGCCCCAGATCTGGTCACAAGTACTCTAGGTGTTTAGAAGTGTGCTTTAGGAAGGAAACATTTATTTTATACTCTCTATTACTGAAGGACTAAAAATGTGAAAGCAATGGAGGCAAAATGCATCCCGGAGAGTGAAGTTAGTAGAAGTTATGAGTGGAATATCAAAGATTTTTGGGGGCTTGCCCTTTTGGTAGACATACAGACTCACAGAATCTTAACACTTGGCCAAGCTTTGTGCAATGTATTTAATTTGTGAGGTGGCAGTGGCTGATAGGGAAAAAGAAACCATCCCCAGGAAGCTATGACATGATTGATGCCATGGAAAATCATTCATTAAATAATTCCATTGAAACATACATGACCAAACCACTGCAAAACATTTTGAAAGATATTCCTTATCTGTGTAACCATGTTGGGTGATTTTTCCCAGGGGAGATTGATTTATAAACTTCTCACTAATTCTTTCAGGGTGTGGGTTCAGCTTTTATCACCTTTAGAATTTAATTAACAGCAAATTTATATTTCTTATCTTAGTCTGATCCACAAGCAGTTATACATGTGAGGCTTCCTAAAAATATAAGAGGACATTTTTGAAATGACATTCTGTTTTTTCCTTCTTCAGTGTTCAGAAAAACTGAACTTTATGGCACTTATGACTTCTGGTCAAGGTATTATTTTTTCTTGTGTTGGATACTTTTGATTTGTGAACTCTGGGACAACAAAATAAATCAAGGAAACCAGCTACTTTGCCTTGACTGGCAGTAGTTTTCTAAAGGAAAACTTCTGTCTCCTGTTTAAAAGTTTCAATTCTGCAAAGATAAGTTAGCTAATGAGTACAAAAATTCTTCCCCACCTCCCCTGACTTTTTCAAAGGCTTAATAAAACCCTTTTTTTTCTTTTTTTTTTTTTTTTCCCTTCTATGACTTCATTTGTGTTAACATGTGAGTCTTTGGACTTTTCAACGTTTATATTCTATTAAATGGCACTTGCTAACAAATTTTGTTCACACAAAAATAGCTCTTCAGCTGTAATCAGTGCTTAAAAAATTATGAGCAGTTTGTGTAAACCCCTCTTTTTTGGCACTGCTAGAAGTCAGCTGTGATTTCAGAGTATAATAAATGCATTTGGTTGAATTCCCCTGTTGTGCTGTGAGGAGAGCTTGTCTTTGGCTCATTTAGATTCTGAAGACTTTGTCCAGTGTCCAGATGCACTTTTAAAATGTAGTTAGAAGAATAATTACTGAATATATTGAAGAGCCATTCCTATTTTTTTCCAGTTTATGCTCAGTAGATTTCACAATTGACATAATTACCGCAAACTCAATTGGCAAAGAGCTGTTATCTTCAATGGGAATAATGCCTACTACGCTACTCAGTCTTATCCATTATTAATAATGTGCATTTAATAACTTGCAACTACTGGCCTTCAAAGCAGTCCCAAAATTGCTTAAGCTGCTTCTCACAGTGTTTGAAGCAAGTTAACAGATTCTGTAGTATGAAAAGGAAATACAACAATCAGTGCTGCAACATTCATGGCTTTTGCTGTAGCTGTTCAAGGAAAATCATGGTTGAATTAAGTTGTAGCAAGAAGAAATAAGTTGATCAAATTATTCCTTCAAGATGCTGACTGTCTGAGACAAAACTCTGCTGGGACACTGAATTTAATATGTGATGGATGGTACAGAAAATCCTTCTTCTCACCAATAAATTACTTTGCAATAGTACTGTTAGGGAGCTCTAAGATGGTGGGGGTTGGCAGGTAAGATGTGAAAGCTTGCTTTAAAGCTTGCTTTAAAACTTAAAGACCATTCTGGATATTTTTCTCAATGCAAAAGTCATTGAGATTGCTTCAGAACAGATACATTTGCATGGAAACTGTCAAAAAATTATTTGAATTTTAACTGCAGTTTGGTGAACTATTTCCAAATTACGGTAAAGCTAAGGTGAATTCCAGTTTCACAACCAATCAAAAGCTCAATAAAATGCTCTTTGCCACATTCTTTTGTTAAAAACATATTGTAATCCCCCCATGTTACTCATTAGTCTTTTTGTTAAATTAAAGTCATTTGATCTCTCTGACCTTTGACCAATGTGACCTCTTGACTAATTCCTAGTATTTTTTGTGAAAGCAATATGACTAAAACATTTCTATGGAAATACCTTTGGCAGAAATTAAAATGGCTTATTGCATTATTGAAAATAGAAGGAAGTCATTCACTAAGTTCAAAGACCTTTTATCCCTGTGAAAATTGCCTGCCAGCACATGGGAATCCATGAAAATTGAAAGCAACATGCCAACTTGTTCACATGGCAGGTCTGTCTCAAATATATTTTCTTGGGTTTTAATAAAGAGCAAGAATTTTCTTCACAATTATATATTAGCAAGTAAGGAGGTGGCAGATTGCAGGTGAGCATTCTGTATAGTGTATGCAAATTACGATTCAGTCTATTTTCTACCTGCAAAGCAAAGCAGGAGAGTTCAGGACAATCTTCAAAATGTTTATGCAAAACTCTGGACTAAAGCAAAGCTACTCCTGATCCATTGCTGCTCATTAAACAGACATATACATAAATAAACAGACATATTATAATACAATGAGTATATTGGTAAATTCTGAGAGATATAATGGGTGCAGCAAACTCGAGTTTGTAAATAGTCGCCTTTTTATTCTAGGATTGTTCCATTTGTATATGAGGTTTGTCTTCTCTTCTAGAGTAAATGCTGCACCCTCTATCAGTTAAGAATATGAAAGCCCTGACATCAAGGTTTCCCTGAAAATCAGTAAATTTCTTCTCCATACTCAAGAATCTTCACCAAAAGATACAAAACCAAACAAAGACAAGTTGCCACCTCCTACAATTTGTATAGTCTCTTTTTTTAAATAGAGTCCTGAAGGAATGTCTGACAAATAACATCCCAATTGCTGCCATTCTCATCAGAAAATTGGTCCTCAGTACTTAGAATGAATACAAATATTAGCTCTTTGCAAAGTATTATAATTTTCAGACAATCACACTACTGCACTGCACTCTGATGCTGCCACTATTCTAATTTTCTTGGCTGGTGACTACACTGTTGCTTCTATTATGTCCTGCCTGAATTTGTAGTGAAGGGCAGCCAACAAGGCCAGTAAATGATAAGTTTTGCAACTCCTATTCTAGTGCTAAGGGAGGAACTGTATGTTCTAGATAATTATGTCTTAGGGATGCTTTTAAGGAGAGAAGTATATTCTCTCCTTACTCTCTGATTAACCCTTCTACCTCCATTACCATTACAAGCATAACTCAACTCTGCATTTGCTCAAAGGCATCATCCTGGACATCCTAGGCATAATTTTGCCCTCCAGAGTGTCTGATACAATTTTCCCAGCTCAGGGTGGTGGGGAATGGTTTAGATGTGTGTTTCATGGACTAAACATGATCATGCACCTGGTCCCTCGGTACAGAGACATGTACAGACCTGTTAAAGCTTTCTTTCTGAGTTTCAAGAACATTCCGCTGGGTTTTTTTGTACTTATTTTCCCAGCTTGGACCATGTCTCTTTGTCTCTGCCACCCACAAGCCAGGCCCAGGCTGGCAGCCTTGCACAGCATCCATCAAGAATGTTTTCCTTTAACTTGAGGCTCTAAGTGGGGAAATTCTGCAACAACAAGCTGGAGCTGAAGTCCCTGCAAGGAGCAGCTTCCTCTCATCTGCAGCTGCTTGCACACCTACAGCAGGGCAAGAGTCTATACTGTCTTTTCACCAGTACACAGCTTGCAGAGATGCTTAAGAAATCATCCTTTCTACCCAAGAACATGCCTTAAACTCCGCCACTCAACTCCCAGTGGAGACTTAGGGACATAAATCATGCTGGGGAAAAACAAAACAAAACAAAACAAAACAAAACAAAACAAAACAAAAACAAAAAAAAACCCACAAAAAACAAAAAACAAAACAAAACAAAAAAAACCACAAAAAACAACAACAAAAAAACAACAACAAAAAACCCAAAAAAATAAACAAACAAACAAAAAAAAAACAACACCAAGAAAAATATGGTCCTCTATGTTTGGTTGGCCAGACCAGGCCACTCAACATCACTTCATTGCTTCACAGCTGACAAGATGCAAAAACCAGGAACCATATACTTTCTGTATATTCATTTCCCAGCAAATTTGTTAATTAATTAGTGTGATGCAGTACAGAGATGCCAACATAATGATTCAGGCAGAATACTAGTTATTACAGCTCTTTTTTTTTTCCTTCCAATATCTCAGTGGTTTAAATCTTGGTTCTGAATTTTCTGGGTGTGCTTAGTTTCAGTTTATGCTGAAGCCAATTCTGCTGTATTTCAAAGACACTATAGGACCTCAGTTTTTCCACTTCCTGGAACTCTGCAATTCTTCAAAAAAATTTTAAAGTATTTTTATCAAGAAACAAAATGGATTGCTAGCGTTTGGGTTACTGGGAAAGCCAAGCCTCTGTGGGTCAAGAACTGAAGAGAGAAATAGAGGGAAGTCCAGCTTGTGTCTTTGGTCTTGTTGTTTGTTTGCATTTAATTGCCATGATTCTTAACACAAATTCATGATTTCTGCAGACCAAATTCAAGGGTTTGGGTTCTGTTTCCAGAATTCCAAAGATTGCTCACACATCCAAGAGTGTTAGAACAGATTTGGAAGAGCAGGTAACTGTTGACTCATGGGTTACCTGACATCTGCATCTGAAAGTGTCCCCATGTGGTTTCTGAATGGGTATATGTTTTTCCATAAACTATTTCTCCTGCTTCTGTTTCTAGCTTATTTCCTGAAAAAACATCTCCTTTCTTTTTTTGTTTGTTTGGTTGGTTGGTTGGTTTTTTTTTGGTTTGTGGTGGTGGTGTTGTTTTGTTTTGTTTTGTTTTGTTTTGTTTTTTGGGTTTTTTGTTGTTGTTGTTGTTGGGGTTTTTTTTAATTTTTAGAGATGTAACAGGCTTTTTAGTGGATCATCATGTCAGTTTCCCCCGGCGCAGCGATCCCATAAAGCTAAGAGGCACATGATTAAATTAGGAGCTTAACTACACCTCAGTGTCAGGCTCTGAAAAAAAGAACAGTAAATTGCATAAAATGGTCAATATAATCTATACCACTCAATGCGGGATGTGACATCCTCAAGCAGCATGCATTAACTTTTTAATGCAATCCACTGATTGCATTATAAATCACAGATTTGTGTATCAGGGATGAGAAAAGCCTATCCAAAAGGTCATCTACTCCAGAATTTTTTAAAGGACTCTCTAATTGGTTTCTGAGAAATTCACTGGCCATTTTGCATGGTGTTTCCATACTTATTTACAAGCCTGTTAAAATTAGCTACACTTTGTTTTTTCTTCCTTTATTTTACCTCATTTTGTCTGTTTGCTAGAATAAAAGAATGCTTCAGTAGGCTTTTGATAAGTATTTTATTATTTCTGCAGTCCTTTTGCACATCACACAGGGTACACACACCATACACAGAAATATACCAATTTAGTGTATTTTTTCCCATTTTAAGGTGTTATTTTCATTTATAGCCCTTTCAGTGTTTAGTTTTTTTTTTTGTCCATAATGTTTGATATTTACTGAAGTGCCACAAATAGGATTGCAAAACTCTGGGACGTATCTTTCAGCATATAGTGCTTTCACTCCCTCAAACTCAAGGGAGTGACACTCCTTTCTTCCTGCTGGTGGTCTGCAGGAGGTAGAGGGAACAAAACCTGAAAAGAGATGAAGGGAAAAAGAAATAACCCACATGACTTTAGGATAAGCAGTCAGTAGCTTTTTGACTTACCATAATCCAATATCATATTAGCAGCTGGACTCCTTTCCTTTATTTTCCCTCTCATTTTTCAGTCCCCTTGCTGAGCCTATCCTTTCACATCAAAACTTGCAAACAGATGGGCAGCTCCTGAGAAAATTTCCCTGGGACCTCTCTAGGTCCCAGAAGTAGTTGCTTCCACCTGACTCTTCTCACAGACAACAAGGTGCAAAATCTCTGTCTCCACAGAAGCTGTCAGGTGCACTTCAAACCTCCCAAAGTCATATCTCCCAGCTTTGCTCAGTGCTTCATCAACCAGCAGGTACTGCCCTTTTTATTCTTCAGTTTGTTTTGCCCTTTCACTCTCAGGGACTTTTACTTCATTGTGGCAGGAGATGCCCAGTAAACCTTTTAAGAGGCTCTCCAAAGTATTGCCTGTGCCTTTGTACTCCTAAGCCTGTGCAGAGAATTGTAAGCTTGTTATTAGTATAATGGTCCCAAGCACAACAAAGGCTCCCACCTGCTCCTCCGTGGAAGGGCGCCTTGGCTCCATAACAATTAGCATCAATTACGGCAGGACTGGTCGGGAACCGTGTGCCCAGCCCTCTGTGGGCTGCAGGTGCAGGATTATCCCCCTGACCTTTCACCCCCTCTGATGATGGGAGCAGGAGGCAGTCAGAGGAGAGCCACATGTCTTTCAGTATTTGTGGTGGGCATTAGCAATTCGTGTCATTTCCAGAGCTACAAGCTCAGTCAGTTTCAGGAAGCTAAACAGAAAGCAGGCTCCCTCTCTATGGCTTTACTTGTCCTGCTAAGTGCTCCCATGCTGGTACATCCACTCATGCCTCGGTGTCCATGCACTAGCCACAGGTAAAATATATTCATGATAGAATATGTGAAGGCAAACAGGATGTAATATTAGTAATGATGATAATAATAATAGCAGTGGTAGTAGCAATGAAAACTAGAGCCCACAGCTGGCTGGCTGAGTGGAGACAATTACAGGCATGTAATATGCTTGGATAGACCTCATTGCATTGCCTCGGCTTTTAGGTGCACATGTGATGCCAGACCCCTCTTTAGTTTCAGTGTGCACTGTTACAGCCACTTGCAATGGTAAGTAGTGCAAAGTCAGACATACATCAGGTAGTTTAGGTAGCACCCTATCATGACAGATAGTTTTAGAGAAATACCAACCAACTTTTTTTCTAACAAACTGTCAAATTTACAAGGTAAATTACATCTGAACACAGACATCACAGTATCTTCTAAGTTGCTAAGATGACCTTTTTTTTATATTTAAACATTGTTCGCTTTTGATATCCCCTCAAAAGAGTAAAGGTAGCTTTCTTTCCAGGGACAGGTAATGTTCTTTATAGCATAGCAAATTCTGCATATAATGGTTTTTTAAATTCAGCAATTTTTTTTTCCATGTACAAGACTACATGTACCACTTGTTGTCTGCTTAAAAATATTCACCAAATAGGGGAAAATGAGGGAGAAATCAAATCAATTACAGAGAAAAAGAAAAGGAAAAGTAAACATACTAGAAAGGAAACACAGAATCACAGAAAGGATATTCTACTTGGAAGGGACTCACAAGGGTCATTGAAATCCAAGCCCTGGTCCTGCACAGGACCACCACAAGAACAACACCACATGCTTGAGAGCATTGCTAAAACACTTAAACTCTGTCAGGCTTGGTGCTGTGACCACTTCCCTGGGCAGCCTGTGCCAGTACTCAACCACCCTCTGGGTGAAGAACCTGTTCCTGATATCCAGCCTAATCCTCCCCTGATACAGCTTCAGCCCATTCCCTTGGAACCTGTCACTGGTCACAAGAGTTAGATCAGTGTTTGCCCCTGCTCTTCCTCTCATGAGGAAGTTGCAGACTTCAGTGAGGTCTCCCCTCAGCCTCCTCCAGGCTCAACAGACCAAATGACTTCAGCCACTCCTCATACAGCATCCCCTCACGGCTCTTCACCATCTTTGCTGCCTCCATTTGGACACTTTATAATGGTTTTATATCTTTCTTATATTGTGGCGCCCAGAACTGCCCCCAGGACTGAAGGTGAGGCCACCCTAGAGCAGAGCAGAGCGGGACACTCCCCTCCCTTTGCCTGGCTGTTCATCTGCCCTTGCTAGGTAGTGCTTTAAAAGTGACCAACACCGATGAATCCCATTTCCTTCAAAAGTATTTTCCCAGGGAAAAAGTAAAAGAAAAAGAGTTTTTAAGCTATTGCTTTTCCAGAAGAGCAGCATGAAGCAGAGATGGGAATGATCCCAGAGCAACAGAGGTCAGCTGCACCTGGGATGTTAAGAGAGAAGAAAGCCTATGAGTATCCTAGTAAGCCGAAAATATCCCTCAAACTTGTCTTTTTGATCCAAACAATGAAATATTAGGAGAACAGTGTGTGGTATCTGCCTGTTTCTGGCACTTTTTCCCCAAAAAAGTCTCTAACATTCTACATTGGAAAAATAGATTGTTTTATGAAAACTCTGACCTGCGTCCTAAATAGCATTGTATATCTCATTGCTCATGGTTTCTTTCTTTTTTAATATGGAAGTTTGTCAGGGAAAACAAAAATTCTTAAAACTCTAAGTGGTGAATTTGGCATCCATAATCTGAAATTTTTGCATCATTTATTCCAATAACTTTAGGTTATATGGAGAATGATAGCAGCAAGGGATCAGGAGTCGTTCTCAAAGAAACATTTTTTGGTTTTGCTTTACCCAAAAGACCATAGCCCTGAGCCTCTTACATATTTTTGACTTAGATATAAGCCTGAAATTATAACAGTGTAAAAAAAGCATAAGAAGATAACCAATTTTATGGTAGTCAAGTCAGACACATTTAAGCATGCATCACTCTGATGACATGCCATTCTTAACAAAAACAGTAACATAAGGGCTAGGAATAGCATCTAGTGTTGATTATGTTCTTTGTTGGGGAGATTTTTTATTTTATTTTAGGTTAGAACTCACCACCATTGCTCCCAGGTGTAAATTCTTCAGCAGAGAGAAGAAGACATGGTAGATCTCACTAAAGAATATCTATTCAGTCCACCGTGTCAATAGCCATAGCATTTTCATGGAGTAGGAGATGATGTGGGATTGCAATCACTTCAGATTTGCAAATGTTTTTAACAGCAGACACCGTAAGTGCTTTAGTTTAAAAAAAACCTATAAATTTCATGACAGCTGGAGTATTGCATGTTGAAGGAGTGAAACCACATAAAGAAGCTTGCAGTTCAAACTTTCATTGTTAAAAGAACAGTAAAAAATGACACTATGCTTCCCTCAAGAGAAAGTGCACACAAAGTGTCACAAATCCTCATTTTATCTAATACAGTGAAGGTCTTCTACTAAAATTTTGGTGGAGGAGAAGAGCAGACCGTGTATTTTTAGGAGGAAAGACGTGATTTTGTTGTATCCTTTATAAGAACTTTCAGCAAGAGAGGAGAGAGGTTTTCTACTGCTAGAGAAAATTTTACATGTATGCAAGAGTGGGGAAGTAATTTTTAACTGACTGGGAATAAGTACGAACAAAAAAAAAAAGGGAGGGCTCCTTTTTACAATAAATGCTGTAGCCTCAGCATGTAAAGGCATATATAAAGGCACAGTGGCAAATTGAAAATAACTGTATCCTGATGCTTCAGCTGCTGGGAAGCAGTAAAAGTGACTGAAAAATATTCTCCATTGGAGGAGTTTCTCTTCTCTACTGCAAGAATGACAAAAAACACTTCTTCTGTGTGGATCTCTTCCCCCCAAGCCAAAACAAACAAACAAATAAATAAATAAATTAGTCACAGACAAAGGATAGTTGTTGAATTGCCATTCCAAACACAAAGAGGGAATTGAAGGGAAGGAGAAGGGAGGGGAAATCCCTCCGTGTTTATGAGCACACATCAAAGAAACTCTTCCAGAAATCTGAAGACTTGGATAGGATGGAAGGAAACAAAGCCTTGATAGGAAACTTGAAACAATTCAATAAACACCATTGTGTGTACCCACTCAGTGGGTTCAAGTTACACATTTACATAAGTGTGGGGTGGTTCTGTGCTGATGCCCTGTACGTGTGAATATGTGTCTTAGGGACTCAGCAAGTCTGCTAAAACTGTACAGGTGTAACATTGATCTGTTCATGAAAATTTGCTTTAATGTTTCCAGTTTTGCTAAAGAGAAGTCACAGGCCCATCTTTTCCTTCACTAGCACTTTGCTTAATTAATTTAGATAGAACACAATTTTTATTGATTTTGGGCATTGTGCAAATTGGTTATTATAGGATATCAGCTAATTAAGAGCTACAGCAGGTATTATGGTACAAACAATATGTCTCATGCCAGAATATGTCACATAAACTCATGAATAACCATGCTAATGGCAAAAGTAAATAACTGAGTTAGCATGACAGTCTTGCCTCATGAATATGTATTTATTTACCTGCACAT
>WBNO01008634.1:11704-60973 GCA_013400575.1 Peucedramus taeniatus | reverse complement strand
ATATATATAAAATATATAAATATTGAAAAATAAATAAACAAATTGTAATTTGATACAGGTCCAGGGAATCTAAAAAGTTTAAACATGATGATCTAATCACTGGTCTTGAAAGTTCTTTAGTGTAAAACTGGAATTTTGATAGGTGGATTTGCTCCAGGTGGATCTCATGAGCACCATCAGGTGAGTTTTCACTGCTGACCTTTAGAAAAATAGAATTATTAATGCTGGAAAAGACCTCTAAGATTATGAGATCCAGCCATTAACCCAGCACTGCCAGGTCCACCACCAATTAATGACCCAAGTCCCACATCTACAGATGCAACTAATGCAGAGCCATGACCTTACTGTGACCTTCCAGGAACTAACAGGGGTTTATAAAAAAGATGAGGAGAAACTTTTATCAGGGTATGTTGTGCAAGGACAAGGGGTGATGGTTTTAAGCTAAAACAGAGTTGATTTACTCTAGATATGAAGAAAAATGCCATGAGGGTGCTGAAACATTGGCACAGATTGCCCAGAGAGGTAGCGGATGCCCCATCCCTGGAAACATTAGTCAGGTTGGAAGGAGCTCTAGGTAACCTGGTCTAGTGGAAGATGTCCCTGCTGATGCCAGGGGGTTGGACTAGATGACCCTTAAATGTCCCCTCCAACCCAAACCATTTAGTGATTCTACGGCACTTGCTTCTCCCAATCAGTGTCACAGCAGTAAAATGCAACGCCAGGAAACCTCCATCCTCTGATGCTTTTTCTGTACCCAAGGCAATAAACTGGCCCCAAGACAGTAAAAATATGACTGTCAATTTATCCCCTAATGAAACAGTGCCAAGGCAAGAGCCACAGGGTGAAGTAGGGGATGGTGGTAGAGGGAGGAACTAAACTGTCTGCTCACTCGAAATAGAGCAGGCGAGATTACGAGACTCATGTACAATTCTCCATGGTCCCTAAAGTCTCTTGCAAAAAGGTAGAAATGAACTAATTTATTAGTAAAATCACATCAGGGGCAGTAATTTCATGTTAGTGAATTTACATGTAATAACATTAGATTTCCAGCCCTCCATATCAGCACACTGTGGCCCTCTTGGATGATGAATGAGCTGCCTAAAGAAAGATGATAGTTTGATTGTTTTCACAGTGAACGGATCAGCATTTTAATTTCTTGCCTCTGTGTTTATTGCTTATTTGGCCCCTTGCTCAGCTTGTAAAAACTTGGCTAAATGGAAATGAATAAATGTAATTACTGCGGGTGACAGTGGTAATCTGTGTGGGTTTTTCATATTGCCTTTGCCAACGTTAATCTAATCACTAGACAATATGTGTCACTGCACAAATACACTGACAGAAAGCAGAGTCCTCTGTCAGTGCCAAGGATATGGAGGCTAGAAGAAGTCCCTGCTAGTGGGGGTCTGTTTCTGGGACAAGGCTTTAATACTCTGACCTGTAGATGATGCATATCATCACTTATATATACCCTACATCCTACTCAGGAGGAACAGCAGCAGTAGAAACCAGTTCTGGATCTGAAAGCAAGCTTTTCCCAAGTATTTTTGCTGTTTGGATCTCTCCAAGAGGCTTGACAGTGTCTCTGTGGGTTATGGTCACATCTCAGATGATATTTGCCTACTTCTCTGCCCAGAAGTTCTGCTGTGTATAAGTCTGTCTTATCCTAGGTATGGATGGCATAGGCTTTGAAAAGCCAGGACTCAAGGATTGGGACACTATTTTTTTTCACAGTAAGAGGTAAAAAAATGTACATGAGAATAACAGTTCTGTTGCCTAAGGCTTCGTTGGGCAGTAGCCTGAGGAAAAACATCTGTTACCTGACAGAGTGCAAGGACATGAATTTATGGGGATATCATCTCCATGTTGTTATTAGGCAACAAGGATTCAAGGGGATTAATTTATTTTCCAGATATTGCACAAGCAGTGAGACTCAACTCTAGGTCCAAACATCTACTTTTAAATACATATACACCTGCACAGGTGTATAGATATGATCTGTGTGTTGAAGTTCCCATTCTAGTCAAAGGAAGTCTCAATGGAATTCCACAAATGGATTTTAACTGCCTTTGTAGATACTTATATAATGCCATTTTAAATATCTGAGAGATATCATATTGGGCCCAGAAGACACAACACGGGACTTAAGGGACACCTCTACCCTTCTCAAGAGATGTGGGAAATTGATTTGTAGCTAAAAAAACACTTATAGTGTATTGTAATTAAGAAATAGTTAGCTTCTGATTGTAATAGCATAAATTATATTTATGAGTATTATCTCACCCTTCTCATGAGACTAAAAATAGAATAAAGGTTTTTAAAACGCCTCTCAATTGCCCCATCTCTAAGTCAAAAAAAAGTATTATCCAACAAGGAGACAGCTGGCAGTCTGTAAGGACAACCTCAACCTACATTTACACAACAGAGTCCAGAGGGCTATTCAGTTCCCCAGTGTATATTTTGGGATAAGCTGAACTGCTCTGTCAACTTCATATTGGTCTTACTGGACTACAATGAGTCAGTAAGTTTGTAATTGTCTCTTTATAAGGCCATTTGTGCTGTCTCAGATGACTCCAGCTGGCAACCAGCTGATAGTCCCAAAGAGTGAGTGAAAGTGAGAAAACTGGGTTGAGATGAAGACAGTCAAAAGCAAAGACTTTGCTCATAGGCAAAGCAAAACAAGGAATTCATTCACACTTCCCATCAACAGGGAGATGCTCAGCCATTTCCAGGAAAGCTGGGCTCCATCACCTGTAACTGTTACTTGGAAGAACAAACACCATAATTCTGAACATCTCCCACCCTCCCTCCTTCTTCACCCAGGCTTTATTGATGATCATGGCACCAATCTGATCTGGAATATTGGGTCAGTTGGGCTCAGCTAACCCAGCTGTGTCCCTTCCCACATTCTTTTGCACACCCTGACAACTCACTGGTGGGGCAGTTTGAGGAGTAGTGTTGACCCTGTTGAAGGTGCTACTCAGCAGAAACTAAACCATCATGTAGTATCAGCACTTAGTAGCAGCTTAGGTCACAAATCCAAAACACAGCCCCATTCCAGATCCTATGTGGATATGACTGTTCTTAGCACTGTGTGTGTCCAGCACAGCAGATTGAAGAAAGTTGGCTTGCATGGGAAACAGGAAGACCCAAACCTGTTCATGGGTCTTTGGAGGATGCCAACTAAAAGATTTATGGAGTTTGAACAGAAAGTAAATAGTGTTAGTTGTGTGACTGCAACCTCAAAGCGTCAGGAAACATCAGGAAGTTTCATGCTGTGCATAATTCCTCTCTGTCCCATCAGCATAAACACTGATAATGTCCTCAGTGTTGTCCAAAAATTGTATGAAAACCAGGCTTGCACTCTGAGAAATTATAATCAGAATAGTCATGAAAAGAAATAGAGAATGCTGGCACTTATTGCAATTGTAGTTCCAAACCCAAGGGTGATTTGATGAAGCAGTTTTGCAAGTTAATGATACATGACTTTAATAATTTCATCTCTTGCTTAACTCAAGTGAGATGGATAAAATAACATAACACAACACCCTGTAAAAATTCATAGGGACAGAGTCTGTGATTGGTTCTTTACTTGATGTGAAAGAACAGGGAGCTAAAATTAATGTAACAGATCTAGGACATTCTAAATATCTACAAATGGCTCTTCCATGTCCTATTCCCCAAATTGCACACATGTACACAAAATGCATGCAAGATAAAGCTCCAATTTAAATTTACAGAAGTCACAAAGGCCACATCTGTACTAGTAAATAAAACTTTTCCAGGACACTCTGCTCTGGAGTTATTTGGCATTGTCTGGATGGGACTCTGTGAATAAACTCTCTTAGACCTTCAGAATAATGTGATCACACCCAGACTGCCCACTGGGAATAGTTGTATCTCAGAATGGCTTGGGATGGAAGGGTCCTTAAAGACCATCTGGTTCCGTCCCACCTGCCATGGGTAGGGAAATGGTTCACAGCTGATGCTAGCTCCTAAAATATATCCAGAAATTGACTAAGAAGGGCTCAGTTCCCTTGTCTAAGCTACAATGGCAGCAGTTCCAGCTCCACCATGGTGGTGACCACTGCAGATGCACTGAGATAGGTGCATGAGATGATTTCTTTACTGCCTGATAAGGGGAATGAGCAGCAATTCTGGGATCTGAACTTTGGCTGTCTAGGAATAGTTTTAACTATGAGATTACCACCTTGAACCAAAGTTCAGCCAGGAATGGCTCTTGCCTTTGCCTCTTCTCTGTCACCTCCAACATCTGCAACTGTGCATTTCTTACCCACCCTCCTTAAACACAGTCACTTAATGGCTTTAAGCTGAAAGAGGGCAGAATTTCATTGGATGTTAGGAGGAAATTATTACCTTTGAGGATGGGGAGGCCCTGGCACAGGCTGCCCAGAGACGTTGTTGACATCCAGTCCCTGGAAGTGTTGAAGGCCAGGTTGGACGTGGCTTGGAACAACCTGGGATTATGGAAGGTGTCCCTCCGTCGCGGGGGATTGGAATGAGGTGATCCTTAGGGTCCTTTTCTACCCAAACCATCCTGTGATTCTATGATTTATGCACTTCTGTGCTTCTTTCCTTCTGTTGCTTTTTTTGTTTTGTTTTGTTTTGTTTTGTTTTGTTTTGTTTTGTTTTGTTTTCTGTAGGTCAGCGCTGCCTGGATGAAGCTCCAGGTACATCAGCATCTTCAGTGCCACCACTTTGGATGTTTCTGAGCACGTTCCTCAGGTTTCCCAGTACATTTCTGCACCTCCCAGTGCTTTAAGGCTAACAGCCATTGTTGGCAGAGACAGATGTTCACATCTTTGTCAGATTCACAGCTCTGTTCAGAATCCCTACACATAACACTTAAAGGTTATGTTGCCACTTAATCTCTTCCACAACTATTTCACTACAGCTCTTATCCTTACTTGAGTTTGTTTGGCTTACTTAGATTCTTTTGTACTTTCTTCTGGCTGCTCTATCCACAGTTTATGCACCAATTTCACTAAATCAGTTTAGAAACCAATTTAGTTAAATCAGTGCAAACCCCTTGGGTAGAACCAGATGGAGAATACCTTTAATTGATTTAATGTAAGTCAGGATTTTTTTAGTTGATTTGCCCTATTTTCTTGTTGATGTGTATCAGCAATATCCCACCATCAACATGAACGTGGTCTCTCACATGTATAAAGTGAGGAATTTGTCCATGAGAAAACAGGTCTGTTTATATTCCCAAGGTATTTGAATATAGGAATAAGTTTTCTCTTTTGCTGCCTTCTCTGATTAAAATGGTCCATATTTTTAAAATATTATGATTCCTATGCAGAAGTGAGAGGAGCAGGAGGCTCTGAAGAATTGTAATGGCATAGAAAGCCAACACTGCAAATACAGTGCATGCCACAAGTGACTTGGAAGCTGTAACTATTCTTCTAATAAAAACAGTTTGAAAATTGATTCCATTTCACACTATCACCATTCCTAAACCATTCCATTAACCAGGCTGTGAGGAAAACCTGGGACCAAATACTCAGCGGGGCTGCAAGGTCCTTCCTGCAAGTTTCTCCTGAGCAGAGGCTGAGAGAAACTGGAGTGGGAAAGGAATCCACCTCCCTGCCCCTGTCCCATCAGTGGATAGAGATCCTTGTATCCCATGTTCTATTTATCATGGACACTAAATTATGCTGTATGAAGAGACAGTCAATAATTCCAAAATAATTGAATGTGGGAATTTAAATTGCAATCATCTGCACATCAATCTAAAGGAGCCTAAACTTTGTTGTTTCACCCAATGTTAAACTGAATGAAACAAAACTGAGTTAAAGCCACTTTAATTCTGAATGAGGGAGTCCACACGGTGTTTTAATTTAGTTGAACTAATCCACTTCTAAAATTAATTCAGATTAATTTTCCTCAGTATCCCTGAGCAGATCTGCAAAGCTGCCCGAGGGAGTTGGGAGCAATTTCCCTGTACATGGAAATTGAACGAAGTAGGCTTCAGTCCAATGGCAACTCCACAATAGTGCCTTGTTTCAGCACTGTTGTTCCAGAATTAAATAAAGAATCATTCCAGATTATCTGTTGTGCTCTACGCCCTCATCCTGCCTTCCCTCACAATAATTTCCTTAATCCCAACAACATGCAAATTGAACCATGAGGTATCCAAATCCCCCATTAAATTCTTCTCCACAAAATTAAATGACAACATGGCAGAGCAATTTAGGTTCTAGTCATTTTTATGGGAAAAATTCCTTCCAAAATGCAAATAAACATGCCTTCACCCTACTCAGGAGGGCTTTGAATTTCAGTGGCTCTGGGGCTAATTGGAACCCTGAAACCAGTCAGAGTGAAAGTGAAATTCCTCAGTGTAGCTTATGTTGAGCTAAATGTAGTGAGACAAGTATGTGTTAAAAACAAAGAAACAAAAAGGAAATCAAACTGACTTTTAAGAGTTGTAATACTCTGTTTTTTATTAGTACAAGAGAGAACTTGGATATATTCACTAAAGTAGTACATTGACAGGAGCATTTTCTTTGTATATAAAATTGCAGTTAAGTCCATGTTTTTATTTCAATTTAATTTCTTCCTGATTTCTTAAATATTTCTTCCTTTTTTGTGTTTTAGAAAAAATAATAGGAAAATTGCTTTTTTGCATCTCATTTTTATAGCAAAAAATTCTTAGCTTTATTTTTCTCTGGAAATTCTCTTTTTGAAATGACGAAGCCCTTTAAACTTTTGGGATAAACTTAGACTACAGCCGATAAGAATCCTAAAGCATGTGAAAAACAATGTTCAGCACTTTGTACTAACAAGGTGCTGCAACTTGTGAACTCCTGATAGAATTCTCACTTTGAGGCAGCCAGTTTTGGAAAATCAATAATCAGGCAGCAGAAGGACTTGCAGGTACAAAACAGAGCTTTTTTCAACACTGGGAAACAGATTTTACTGCTGAACTTCACTAAAAACAGTGACTTTAAGTCACAGTCATCAATGATTCAGGTGAAAGTATTTATTGTGTTTTCTTCACTTCTCCTTTCTCTTAACACTGTTATTTTTCCTCGTTCATTGTGTAAAATGGACATATTTAAAATAGGAAGGTTTCAGATGCCTCTTGCAATCTGGATGAGAAAAAGCTGCATGTTCCACTTGGATCGTCTGGAGGGACAGTTGTGAGAGAGACAGTACAGAAGGGAGCTTGTTACAGCAAATAAACTGATATTAGAATGTAAATTCTTCTAATCTATTCATTATCTCTTTCTGAGATGGAGCTGTTAGAGCAGTGGGTGGAAAAATGTCTATTTTTGTGAAATGTCCTGTTGGTGGCAGCAGTTACAGTACATTTAATCCAGCAGCAAAAATAAGAACCTGTTCTGGCCAGGTAACATGAGAGTTTGCAGGCAGAAAGGTGATCTCAGGTGACAATCTCAAAAAACTGATGACTTTGCTCTGGCTTTAGCAGTTCAGTTTACACTAAAAAAACAGGAAAAGGAGAGGGGAAAAATCAAAATAAAAAGCTGTCCCAGGAACATTGCAAGGCAAAATTTTGGGTGAGAGTAAGAGCTGGCAAAGCTTGGCAAATAAAAGATAATGTGAGAGCTTGGTCTGGGGAAAGTGATGGACAGTGAAGATTCAGAGGGAGAAAGGGCGGAGGCAGGGGTGGAAACCAGCATCACTGAGTTCAGTGATTAAGAAGTAAATCCCATCCTTTTAACTACCTTTCAAGCAGAGGAAAAAAAAGAACTCCCAGAGAATATGTAAAAACCTTTCCTCTTTCCCATTTTTCTTGAGAGATCAGATTTTAGAGGCAGAATTGTTCATATTTTGCTGCTTATTTCAGATGTTTCTGGGTTTAGACCCCCAACTGGGGTCACTTTTAAGAGTGGCTGCCCTTTTCAGATATCTTGTGGGCACCCACGTTGGAATTGCAGCATCTTTAAATCAAATGGGCATACAGTTATTGAAGCTGAAGTAGATCCTGAAAATGATGTAGAGATTGAGAAAAATAATTTGCAGTGTCTGTAGTGATAGGACAATAGACAGTGGTTTAAAACTGAAAACCAGTGGGTTTAGATTGGAGATAAAAATAAATTATATGATGAGGGTGAAGAGTCACTGGCACAGGTTTCCTAGAGCAGTTCTTGCTGCTCTATGCCTGGAAGTGTTCAAGGCCAGGTTGGATGAGGCTTGGAGCAACCTGGGATGGTGGAAGGTGTCCCTGCCCATAGCAAGGAGTTGGATCTACATGGTCTTTAAAGTCCCTTCCAACCCAACCCATTCTGTTATTTTATGGTCTATAGTATCAGTCACTGCATGTCCTTCCCACTAATTTTGAGTCAGACACCTCACCATTGATGGTGGTTTTGATTTACTGGCTTCATTCATTTCAAAAGGGGATGAGTAGTCCAATTACAATTTTTTTCATTCATCAGCATCTCCTCTCAGAGGCCTGGGATTTTCCAGTGCAAAGGGGAGACTGGAGGGTGTAAGGATAAAGAAGGAGTTTGGAGGAACAAAAAGATAATCTTGTACTAGAGGCACAGTTATGAGGTAGTCTACACCATTTTATGGATTAGGACCAGAGACTGGTGATTTTTTGGACTGAGGATTGGATTTCTAATGCCAGTTTCTGCCTTGTAGGGGAAGAGTTTGTGCATTGGGGACAGTACTGGGGCTCTGGAAGGGAGAGTGGGAAGGTATTTTGTACCTGCAAGGTGCAAATCCTTTTGCACAGCCAACACTCAGCTTTGTAATCTGATTTTTCTTAAGCAAACATTCAGGAGTGCAAAGAGTTTTCAAAATTTTCAGGGAGCCCCCAAGCTCCCCTTTGCCCAGCAAAACTGGATTGTCTCCCTTACAGGCAGCAGCAAAGTTCCTTGGAAGAAAATGAGAAGAAAAAAAAACAGACAAACCTCTAAGTCCCCAAGGGAATGAACAGAAATAAACACAGCCAATGTGGAAATCAGTGTGGATTCCTGCCATCAGATTCTCACTCTGTTTGACCTCAGGAGCAGCACTGACATGTACCAGAGGGCAGGGAGTAGGAAAAAAATAGGTGGGACACGTGACATGTGCAGTGGAGCCTTCTGATTTGTTTAAAAAAGCTCTCTGAAGTTGTGAATATAAACCACCTCCTAATAATTATACTAAACTATTATTTAGATAAGAAATAGGAGTGGAATATCTTCCAGTATGTAAGGCCTTTAGTAAGCCAGGAGCTTAAGGGAGCATCCCCATTTTTTCATTCAATGATTTTAACTACTCACTGTTACATTTCCAGACATCTATGGCCCCAGATTATAGAACATTTTCCAGCTTTGATAGAACTAACAAATTAAGGCTCAGATTAATGTCATCACATTTTATCTGCCCTAAACTCAGCTATCTGATCTCAGCTAATTCCCAAAGTGGACAGAGGTGTCTCCAATAGGCAAATTGTGTCACCTGTGATTGACATCTGTCCCAGGAGAGAAAAACTTGAGACCAGAAGCAACTATAGTCACCTTTATCTGGTGGCTACCTGATTGCAGGTTCTTATTCTTCCTCCCCCTACACATCTAATTCAGTTTGTAAAGTCTTATAAATACATGATGTCATCCCTTACATAATCCAGGTTGCTCTTTCCTCTTTCTCTAACTCCATGCTGCATCTCCCAGATTTGCTGGAACTGTGATGGAAATGCCATTTGCAATTTTTGCTTTTCCAGGAGAGGAGCTTGCAATACATTCAGAGATGCAGCTCTCCCTTGTAACCACTGTTGAAAGAGAGGCAAGCGCATCTTAATTCTGAAAGGCGTCATGCCTGTATTTGCAAAGCAAAATACTTCAGATTTGAAGTCTAGGCAAAAAAAAAATTGGTGTTTCCAGACGTCAGGAAAAAATATCTGTCCATCTTAACCAAGATACATATGAAAGTTTCAAATGTCAAAGTGTGGGTCAAGGCACAGAGACACTCTTGTGTCTTAAACAAGCAGCTAAATGGATGAACTGAGGAGAGGAGCATCATCTGTCCCATTAGCCGTCAGCTGCTGATCGCCCCAGGCCAAGGCAACATATTGGGGGACTTTGTTATATTTTCTTTTTCACTTGGCTAGTTCTGTTTGAGTCAGTGGTTCAGACTAATTACTAAAAAATAAATAATAAAATATGTAAGCGCCTCAGCAGGAGTGAATATCTCTGCATACAGAAAGTACCAGTTCAGGTCTCAACAGACTCACCACAGCGCCAAGAAATTTAGCAATAAAGTGAACAAGAACAATGAAAATGTGCTTAACTTTGTTCTGGTTTTTATTCACTTGATCAATGTCTGGACATCCTTAGAGTTACCACCTTCAGTCTCAAAGAAAACAAGTGGTGTTTTTGTTGCCTTGGGATCCATTCCTTGTTTTTTCCACAAGTGGCAGAGCAGTGCAGTGATGGTAGAAGAACTAAAGATATTCAGACATAAATGAGTGATGGCATTAAACTTGGCTCACTTTACTTTGTGCTAAAAATTAGGATGTCAAGCGAAATTTCTTGTCCAGCACCTCTTTATGGTCAATGGAAAGAAATAGACACTTTCTCAGAGCATTTTTTTCTTATCCATTTCTGATACATATTTTAAAAAGGGATCAGTTGTTCTGTCCAAGAACTTTTACTTCTCATTATTGATTTTAGAAGATCTCTAGAAGTGTGTAATGAATAGACAATAGAACAAACTCAGGAAAATGCTGATGACTGAAATTTCTAGAAAAGTTAGTAATGATATAGAAAGTGTAAGAACTGAGAACTTTGGGAAATTTTCACTGGCACATATTCATCATTTGATATGTGGAAAATGAGCCTATATATATTTATAGGAGAGAATGGAACTTATCTGGGCCAAAATAGAAATAAAAAGTTTGGTAAATAATAGATAAACTAATGCTACTTTCCTTTCAGTTTATGATGATGGGTTACATTCAGTTCCTGTTAGAGTAGTTGTTTTCCTTTTTTGATGGACATTCAATATTGCTTAAATAATGCAAATAACTCTTTGCTTGTGTCTGTGCTACAGCTCTCTCATCAGATTCTCATGCCTTGCCCCACTTAAACTGATTTCTAAACATGGAATATGTAACTTATATTGCCAGAGACTTTGGTTCTAGAGATTAAATAATAAATTGAATAGTTATGATGGCTGATGGCTCATTACCTGCCTAATTCGAGACATAAATCCAATAAAGGCAAAGCTGTTTCCAAAGCTGTGGATCTCTCACAAACATAGGTGGAACCAGGGGCTTGAGTCCATCATCACCAGCAGGACTAAAAATAGTTAAGAAGGTGTTGATTTGGCATCTTGGCCAAGTGCCACCTGATTATGAGCCTCTGTTTCGCACCAAGCTGCTCACCAGCAAGTGGCTGATGCCATTTTCAGCAGGGAAAATTGAATAAAGGAAGGTTAGCAGATGTTTGAGGGAATTAATCAGATCATTGGAAATTTGGCATTAAATGGCATTGTATCATAACAATGAAAGTTTCCTTCCCAGAGCATGTTTGTGAGGACGTCAACATTTTTTTGTTTAATCACAGAATTACAGAATCATTTTGATTGGAAATGACCTCCAAGATCATCGAGTCCAGCCTGTGACCAATCCTCACTTTGTCACCAAGCCCAAAACACTGAGTGCCACATCCAGTCATTCCTTGGACAACTCCAGGGATAATGACTCCACCACGTCCATGGGCAGCCCTTTCCAATCCCTAACAGCTCTTTTTATGAAAAAATTCTTCCTGATGTCGAACCTGAACCTCCCCTGGTGCAGCTTGAAACTGCCTCCTCTTCTCTCTATTGTTCCCTGGAAGAAAAGTTCAACCTCCACCCTTTGCAACTTCATTTCATGACCTTTTAACATCCAAACATTCCTGTGAATGAGGAAAATACTTTTATTTACTTCGTTCATATTCAGAACAAAATTCAGGAGACCAGTAGGCTAATTTCTTCTTTTTCCCATGGTACTCATCTAATTAAAAGTGTATTTTTAAATTTTTCTTTTTTGAAAACTACAGTTTAAGTGAAAAGTTTTTAAACACTCCTGCAGATCTCAACACATTTCAGCACATGGAAATGTGGGGACTAAAGAAAAAGCAAATTGAGTTTCTAGTCTTGGAAAAAATATACCTATGGCCTTATACAGTCCATATTTGTGGTCAAGAGAGCTGAAAAGACAGGCAAATAAGTCTCTCTAGGACAGACACCTTATTAATCACCCAAAACTAAGAATGTTTGATCAGTCTTATTTGAATCAGAACTGGATTCTTACTCACTAGTAACTGATAAAAAGAGTTACATTAACAGCTTCTAAAAATGTTTATAGTGGTTTCATAATACTTCAAAAATGTATATTTTCAGTGATCATTTAAAGTAATTTTCACCTTGTTTATTACCTTATTTGATGGTCCCAAATAAAATTAGATCATATTTGGAGGACTAGAGACTAGCAAGTCTTACTCTTACTTGAAGCTACCTGGTAACAGAGAGCAGAAGTTTATTATTTGACATTTCCATTAAAATAAATCTTTCTGTGAAAACTTAAAATCTTCTTTAAGCTGTGTACTTATTTTCTATTGGAATAAGGAAAGAGCACATGTAAAAATGGTCGCTGTGGGTGAGACATAGCTAGACGGAAGCTCAGAGAGATGAACTTCAGCATTTAGATAATTTTTGAAAATGGGTGGGACCATTTTTAACATCTTTTTAATCATCTCACTTGGGGTCTAGTTTTCAGTCAAATCCTTCAAAACTGGATTTATATACATGGGAATTCAATGCAATGAAGATAAACATGATTGTAAAAGTTACAAGCCTCTTTGTAGTTGACCAGGATTTGATTTGCTAAAGCCACAATTCATCAAAGACCTTTAAGCTGATGAAGAGTAGATTTAGGTTAAAGGTTTTTTCCTGTGAGGGTGGTGACATCCTGTCACAGGCTGCCCAGAGAAGCTGTGGCTGCCCCTGGATCCCTGGAAGTGTCTAAGACTAGGTTGGATGGGGCTTGGAGCAACCTGGGATGGTGGAAGCTGTCCCTGCTCATGATAGGAGGTTGGAACGAGATGATCTTTAAGGTCCCTTCCAACCCAAGTCATTCTATGATTCTGTGAAACACCTCCCCCACAAAAANTTAAAAAAAAAAAAAAAAAGCCAACCCCAACCAACCAAAAATGGATCAGATTTGCAGATTCTGATCCATATTTTCATCCATGTTTGATACCAGAGACTCTAAAGTGGAGGCAGAGAAGGAGCAAGAGACAATGAGAGTTTTGACTGCTAAGGCTGTATTTCTACCAATAAACTAGACTTGACTGGTTTCCTATGTAACCACCCACAATCCCAGTTACAGTCACTGTGAAATGTTCTGTCACGGAGCAATTCAGCCCAGGCCAGAGGTGCACCACTCTTTGGGGGAGCCTATCCCTTCCCATGGATTATGGAGGGAGCCACGACTACTCTGCAGTCAAACTCCATGAATGAGGACCATGATGTGCCAGCAAGCTGCAGTCTTTGAGGGCTTAGTGCTGCCACTGTCATCAGAATCAATTATATTACTGAAAAAATCAATTAAATGCTGTTTAACCCCAACAGAAAGAGAGAAAAAGGTCCTTTGTGAGAAGGAGACTGGAATTAAGGTTTTTTCCATAGGAAAATCATGGCTGGACTCCAAGCTGTTTTATAAGTCTGATTTGTTTTTCCTCGCATGTTCTTCTGGTACATTCATCTGCTTATTTGTTTAATGAATGTGGCGCTGGTGAGAGATGCTGGATTGATGCCTTGGGGAGAACAAAGTCCTTTATTTGTCCCCAGGCGTGCTAGAGCAGTGCTCCACACCCACATGGCTTCCTTCTGACCTGAAAGGACCACCTTTAAGGGGCAAAAAGTAGTTTAGTTTCCCGGGCCTTTTGAAACTTGCCCTTTCCTCTGGATCTACCAGCAAGGGACGTAGGGTCATTGGCGCTTATTTTTACAGACAAGGGCACACTGTCAAGGGTTTCAGTTCACATCCAAAGCTTGCTCATAAATTTTGTTGGCCTTGAAACCTCACAAAAGCAGGATTTTAATTTTTTTAAAGGCAATTGCTGGCTAGGCTGGCAGTATTTTTTTCCCAGAGTCTTCTCTGACCCTATTTCAATACAGAAAATTATAAAGGTCATTAAAGTAGTAGTAGTAATAATAATAATAATGATAATAAAGAAATGACGGCAAGAATGTTAAAACTCACTCCACAGTTGTCTAGACCTCATTTCCTCATAGAAACCTCAGTAAAAAAAATATTTTATGCCATGCTTTACTCTTAGCCAGGCTCCTTCTTCTTTATCTCTCGGCACAGTTTATTGTCTTGAAGGTTGTTTGCGAAAGTTAGCACACATCTCTGGCTGTTCTCCTTCATTTGTGACATTGAAAACCTCATGTAATATTCCCGACCAACAACAAATCATTTTTCAGGCAAATATTTATATTTGACAACACCCCAATGCTCCCTAAAAAGGCCTGGAAAAAGTTTCTGCAGGAGAAAGGGAGGAGGATGGAGAAAGAGTCACAAAAGAAAGAGAGAAAGGAAGATAAACTTCCCAAACCAGCTTTGACAAATTTTGAGAAAATATTATTTTTTAAATTTTTCTTTATCATTGGCTAAAGATTGTTGAAACATGGAATGTTGCCAGTCTGAAGTACCTATGGGTGAAATCTTTTCTGAACATGGTTCCCAAGCTCTGCTTTGTAATTTGGCTCAATAAAGGGGTTTTATCCTGAGATTTTTAGAGAGTCCCCATTTCATCCAAAAGATAAACTCCCAACAGTGGGAAGCAGGAACAGAGTCCTAAACATTTTCTTTCTGGAGTGAAAACCACCTAAGCTCCACCAATATGGATTACCCTCCTCTGACATCTCTTCTTCAAAGGAGGGGAGGTTGCTTTGAAAACAATATCCCAAATCTCGTGCTGCTTATGAGATAAACACACTCACTATGGGTCATGTTCAGTACTTTGGGTTGCTGAGGAACTCCTGATTATAAGCATGTTCTGGTCCCTACTCTCTGTGTATGAACAGGTCTGAGGGCCTGGAAATCCAGAGCTCTACAGGTAAATCTGTTCCAAGTGGCATCTGCAATATCTCATTATAAAAACTGCAAAATCAGAGCTGCTGTGCCTTCCCCTCTTAACGTACTTCTTTACCGAGTGTGTCAGGAAGCATCTTCCCTTTTAATATTTGATAAATAAAAAGAGATAGGAGTGCTGCAAAATACTTGATACCACTCATTAACAAATCTAGGGCATCCCCCTCAAATTATCACCCTGTGCCCTCCCTTCATCTTTTCTCTTTCCACCTGACCCCCCTGACAAAAAAAAAAAAAAAAAAGCAGGAAATTTTCCAGAGGAAATTGCTCTTATTTTTGTTATCATTATTGTTATTTCTTCCCCCTCCCTCCTTCCAATCATGAGTGAAAAGCCAAAGAATGGCAAAGAGTAATTTCCCTGGAAATCCAACATTTTGGGTGTTCTGCCACTGATGCTGCATTTTTAATACCTACCCATCCAAATGTGTTATCATTAAAACTTCATGGCTACAGTTTTATTTATTTATTTATTAGCAGCACCACCACCCCTCTGCCTGGCAGAGCTTCCTGCCTTTCCGATTTCAGCAGCGCCTGACCCCATTTCAGTCAATTTTCCATATCCTGCCTGTCTCGTATCCGCCGAGGGAACACACTGATGCTGTGTTTATGTTAATTTTATGCTCTCTGAGTTGTGTCTGTTATTCAAAGCAGTTGAAGCAGTTATTGCCAGTAATCTTATTTCTGCACGAGCCCCGGGGGCAGAGCAAGCCTCGGAGCCGGTCCTGCAGACCGTGTCAGAGCCATCACAGCCTGCTGGTAAATGGCAGCTCTTTCCTGCAGAATCTGATATCAGTTACTTGGCAAACACAGTAATAAAATGAAACAAATCAGATTTTCAAGTAAATAAACCAGACTTCAATTGCAGCAACAATGGTCAGGACAACAGGATTTTAATAAGTGATGCTATACAGGGGAAAATATTGGAGTGCTGCAGCCCTTCTTCTTCCTGCAATCCCCCTGATCCAACCCAAAATTATCTGCCTGAACCTTTGCAGAATGAAAGCAAACAAAAAAGAATACTCCAGGGTGGAGTCTGCTTTCCCCATTGGTAAAAAGGGAGATCACTGATGGCATGTATGGAAATTGCCCTGCCAAGGTGCTCTGAGCTGTTGTGTTGGGCAACAGAAGCAGAACATGAATTTTTATTCCTGATTTTCTGCTCCATAATATTCATGGGTCATTGCATGAGACCAAGGGAAAGGTGTTGACCTTTTGTTTGGAAAAGCCAAGAGTAATTCATAGCTTTGCCACCATTTTATTGGGCATGAGTAGTTTCATGGATTTTGCAGCGTCCATCACATTTTCAATAAGGCTTTACAGCAAACAAACTCACCCCCTTCCTTAGTGCCTTCCTAAAAGACAGATAACTAGCAGATATAAAAGGTGTTTTATTCTAAATCAGCAGTTAGACAAAAACTTGAAATTCTGCATTTTCAGATAGCCTTGCCTTGGAAAGTATTTAAAATTTTGTCAGAAAGCCAATAGCTCGGAAAAAAAATTTGAATTCTGGCCAATATTCAGTTGCCAAAAATGGAAGCCATTTTTCTCATAAGAACATTTCCTATAGAAAACTCCAATTTAAGAAACATTTTTCAACAAGAAGACATTTCAAATGGAACATTTTCATGTTTTTCTACTGCCATCAACAGCACTCAGCTTTTATTGTGCAGCTTAAGGCCATGTTTGCAGCATACTGTGCTCTTTAGAAACTTGCCCAGTTGCATTGAGTCCTCTATAGCAGCAGGAGCTCTCATATATAAATTCATATATCTATATATACGTAAATGAAACACCAAATTCTGGATTTAATGGCTCCATACTGTAGTTTCTCATCTGTCAAAACTGATTAATAATGCTTCTATTTCATTACTCAAATAATTTTTCAACTTTTCTGAAAGTATCTGTCTTCTGTTCTCTACACTACCTGAATAGCAGAAGTTTTAATCTGATATCACTTTCTCCTCATATTTTGGAAATTTGATGTAAGCATTTGGAACTTTACTTTTTTCTTTGAAATCACACTAAACAGAAGAAAACATTCAGATCACCCCCACCTTCCTCCTGGAGTAATCTTGCTGATATGTCTGATGGCAAATTAAATATTCCCTGATTGATCACTGTCCCTAAAGTGAATTCGTGATGTTTAGCCACATCCATTATAAGAGTTCTTAGTCCTCTCTGTATGGACCCTCACAAAATGCATGTTTGAAAATTTTCCTGGTCCAGGAACTGAGCTTTAAAGGTCAGGGAAATTTCCTCTATTTAATTGTGCAGCATACACATAGCCTATGCCTTTTGGTCTTCCCTGATCAATAATTTTTGAGGATAATCTGTCTGTTTTCAGCTATGTTTGGATCAATTTCTTATGGAGGTAATAGGCTTTGCACATCCAAAGAAGAACAATGGAGCTGGGGAAGGGGCTGAAGCACCAGGAGCAGCTGAGGGAGCTGGGAAAGGGGCTCAGCCTGGAGAAAAGGAGGCTCAGGGGGGACCTTCTGGCTCTGCACAACTCCCTGACAGGAGGGGACAGCCAGGGGGTCAGGCTCTGCTCCCAGGGAACAGGGGCAGGACAAGAGAAAATGGCCTCAAGTTGTCTCAGGAGAGATTTAGACTGGATTTGGGGAAAAAAAAAAACATATATATGAGTGGTTTATATGTATGTATGTATAAACCTGGACTAATATTAATTTGATAGTCTTCATCAATGCTATTTCTTCTAATGTAAATAAAACTTATCATGTCATTGATAAGAGCATAATTGGGACACTTAAACTTTTTGTATCAATCTTTGACATCATTCTCAAAGGAGGTGATGTCTGAAAACAAGCAAATACATCTATGGTACTGCATGCCATATTACTTTTATAATTTGGCAATTCATATAATTCATAATGAAATTTAGAATAAAAAGGCCTTCTGAACTTTCTTGCAGTTTTTTCATTAACAACATTTACATGTGTAAACAAATATAAATACAAATAGAGCATGGCCATGTAAAGCTTTGACAACATTTTCAAGTATCCATTGGCAGGAAGTTACTTTTTAATATTAATGGCAAATTGTTAGATTTATGATCTCAAAAAAACTGAATTTTCTGTTTCTTTACATATTTGTTTTGATTGTTTGGAAGCATTTTAGGCAAGGAAAATGGGTATTTATTGTGCGTTCTTCTCACAATTCAAGTTAAGGGGTCCTGTTGTGCAGTATGGAGCATGGTGGTCACTGCCCACCTGACAGGCAATCCCAGCACAGGCACTTTGGACACTTGGCACCTAAATTGAGAGGCAGATCTTCAAAATTCTAAGAATCCTGGGCTGTTTTTGGTTGGAAGGGACCTTTAAGGTCATCAAGTTCCAACCCCCATGCCATGGGTAGGGTCATTTTCCACTAGATCCTTAAAGCATGGAAAGTTGTTCCAAGAAGTGGGATAGAGGATCTCAATGAACTTAACTGAGCTGAAGTCAACAGCTGTCAGGAGAGTCTTAAACCACCAGGTTATTCAGGATTTATCTTTTCTTGTTGAAACAATGTTTGGCTTTTTGACTAATGAAGCTGCACCAGCAACAGAAAAGGATGGGCCAATGTGTATATAAGTTTAACATCCCTGAAGTCCTTCTGTAGCTAAGGGAGAGAAACCAAAGTGCCACTTGATCTCCATTGGAAAATATGTGTCTAAGCTTGGTGGAATAAGCAAACTCTTGGAGATGTCCTCTACAACATCCTCATGCTTCAACCCCAACTTGGGATGTGAAAGAATGCAGTCACTCATGGGCCTGACACTGATACTAATCCAGATCTCCTTTTTCCTTCCAAGATAAAAATTGAGTCTTGCCATTTCAAAGATAAACAGTCTAATTTTCCTATTACTTCTCAGTTACTTATAGCATCAAAGATATCACCTTGTTTTAAACAGATGGTTTAAATTGCATATATTTTCCTTTTTTTTCAGTTAACTCCTTTTATTGTACTATAAATTTTGATGGCAGAAAGGAAGTTTTTGAGTAATAGAATCACAGAATATCCTGAGTTTGAAGAAACCCACAAGGATCATCAAGTCTAACTCCTGGCCCTGCACAGATACCCCAACAATCCCACCTTGTGCCTGAGAGCACTGCTCATGTGATAGGCTAGCCAGCTTCACTGTTTTCAAAAATTAGCCTCTTTAGAGTATTATTTCCTTGCCCCAAAGATATTTAGGGCAGTTGTCTTCAAAGAACTTTCTCTTCCACCCATTGTAGTAGTCCCATTATACCCTAAGTTTTCACAATTGGCATAAATAGGTGAATTGTACCACCAATGCAACCATTGTTATAGTCAAAGGGGAAAAAAATTCCCAAGCATGAAATTTTAACTCATCCTTTCTTATGGAACCTGGATTAACATTCCTGGATTACTCCAAAGAACCTCAATTGTTTCAATTGCATGGACATCAGCAGGAATATTGTTTATTTCCTTATGAATGAAATCAGACCAGGGCTTGGAAGAAGCTGGTCTGGTGGAAGATGTCCCTGCCCATGGCAGGGAACTGGAACTAGAAGATCTGTAAAGTCTCCTCCAACCCAAACCATTCTATGTTTGCATGATTCTAACATGGAAGCTTTGTAAATCAGCTGTTCATCTTTGGCTCCAAATATCTGCATGTCGTTCTCAGCAACAAGAAAATGGAAAATGAAAAAGATAAATCACTCAGCTAATGCTAAAAAATGGTAATAAATTAAAAAGAGACAGAGATTTTCCCTTTTATTGAATCCCATAAAAATACATCATTTTGCTCACTTTCTTCCTCTCCAAAGGGTCTGTTATTTGCCATAGACTGAACATTACTAGTCAGAGGATTATTAAATATTGTTTCCTTCCTGTTTTCTCTTAATTTGGCTGGAGGTGCAATGATCCAAATGAATTGGAGCATTAAATTCCTAAAAAGAAAGCACATCCCTTATTTCCCTCTGATGAGGCAGAGTACACACACGTGCACACACATATACACACATGCACATGTGCACACAGACACACTATTTTAAGCCCCAAATATTGTGCTGAAACCTTTCTCCCTCACATATAGGCTTGAGAAGAATTTAGTGCTAAATAAATGCTGCCTCAAACCAGGCAAGATAAAACATAAATCATTGCATTAAAAACCTCTAACAAGTCTATCTGCTTTTTGAAATGACTGGGAGATGAAAGAGAGGAGTCTCATTTAAGAAGGCCCAGCGGAACAGTTCTGCATTTATATAGCTGTTATCAAAAGCAATTCATTTGGAGATCAAATAGACTGACAGATAGGACAAGCAGGGGATCACTGCTGCCTTCAGGCAGCCAAAAGCAAGGATGGTTTCCCAGTACCATCACTAATATTGGGTCTAGTCAATGCTCATGTCTATTATGGCTCGCAGTAACAGAAAGTCTCATGTTAATATTCACTCCTTACACTCCACTTCGATGCTGATTTGTAGCTGAGGGAGTAAATAGTCTACACCCCTTTCTCTGAGGTTTTTTTCCTTCCCTTTCTCTGGTAGGATTAGCTCCTTTTGTAATCATTGTGTGTGTGCTGCAGACTTAGTTCTTACAGAGGCAAGGCCACTGGAGACAAAAAAACCGAGCTGATGGACTTTGCAGCGTCCCACTAACAGTGTGCTGTGCATGGACAGCACCTCTCTGCCTTATGTGCTGGAGTCTTTCTGCTGCTTATTGGCAGAAAAATCCCAATTCTGTTGTCTCCTTTCAAAATGACAAGAAAAGCACTGCATCAGCCCAAGGCTGGCTGCAGTTTCTCCAGTGCAGCAATTCAGCACATCATAAGGAAAACCTTTTATTTCCTCCCCAAAAACACCATCATTATCAGTGGGGTAAGAGTGAAGACTTATATTGATTTTAGCCTTCTAAAATATATTTACAGTGCTAGATAAGTGAGGGTGAAGGAGTTTTAAGTTTTCTACCTGTTTTTTTCTGGTTTTACCTGATTTTTACCTTTTAAGTTCTTAAAAGATTTTAAGCTCAGGTAGCTCAGAAATGGCTTGTGATTACACAGTTAAGTATGATTTTTTTTTTTTATCTAGTGCAAGGTGTCTCCATCATGGCAGGGGTTGGAATCAGATGAGTTTTAAGGTCCCTTCCAACCCACATCATCCTATGATTCTATGAAATCTCCTTGAAATGAAACTGTCTCATCCACACTCCATCACAGTTACAGCTTCTGAGGATCCCAAGAGATGACTCCATGGCCCTAGAACATGAATATTATTTTCTGTTGGGTTTGTTGGTTTTTTTGAAGGGTGGTCTGCCTTATGGCCACAGTGATGTTTTTATTGCCTCACGCTGAGAATATGTGCTGCATGCCTTGGGGTGTAGTGGGAAAGGAATTTAGGATTCTGCAGAGTATAAATGGCTGAGGATACTGATAACAGACTCTTCCCAACAAAACATGGCCATCATTATACCCCAGCTTTTTATGACAGAGCTGAACAAGAGACTTGGGAACCACACAGAGAGTAAGATGCAATTGCCTTGGAAAGTGAGATTTCAACTTTCTGACTGAGCAAAATAACAAGCCAGAGTCACCACAAATGCAAAAAAAATTTTGAATGTGGCATGAGAGTGAATAGAGCATGTGGGGATGATGCTTTCCAACTTCTTTGTTACATCTTATGATTAATCTTTTATTATTATTTTCACCTTTTCATTTATTTTACATTGTCAGATGCAGTCATCACTGTATGGGAAGCACTGGAGACTTGTCTGAGTTGTAATTCAATGAGTTCTACAGGAGGAAAGAAACAAACAGGCAAGCTGGATAATTTTTCCCAGACAAAAGAGAGCTGGGAGTTGTGGAAGGAGAAGGAGACTAATGAATCAAGAGCAGGAGAAAAAGGTGGGGAGGAAAATACATTAAATGGAATAGGTAAGGTAGAAGATAATACACTAATTCAAGTTTTAGGGCTTAATATTAAACAGTATATACACATTCCTTACAGGCACTGAACCATCTTTAAAAATTGGCTTTTAAGTCCTCCAAAACATCCTGTTTCCAGGCCACAGTTACCTACAAATTGAATAGATTAATGTATCTTGGAAAGAGATGTACAGAGGGTGACACGGTAGAAGAGGAAAGACCATTCACTCTCTCTCAGTAAAAGGACTATGAATAAAATAAATAGCTCAAGAGACAGCTTTGAAACATTCAAAAGCACTGTTTTATCAAAGGACACTTCAGCAAACTAATGCATTCTTTGCTGTATGATATCAAGAAGACACTCAAAACTTGTATGGATTATAAAAAACAGCAGGACAAATAAATGGCAAGAAATCATCAAGGAATGTTCAATAGAAATGAGCTTCCTCTGAGCTGCAAGTCATAGGAGAGTAGGGGAACACACCAGGGACACACCAGCCTTTGCTGTCCTGCTTGTTTTGCTACTCCCTTGGCACCCTGGACACTTTTAGTCACTAGGCTAAGTGGATCTTTGATGTGGACCAGCCAAGTTATTCTTCTGTCCCCACCACAAGACATCTCTTTCCTGTTCTCTGCTGGGTCTTGCTCTTTGTTCCACAGCCCATCTGCCCTGCAGATAGCTTTCCTGCAGAGTTCTTGATCTGCTGACCTGAGAACCTATTCATGGGTTAGAAAAAAACAAAACCAACACCATCAACAAAACAAAGTCGTGGTCCCTCTAGTGCAGCCAGCTTCATCGTAAGGAAATCCAGCACAGCACTTGGATGCCAAACAAGATGGGATGAAATACTAATTATGGTAAGACTTTACAAAAAAGGCTATCTGCCCCCGTGAGAGTCCAAGCCTCCAAGCTAGTCTCTCGTGGAACAAAAGTAAGTTGTCAGATTTGAATAATTTCCCTGCATGTAGATAAATCCTCACATTTCTACATTCCCCCCCGCTCCCTGCCTTCCTCTTCCCCCCTCTCTTCAGTTTTGCAAACAAGGAAAGAAACACTAGGAGCTATTTCACTGGATAACCATGCAAATGAAACAGGAGATTTAAATGTCTTAGCAAGGAGATCAGAGACACAGTTGGAAACAGCTGTGAGGGGCATTGGAATGATTATAAGGGAATAGGATGGGTGCATTATTTGGCTTGGTGACTTCATTAGTGATATTTGGCATCCGATGCTCGGTTGGTGTGAATCCGAAGAGCTCCTCTGTGCCTCCTTAACCACTCTGAGGATTTACTTATTTGTCCTGAATATGGATTTCTACGTTTTTATGTTTTATTTTTTATCCACTGCGTTGGTCTCCAGGCAGTGTTTTGAGAATAGGAATTCAAGCCATGAGAAGATATTTTGAGAGATGGAACAAAACTCAGGGTTTATCTCTTGCCTTGAAGATTCTGAGGACTTATTAGAGACAAAACCTTGGGGTTTGTTTCAACTTGCCCACCAGTAAATGAAATGTGGGGATACAGCATCTTTAACCAGACTAACCCCCTAAATTCCCAGTCTCTTCACATTTATATGACTACCTGCTCTTTCAAATTTATAGCTAATAATGTATCAGGTGTGTCTTTTTGACTTCACAGCAATAGCTGTGCAACATTCAATAGGAATTGTCACATATAAATTTTACTGTCTCTTTTAAATATTTCCTGAAATGAAATAAAAATACAGTAGGATTTTCCCCTTTTTTAGCTATTTTTCCAGAGATATGAAAGTATTGTTCTGCTCAAGACCCATCTGTACATTTATTATTTTTAAAGTGGAGGAATCTACAGCAAAAAGTAGAAATATGGTTCATTCTGAAAGAACACTCAGTGTTTTGGGTTTTTTTTTCCCTTTTGTGGAATATGGGGAGAAATAAACAATCATTCTGGACACCTAGCTTGACAATATATCTCCAAAAATGCAACCATTTCTGTCCATGGAAATGTTAAAATAAACCATTTACATGTAGCCCTTATGAACATGGTTTAATTTGGGCTTGGCAGTGCTGGATTAACAATTGGACTTGATTTCAGAGGGCATTTCCAGCCTGAACAATTCTATGACCTGCATGGAATGGGGAAGGAAGACAGACAAACACTTCTTTTCATGCACTCAGTGGACACACAAAGCTCAGACAAAGAAATGAAACCAATTACACCTGCATTCAGCAGGGACAATGTGAGTGGAAACACTCCTGTCAGTAACAGCAAACTTCTTTTTCATAAAGGGATATTTCCACCTTTCCCAGTCAAACCAAGAGTGCCTGTCCCAGGCAGTGCATGGTCCTGACTTCTACTGCCCTTGCATTTGAGTGGAAAGTTATCTAGAGCAAGGAAGAATTTTTGTCTGGAAAACAGACAATTTTGGTCAATGTTCCTTAAAAATGTATCAATATTCTGAGGATCGTTAAAAGCTTAAGGCACTGCATTTTCCAATGAAAATTTAAAACAAATATTTTTGAGAAAAAAACTTAAAATTTAGTTAAATATTTAATTTTCAATTAAAAAAAGAGGTCTAAATTTTCATCCTCCTTTAGGGATCATTTCATCACCATTTAGGGATCTAACATGGAATGTAACTTCTATAATAATTCTGGTTGTCAGGGAAAAGTCAGAAAGGAAAAATCTTACTTATGTCTCCAAGTGCCAAATTTTCACAAATTTTAAATCCCTCCAGGGATGGGGACTCCACCACTGCCCTCAGCAGCTGTGCCTGGGCTAGACAAGTGTTTTGGTGAAGAAATTTTTCCTACATCCAATGCAAATCTATCCTGGTGAAACTTGAGGCCATTTCCTCATGTCACATCACTCAAAGTGATTGACCCCCACCTGTCTCCAACCTCCTTTCACAATCCCAGTTCCCCCTGCCTCTCCTCATGGGACTTGTTCTCCAGACCCTTCACCATATGTAAAGACAGATGTATCACACGCAAAGCCTTTCTCCTACAGAGAAATTTAAATAATTTGGGTGCTAAGCAGAAGTCTGAAATGCTGGTTAATGCTCTCACCCCACAACTGCTGGGTTTTTCTTCCCTTCTTGTCTGTTCCTATGAGTAAACAGATGCATTTCAGCTCTACTTGCATTGCTCACACCAAACCATGGGGCTGATTTCATTTATATCTGTGAGATAATATGGATTTTTTGGCTTGGAAAGCACACTAAAGTTGCATTTTCAGTGCTGAAAGATTGCACAGGCCAGCATTAAAGGTGTTTTGACCAGCAGAGCTTAGTCCAAGGAGGCCAGGTGTGAATGGGGCAAAACATTAAGCTTTGAAAGCTGCTGGGTCATGGAGATGCAGGCTCAGGAAGCAGCACTGAGAGATCAGGATAATTATACACCAAATTGCACAGTCCCCTGATCAGCAGGAATAGACAGTGTGTATAAAACATGAAGTGCTCGTGGCCATGACTCTGCTGGAAGGTCCTTCTAGGGACAGTAGTGAGTCCAAAATAAATCCACTTTCACCATTGCAAGGTGCAGGGGAGCCTTTGACGAGGTGTCAAGGAGGCAGAATTTTATCTCTGTGAGTGCCTTGATCAGTGACCTCATGAGCAGCAGCAGAGTCCTTGTAATGCACCACAGCCCATTGTGTGTAAAGAAAGGGTCCACGATTTCAGCCCTTGGTGCTTTCATTTCACAAAGCCCTGCTCACAAGATAACTGCAGGCTGGAGCCATGAATCCATTTTCTCTTATTTGCATGAATTTTCCACAGAGTCCTTCAGAAGGTATCATACTCAGCACTTCCCAGAGGAAATTATGTGTATAAAATTCATGAGAAATCCCTCTTTCTCTAGAGTATTAGTAGACATCTCTCTATTATGCAACCCAGGAATATTATAAACCAATAAATAAACCTTGAGATGAAGGATATTTGCCTCGCCAAAGAAAACATCCTGAGAGGTGTGAGGAGAATATGTGCAGTGGTTTTAAAGGATAGTCTTGTTGGTTTGGCTTTTTTTTTTATTTCTGAAATATCTATGGTGATTAAGATCAGAGCAGTACTGGCTTAGCCTCAGCAGCAATCTTAGCACAGGAATATGATTCTAATCTGCAATCATCCTTGTAACATGCCTCTTTTATTAAGCAATATTAATGAGCTTATCTGTGTCATCTCTTGGTAGAGCAGAGGAGGAATTTGGTGGCTTAATGCAAGTGATCCTTTCCAATTTTTGTCCATTTGCACAGAGTAGAGCTGGAGATCATCTGAAAAGCAAATTTACACCTGAACTCAAGGTTTTCAATCTACCCATTAAAATGATCCATGCAGAGCACACTGTCTTCACAAACTTTGCAAAAGTTAAAAGTTACTTGAAACAGAATTTTTGGAGTTACTGAACTGTACTCTATGATTTGATGATTCCGTGGCTTTGAAAGAGGGTTTGTATGAATAGAAGCAGTATATTAACCACATTTACCTTTTAGACCCTATAAACTACATGTCTGGAGAATGGAACTCATAGACTTGGATGGACTTTGGGTGCTGCACCCATTATTTTTCACTGGAAACTTCTCTCACATTGAGGGGAATGCTTTGAGGAGCAGATCCTGAGATCATATGAAAAACATGGCTTAGGTTCCTGACCATGGAGTCAGAGCTTTCAAAGATTACTTTTCCAAAGCTTTGTAACATGACACAGTCAGGCAGGAAAGACTGAATAGTATGGAAATTTTCTTAATATTAGAGGGTTGAAGCACCTCTGAATGAATAAGGAGGACTGGAGGTGTCAGAGATGTTCCTTGCTGCCTTGTTTCCTTTCCTGGACTCTCTCCTGTCTTCCCCTTGCTGTCACTGGATGTGGCATTGCCACCCATAACAACTTTCCCAGGATGAGGGCAAAGGTTGTACACATTCTCTCTTTCTTCTTTCTAAGTCCCCCACCTTTCATGTTTTAATTTTCAGCTGGTTTAAAATTCCTTCTCTTTCTGCCAAGCAAAGTGTTTTCCTCATCTGTGTTTCCTTTGTGAACCTATACAAAATTCTGAACTACTTCTGCCACTTCAGACACCTAAACAAAAAGCAGTGTCATTCCTAGAAAAAAAAAGCAACCTCTTCTTATTTAAAATCTTTCTGTCTATGGAACAAAATAACTTTAGCTCCTTTGTAAGATCTTTATCCTGACAGAAACAATTGTCAGTGATTTTCTATAATGATGAGAAGCTGTTCTCAGTCACCAGCTGTCAGAACAGAAACTCTGCCTAGTAAATCCAGGCATATCCTTATGTATCATTTTCCTGTCCTAACAAAACAGGAAAATTCATTCAAATTTCATAGAATCCTGGAATGGTTTGGGTTGGAAGGGACTTTCAAGATCTCATTCCACCTCCCTGCCATGTGCAGGGACACTTTCCACCAGACCAGGTTGTTCCAAGCCCTGTCCACCCTGGTCTTGAACAATTCCAGGGATGGGGCATCCACACGTGGCTGATCCTCTGGTCAAACCACATAAGGGATCTGTCTTCTTCCATTATTTATCATCCTCTGAGAGACGGAGAATCAATCACCAATTATCTGAATGGCAACTTTTAGTTAAACTTTTTTATTTACAGATAACATGATCTCTCTGTGACCAGACTACAAGCAGACCTGCTCAACAGTGACTTTTGTAAACACACTTTGATGCACTCAGCCTATTTTTAATCCACTTAAGGTGCATCATGTTAATTTTGTGCATTTTTTCCCCTAGTTCTGTAATCAAGAGGTCATAGTGTAGCAAGTCAAATTCCTCTCAGATGCCTATTGCTTGAATACTGCTGTCTTTATCAACTGAACTTGTAATCTCATCAGAAAAAGAGCTCTCAATTTAGTTTGGCAGGACCTATTTTCCATAAGCCTGTGTTGACTGGCATTCCCTATATGTCCTTTCTTTATTTCTGAGGATAGGGGACTCCAGGGTATGAGGGAAGAGGTTTTACCACAGCACACATATCCGCAGCTTCAAATTCAAGCACCAATTGTCAGCTTGTCTCCAGGAGACTCTGGCAGCCTGAAATGGCCCTGGAGTTATTTTATGCTTTGCTCTCTCCAAATCAAGACTGTCCTGTCTGGAAATCCAAGGAGGCCTTTCTCAGTCTCTATATAAATAATTCTTTCATACAGCCAACATTATTAGTCATAGTGTGCAATGGGTTCTGTATTAGAATAGTGAAGAAGCCCAGTGGCAGTGTGAAATGACTGATCTCTGGTGTGGATGGAGCTGCAGCCAGGGCCCAAAGCCTCCCTCCCTGGAGGCAGGGGAGAATTTAACTTGGTGAGGCGGAGGAGGGATTGGTGATATTAGGGAAGCTGACAATTTGTGTGACATGACAGCTCCTCTGCACAGACTGCACTTTTCCTTTCCTTTTTTTCTTCTTTTTAACACTCAACACCTTACAAATGAAACTAGTTTAGGTGCTCTTATTATTTCTATTTCTATTTCTATTTCTACTTTTATTTCTATTATCACTTTTGCTTCTAAATCTATTTCTATCTCTATATCTATCCCTATTACTATCACTATTACCATCTTTCTCTGACACTATTACTACTATTATTTCTATTTCCATTATTATTTCTTTCTTTCTTTTTCTATTTCTATTTCTAATTTTTACTTCTATTTCCTTTTTAAAAATCGATTTCTATATCTATATCTATCCCTATTACTACCACTATTACTATCATTTTCTCCAACATATCACTATTATTTCTATTTCTATTTCTATTTCTATTTCTATTTCTATTTCTATTTTTTCTATTTCTATTTTTTCTATTTCTGCTTTTACTATTTCTATATCTAATTCTGTTCCTAACTCTATTATTATCACTATTACTACTATCACTGTTACCTTTTTGTTTCAAGGATGGTTTCAATGGCAACTGGGAAGCCAGGACAGAGCTTCACTTTTGGAAAATAATTAATTAGAAAGAGCCTCAGTGCAGCCTGAAGCCTGAGTGGGCAGAGTGGGCTGAGGGAGGGAGCAAAGCTGCATTAGCATTCTCATTTTGCACGTGAGGAGCTGAGGGGCAGAGACATTAAATGAGTGGCCTAAGGTCAGAGAGGGGAATTGGTGGCAGGATGCAGACTTGAACTGAGGACAGCTGATATCCAGACTAATTCATAAGCTGCAAGTCTTGCCCTGCATTACTTTTTCAGTGTTGCTTGTCTTCATTTTCCTCTCGGAAACAGGCTTAGATAACCAAAATGCTGTAGTGAATCTGTCTCAGGACAGATAGCCAAAGGAAATGGGTGTTTTTTTCTAATTTCTTTTCTACTTGCTGCTAGAGCAAGCTTTAGTGAGTTGCTTAACTCTTCCCTGCTTTGTGTCATCTATCCCTGATTCATGGACAACAGCATGGCTTTCCCTTCTAAAGATGCTGGGAAAAGCAGGAGTTTACTATTTCTCTTGGAAGGGAAAATTTGAATTGAAAATAGAATACCAGAGATGTCAAAAATTTTAAAGAAAAATATTTAAAATAATAGTTTTTAAGTAACTCAGATTTCTTTAGAATTTTTTTTTCAAGATTTTTAGGGACTATATATACCCTCAGCCTCCTTGAAATGAGGTGCTGCAGGCATTTCTTGGGGGATCTGCAAGATGGGAACTCTGACTGACCTGGTTGGCTCCTGGGTCTATGAGATGGCTGAAGCCCTGAAATCCTGTAAACTCCTAGGACTGCTTTATGTGGGGAAACCAGGCAATTCCAGGACCCCCATCTCCAAGATAAGCTGGTACTGGATGAGGTCCTGCTAAAAGGGGCAATGGAAGAGCAGGCAACAACTTTCAGTGGGTAAAATTGCCACAGGACCTCTACTTTTGCAGCACTTCTGCACTTTTTCAATCAGAAAATAACTCGAGTTTCAGACTGATAGTGAAAGATTCCACTGGATCTAAGTGCTGAGCTGGGTTAAGGTGAAAATGAGTGCTGGACAAGGCTGGAAGTCAACTATGTCATTTAAGTTATTCAGGTAACACCTGCAGAGAAGCAAGCTCTTGCACAGGGTGATTCAGCCTGTCCTGCAAGAGCTGTGCTTGAAAAATGAAGAGCAGCACCCTCCTGGATCCATAGCTGACATTGCCCACAATCAAGGGAGAGTCAAGTCAGTCTAAACACATAACTTTTAAAATTTTTGGGGTAATGAGTGTAGATGAAAGGTAGGTGGGTTGGTCAACCAGTGGCCTCAATAAAAATATTCACAGAATCATGAAATCATGGAATGGATTGGGTTGGAAGGAACCTTAAAGCTCATCTCATTCCATTCCTCTGCCATGGGCAGGGACACCTTCCACTAGACCAGGTTGTTCTGATTGAACTTGAACAATTCCAGGGATGGGGAGTCCACAACCTCTCTGGACATATTCTCCAGTATCAGCTCTTAGGAGTGAAGAAACATCTGTGTTTTGTTCAGGGTTTATCTCCTGTATGTATTGTCTCCATCCCAATGTCAAACTCCACACATAAATAGCCATAAATATCTTCCCCATTACCAAAGGAAACCAATTATTTTATGCTCTGCCTGTGAATACCAAGACCCAAATCAGCCATGATTTTGCTCAGCAGAAGTTTCCTTTGCTGACAATTTTGCCTCTCACAGTGGAGCAAAAGCCTCATTTTCAAAGAAATAGAGGTACTAAGACCCACAGCAATGAACTTTTGACAGTGTTCACTTGGGAATGGTGTTTCAGTCATCAGGACATCATATAATCTACCATGCAATTGTACATTAAACAAGTGGATACTGAATCATCTCAGGACTAGCAAGCTTCTAAGCCTAGTGGTGGACACGAAGATAAAAAGTCCCAATGGGCAAGTCTTAAAAGGGAGTTGTAATTTTTGTTTCAGCTAATCACCATTTGCGTGTCTGAAAACAGAAGAAAGCACAAGGCAGAACAGAACAAAACACAGCATCCCTCTCCCTGCAATGCACATCTTTTCACTGGGATTAAAATAGGGTTTGCATTTTAAATTTTCATTTACTAAACAGAAAAATATTTTACTAGGATGGAATGGTATTAAGGAGAAATGATTCTTTGTGTGCCCTCAGGCCTGGTGAAGACAGGATTTGATTTGCTGTGTTAGGCTGGAATCTGGATTGATACACAGAGATGAGAAGGTGTTTAATAAAATTTACATTTCATTTTCTCACTTGACACCAGTCTCCTGTCACTCACCAAATGAAGGGAATACGACAAATAACTTTTGTCAGCACCTAGACACAGAGAGACAGTCTGGGGGGGGAGAGCAAGGGTGGGATATTTTTAACATCATCCCTTTGACAACTGCCAGACTTGGCACTGGCTTCATCTTTAATGTACTTTGGAACAGAGAGGTGCATCAGGAGAAAAAGCACAAATTTATCCAACCCACAGGTATGGAAAATGATCCACTGGGAGATGGAGGTGACCATCACCCAAAGCAGCAGGGAATTTGGGCGGTGCCCTGTGCTCAGCTTGTGTGCAGCTCCTGTCTCTGATAAATGCAGGCTGACCTGGCTTGAGTCCATCCTTCACAGAGCTGCTCCAGAAACCCTTTCTCTCTCCATTGTCTTGGCTGTGTCACTGCTTTCTGTTCTTCTTCTTTCCCAAAATGAAAGTTCATGGGTTTATTATTTAGCCTTTCATCCCTGCTTGTTTTTTTTTTTTTCCACCTGACTCTGGGTTTCTAGTTGAGGACCAAAGGTCAGGGTCCCACTCAGCACTTACATGCCACAGGTTTTTCTGCACAAATCAAGAGGTTTTTTTGCAAGAGGATTGAGTATAAATATTCTCCTTCTCTTCCTGTATTGCCCTTTATCTGTTCAGCTGAATTTTAAGTCAGGTGCCTGAATCCCACAGGACTCCCACAGGACTTGGAGAGTCATGAAGAATGTGTGGTACATCTGGAAAGCAATGTGAATAAGTATTAGTCCCTATTTGTTACGTAAAAAAAAAACCCTGGAAAATACCAGGCAGAACACTTAAAATAAAAGCAGAATTTGCTTTTTTTGTTTGTTTCTATTTTTTTTTTTTTACTTTTTTTTTCTCCCACAGGATATAGATGATTCAGTTTAACATTATATTAGTGCTACAATGCTATAAAATGTTCAGGGATAATAAGTCATTAGGAGCAACCAACAATCCCAGAAGTCTCTTCTTGTTAAAAATAAAATCCAGGGAGAGCTAATTTCATATTTTCCTTTTTCTTACATTTGCCCCCAAGTATCCAATGCTGGCAGCGCTCAGGTCTAATACAATATGGAAACTGTTCAGAGGCTGACCTTGCTTATGTGCAGCCTTCTGCCATGGCCTTACTTCAAAACTACTTTTATTTTACTCTTTGTTAGTTCTTCCCCATTGTTTTTCTCTTCTTTGTGAATAAAAAGAGGAAAGAAAAGAAAAAGAAAGCAAAAGGAGAGCATAAATACCTTCCCAAATGACCCTCCTCCAACAGACATTTCAATTTCCATTAAAAAACAAAACTTTCTCTGTGTCTTTTTATTTTCCTTTTTGGAAAACTCACTCACGGTAGAGTTATTGTAGTTCACTTTTTGTTCTATGAAAACTGAAAATCTTGAAATACTTTGGTGAAAGAAGGTTGTTGGCAGCTCCTTGGCAGCTCCAGCCCTGCACACCAAGGTCTGAGCCAGGGAGAAGAAGCTCTGGTACCTCCCAAAGGTGCTTCCAAGGTTGGCCTCAGAGTTCTTGGAGCTTCAGTGTCCCTCACTGCAGCCCATCATGTCACCCAATATGGGAAGCTTTGTACTCAGGTAGCACCTGCCTCCCATCCCCAGTGTCCCCAAAACACAGTCCTTATACATACCAGAGAAATCCCACCTTGCTGGTGCATTCCAGAATCTTGGAATCATCCTTTGGGATATCTGGCTTTTGCTCTTGCGAAATAATGCAGCTCGACAAATTTTCACCAGCATTTCCCACATTGCAGTAGGTAGAAAGCTGGAATTATTTTACATTCTGGCAAATGCATAATGACTGCAAAAAAATATATATATCTAAAAGCCTGTGAATGTGGATAATCAGGAAGTGTCCATAATCACCCTTGGAGTGTTGCATCATGCAACTTCCTTGATCCACTGAAGGTTTCCTCTCACAGTTCCTAGTCCAGTGAAGATATTTTTCAGTTAATTCACTGCTAATAAGGTTATTCTTTGCAGAGTCAGGAGCTCAGAGAAAAACCTTTTGACCGGACACTTGCCTCCTTTATTTGCCATTTATACCTCTCATGCTATAGAAATAAATGCCATAATAAATACCATAATAAACAGGGACTGGAAGTTATACTGTATAGAGATGATCAAAAGGTTTATAATCTCATTGCTGTTATTTGGTTTTTCTTCTTTTTTTTTTTTTTTTCATTTTGTCTTAGGCACACAATTTCTTCAACCCAGACTGTAATTAATTTCACTACATCACCAGTTATCTCTGCTCCCTAACCAGGCTTGTCATTTTAATTTTTCACAGGCTTTCTTTTTCCTATCCATGTGCCTGTTCCTGTATCTTCGTGAAGTCTCATCAGCTCTGGCCCAAAGCCTTAGGCAAATTTGTCTGTAATGCACTCCTCTACTTCAGACATAAGAGGAAAAAATATCACCCCCACCAAATAGGAAGAAAAAAAAAAAAAAAAAGGAAGAAGAATAATTTTGACCATACATTGTCTAGCAATTCAGAAAAGCCTGGAGAGCTTGGTTAAAAGTAAAGCATCCTTTCAGCTATATTCCTATTAATATCAATAAAGGAACTCAGAGGTATTGTAGATGGGACTACAGAAAAAGGTTACCAGGTGGAAATCCCAAATCCAGCAATTTCTTTGAAACTTTTTGCCATTGGCTTCAGTAGAGCCAAACTTGTCAAATTTCACTGACATTTAACATGACTGTCCAGAAAGGCTTTGGGTCTCAGAAGATGGATCTCCACAGGCAAATCCAGAGATTTTTTATTAATTTTTCCTGCCCTTTGAAGGCTTCCTTCATGTCCAGTGAGGGGAAGTTACACTTCGTTAAACCTAAGTAGATTTGCTGGAAATGTTTAGTGTCCCTCACAGAGCTGGTCTGAGCGTGGGCTGTGCTGGAGCTTGAATCTCTGGCACGATACCCCCACGGGCTCCTTCCAAAATCCAAGCTGAAATCCTGCTTGCTGTCTCTTTATTTCCTCACAGAAGCTGGACTTTGACAACAGCTGAATGCCCTGAGCTGAGCCACAGGGCTTGGTAAACCCAGGTCTAAGAAGGCCCCACATCTCCCGTGCTATCATGGCCAACCCATACACCACACTGTGGATTCTTCATCTGCCTCCTTCCACTGCCTCCCTGCCCTAGCCTCACCCATGGTTTTGGAACACAGAATGTCACAAATTTATCCATAAAACACCCACACAAAGGTGGAAACAACTGATGTCCTAATTAGAGAGTAAGGATTAAGAAGAACTCGAAGCAAAGATTGAGGAGGATCACCAAAAGTACTGACCACAACACAGCAGCGACAACAAGTGCCCCTCAGGGCAAGCTGGCATTCACAATACTGGAAAATGAGGATTTTGGCTAGGGACATGAGACATTTCTTCTCTTTGTTTGCTTTTCCCAGGACATTCTGTAGCAGCTGGGGTGGGGCTGTCCACAGAATGGGCTGGGTTTGAAGGGACCTTAAAGACCACCCTGTTCCACCCCCTGCCATGGGTGGGGACACCTTCCACTATCCCAGGCTGCTCCAAGCCCCATCCAGCCTGGGCTTGGACACTTCCAGGGATCCAGGGGCAGCCACAGCTTCTCATCTAATCACACAATTCCTTTAAGAGTGAGCATTTTAACTCAATCTCATGGAAAACATATATGGAAAACATTTCAAAATAAATCTGGATCTCCCTTTGCCACAAAGCAGAAGGATCCCATTTCATCCAATTGCTGTTGCAGTCAGTCTAAACTGAATTATTTTAGGAGGAGACGTCATTTTATGTTTAGACATGAAATGGCTTCAACCACTTCAACCACTGAGTCTCATTCACATCTTTCTCTCTGATCACTACAGTGTTGTGTCTTTCTTTTCTTTTTTTTTTTTTTTTCTGATACACAAGATCCCCTAAATGTGTTACTTATTCAGGATTTGCTGCATGTTTGCACCCATTTTTCACTGTTTTTTTTTCACTTTCTTCCCACTTCTTTCCCATGTGCCACCACTCACTCAGTTGAAAATGCTGCAATTAAAGATTTTCAGCCCTGTTAATTCTATTAGACATCCAGCTATATACGACATTACTTATTCTGCAAACAAAGTATGGATAAATTCAAGGATTATGAACTACAGGATTAATTTAAACCCTTAACTACTTCCAGTATATCTGACTTTCCCCCTCAAAATAATATTTTTTTGTAAAGTATTTTCATATAACTAATTCAATTATATTTTCTGGCATTTTGAGATGTGTAATTATATATTATTTTCTTTTATACTGGTTGGATGTGATGGAGTAACTTGCTAGAAGTAGAAACATTGAAGGGAAATAGAATTCCTGGAATGGAGGAATTGTAATTCTGTAAAGAGGGAAGGCTCTACTGCCATGTGAAAACATCTGAAACTGGGTATCAGCTGTGGAGAAAAAGAAGGGTTTCCAAAAAATTTCACCAGACATGGATGTCTTTGAAAGCTGTAACTTTTTATTCAGACCCTGAATCATGATCCTTAGGGATCTACCCAATAATAATATTTTGGCCTCTACAGAAAATAATGTAATAAATGGCTTTTCTATACCACTGAAGAGGTCAGAAAGGCTGATCCATTGCTCTTAATAAGATCTTCATCCACAAGTTTCTTAAATCAGAAAAACTCCTGTTCACTCAACAAGAACCCTAGTTCATTGTGCAGTCAGTGTAATTTTGCCCCAAAATTATGATTATAAAGACTGCATAGTGCAGAAGCCAAAGATGGTGAATCTATTTTTGTGCCCAGTAAAGTAGTCAGCTTAATCAGAATCTGCACCTTAACTCCTTCAGCTTGAAGAGAACTGGTTTGTGGTTTATTTGAGTTTTTTCCAAATCAAGGTTTCTCACCTTCTCTTCCACTGCTGATCTGGCCAGAAACTTCATCTTCCTGATTAAGCAGCTTTTTTTTGCAAAGGAGTATAAATTTTATCCAGTGCCACCAGGCCACCTTGCAACCAAGAATTTTATGGTACAGAGAAGGCATAATAAAGTTCCTCATCTTCCAGCTCAGTAAAGCAAAGCACAGAGGAATTCCCTGAGCAACTGAAGAATATCAGCATTATTATTATTATCATCCATAAAGAGTAGTGTTCATAACAAGTCAGTGATTTAAAGGTGTCAGAAAACAATGCCATGGTGAAGATTTACTCAGTAAAACACTTTAATCTAAAAAAAAAAAAATACAAAACCCCAAACCAAACCAAACCAAAGCCAAAAAAAAAACAAAAAAACAAAAAAAAAAAACCAAAAACAAAACAAAACAAAACAAACAAAAAAAACAGGTTTAAATAGAGCACTATGGAAACACTTAATCCACAATGAAAGGTGAATAAATGATAAATGTAAAAAAAGGAAAATTTTTGTGTACATACTAAGGTTCTTTGAATGAAACTAAAAGCATGTCTGGAGGAAATGGGGAAATTTATATATATTGACATACATGCATATTCACCAGCAATGCTCAAGACACTAAGACTACATCCATGCTAGACCATGGTAGTGTCAGAAACCCTGTTGAGTTCTTAGGGTGATCCCTGACTGATTTTGATCCCATGAGGACTCCCCAGAACAACTCCTGGAGAGAGTTTGGAGGAGTCAGGAGAACTGTTCTCAAAGGGCAGTTTGGATGCACCCAGCCCCCTTTGGAAGCCAAGAAAGGTCAGCATCAAAGAGCCTCGCAGGCCACGTGGCCACGTGGTCGCCCATCCCAATACCTGTAGGTTTTTCTCTGAGCACAGAGACAAAAGACTCAGCCCCACAGTGACCACAGTGTTCACCCTCTTCCATCACTGCCTCACCCCTCTGCTGCCACCATGGCCACACACTCTCTGACATCATTCTGGGGCTGGGGCATCCTCTCAGGCTTCTCTCCTTCCTGGCTGTACCCAGCTGAAGGTTGGGGCATTTCCTCCTGGCTGGAGCACCCTGGGACTGCTGGCTGCTGAAGCTCCTCAGAGTCACCAGGAGCTCTTCCTCCATGGGGCTGTTGGTGACTGTCACTTCTCCTGGCTGAGGGAAAGGAGTGTCTGTCCCCTGTCTTGAGCTGGGCAGTGCTTGACCTTCTTGCTGACTTGGCTTGACAGGGCTGCAGGTTCAGCTCCTCTGCACGTCCTGTGGCAGCTCCCACTGCTCCACTTCCTTCCATATCTGTGAAAACAAGACTTGTTGTTTCTTACAATAATTATAAGACCCTGCCTTCATGTACATTATCCTTTTATGCCTTGTGTGTTAAAGATATCAATAATTTTTTCCCCCATTTTACCTGGGCAAACAATGATAGGACAAGGGGGAAGATTTAGGTTAGAGATTAGGAAAAAATCCTTCCCTTTGAGGGTGGTGAGCCTCTGGCACAGGTTGCCCAGGGAAGCTGTGGCTTCCCCATCCCTGGAAGTGTTGGATGTGGCTTGGAACAACCTGGGATAGTGAAAGGTGTCCCTGCCCAGGGTGGGAGGAAGTAGGTGATTATTGAACTCCCTTCCAACCCAAACCATTCCATGATTCTATGATTAATTAAAAAGCAGTTACTGTTGCAGAAATAGTTTTAGTGGCCATACATTTCAGTTTGACAGAAACAGACTGGCAAAGCCAAACAACCATTAGCTATTTCCACAAATAAATAAAAAGCAACAAACCCAGGTGGTTTGTGCTCATTGACACACTAACAGCTGCTAGAGCATCTCCAACATTTAGAAAATTTTTAATAAATGTTTAATAACCAATTGTATAGAATACAGTTTCTTAACAAGCCATGTATTGCTAAGACTGATAATATTTTAATACTACACATCCATAAAATGCATCATCCCTTTCTGAAACAGGCTGTAACTTAGGGCAGAACTTTGCATTTCTGACATTTGAGTCCTACTCCAGGCAGAGCCTGTAACCTGCAATGCTGTTTTTTAAAAAAAATACATAGAAAAAATGCAGGAAAAGGTAAATATACACTATACACTTTTCATGTGGAAATGTTTAAATCCTTATCTATCAAATGGTTGTCAATAATAGAGGCAGGGTCACTTGTAGTGACATAGCAGGTAATTTCTGAGCTGACAGAGCATGCCACGATTGGCAGTTAATGTAGCTTCATGTGGATGCTAAAAACATTTATAATTTTCTTGAAATCCTCTCCCTCCCCCCATGAAAAAAAAAATGCCATCAGCCTACATCCAAACCTTTAATACTCATTCCAAATCCAGAACTAGTCCTGGTCAACGTGCCATGTGTTAGTGGAAAAAATCAGATTTTTTAGTCCGTTTATCAGCACACATTGAAGGTCCTTAGCACAAATAATGCCAGAAAATGTGTTACTACCACTTCTGATAATTTAGCTTTGTCCTTTCAGTTTAACCCTTAACAGCCTATGACATTCAGCCTCATGGCTGCTTGGACCTTTTGCTCACATTCATTCTCTTCTGCTTTTCCTGTAATTCTTTAATTAGAACTATATTTGCTGAATCATAGAATATCTCAAATTGGAAGGGACAAATAAAGGGTCATTGAGTACCACCCCTGCTTCTCACAAAAACACCTAAAATTAAATCATATTTCAGAAAGGTTGTCCAGACACTCCTTGACCAGCCTGAACTCTGACAACCCTGGCAATGACTTCATGCTTGTGCTCATTTTTTCTGTTAAAGGGTGTTGCTGTTTTTATCAACTTATACACTCATAAATTTAAATTTCAGGGTTGTACCTCTTGGAAATCCACCATAAAGTTGTTTCCAAAATTTCAGCAGTCAGACATATTATTATGTTTAGCGCTTTTCCTTAAGCTGGTTTTAACTTTAGGTAGTCAGCTGATTTAAGGTACAAATTACATACATCACCAGGTTCCCTTTTCGTCTTTAGACACATAAATAAGATAATAAGGTCATGATCTCCTATACCAAAGCTTCATGTTAGTTCTGGAGATTTATTGACTCTCTCATCTTCAAAGGTGCCATTATCAACGGTGGAAAAAAGGTTTTTCAAGTAAGTTTGAATCAATGGAGGAGGCTACAAGTTTTCTGGATAGAAGCAGTTTCAAGGATGAAGTACTGCCTTGAGATTCCTGATTTTTAAACATTAAATACAAGCTATTCAATATCATGAAAGCATATGATTAACTGGATTAAGTACCAGCTAACAGAGCTCAGACAGAAATTAATATATGGGAAATAATTCTCAGGGCTGTGTGGCAGTACCAGACACTACCACTGAAATGGAAGATATTCAGTGTTTCCACTGGTGATTTGGAATTTAAACTGAAATTGATTGATGAAATTTTGTAAAACAAGGGGAAAATGGCAAACTGGTAAAAAGGAAGGAGGAGGAGCTGATCTGAGCAAGCTAGGAGCCACAAAGGGGGACCCAATTTACAGACTGGGATAGCATTTTCAGGAGCACACAGTGATTTCTAGCTAAAGATACTAGAGGAGTTCAGAATAAGAATCAGTCAGGTACAATTCTGAAAAGGTTCAGGGAAAGGACAGAAAATTGAAGCTGGAAATATAAGTTGTAGGAACAAGCTCTCTGTTGAACCACCAGAATAAACTGCAAAAAGCAAAAAGAAACAATAGGTTCCTGCACCTCCAGGTGTGTTTTGCTAACAATGCCTTAGTCCATCAAAAGTTCTTCAATTCAAGAGAGAGATAATTAGGGGAAGCTAAGGAGATTTTTCTTGTTAGTCCAAGGTTAGGCAAGGCGATATCTTGATCCCTTCTCCCTGCTGTACTGCATAACTGTGAATGTTTTCTCCCTCATCTTCATCCTCAGCTTTTGGTACAATATCCAGGGCCCTTGATCCACTGGACTTTGCACTCCAGAAGCACCCACTGATGAGAAAATCTCTGTTTTGCAAGTCTTAGTGTGGTGATTAATAAATAAAGGCCCTGAACACTTAATTGTGTTATAAAAGCAGTATTTCTTATGAGGGGAAGAGCTACAAAGCAAAAACTAAACAAAAAGAGTGCAGCTTTGATTTTTTCTCTCTCTCTCCAAAACCAACAGCACTTTAAATAGGGGGGAATCAAACATTAGACGTTTCCAAGTCATATGTATTAAATTCACTTAAGATATTGTTATCCTTGTTTAGGTTTGAACATATTGGGGAATCTTTTTGTCTTGCAACTATTCCTAAAAGACTCTAAGTGGCTGGATTGCCTTTTTCTGACAAAAAAAAAATCTTTCCATGAATTATTTACAGGATGGCTCCAATCAAGGCTGTACCTGTCAGCCTCCCCAGCCAAAATGAAAGTTCACTATGTAAAGGTGCCAAGGGAGAGTGGCAGCCTCCCACTGCGAGTTTATAGACAGAACTAAGTCAGCACGCATTATGTGTCAGAGCCAACATCAGACAGAATCAGATCCTTTGATCTCAGACCTCCACAGGAAGCTTAGATCTCAGACAAATTAGATAAAAAATGAATTTATAGCAGATATGTGTCCTAAGGCACACAGCTGAATGCTGTGTTTTGGAAGAGTATGGCAAATATCAAAACACATAAACTGCAGAATTTCCTCTCTCCTTCTCTCTCTCCCTCTGCTTTTGTGATAGACACTAATTAAAAGGAGATAAAACTCCAGCTCGCCTCTTCCTGCCTCTTATGTAATCCACAGGCTTCGGTAAGGAGGAGGAAAAAGAAATTTCCAAAACAGAGTAAATGGGAGGTTCATCAGGGTTACCCGAATGCCCTTAGATCTGTGCTGTTGGCAGGTGAGATTAAAAAAAATAGAAAAAAAAAAAAAAAAAAAAAAAAAAAAAAAAAAAAAAAAAAAAAGCCCTCAACTACTGTAAGAACATTTCACACTTGCAGAAAGGGAAGCCGGTGCTTTGTGCTGCCAGCCTCATGCCCCCGGGGCTGTCTGCTTTTCTGTGACCTCAGAAGGAGCCGGGTTTGATCAGAAGATGATGAAAGGACAAGTCTGGAGGAGGTGTGCAGGAAAAGGCTGCTTGTGGCAGGACCCTGGGGAGTACAGTGGGACACAGGGTGGGGTCAGTGGGAAGGGAGCTGCTTTGGGCTGCTGGGTTGGACTCACAGGACCGTGCAAATGAGCCCTGGGTGGGTTTTTTACCTCGTGTAACTCAGTGCAGTCCTTCACAGCCTGTAAACATGCCCAGAGATTTTGATGCCCCTGCAGCACCTGGAGATGTGGGCAGGGAGGAGCCCTGCTCCTCCAGGCATGTGGGGACACCAGGAGTTTTGATCCCTGCCCTACTCCAAAAGCGCTGGGACAGATCATGGACTCATTGAATCACAGAATATCCTGGATTGTGGGGAAGGGACCCAATAGGATCACTGCAATCCAGCCCCTGTCTCTGCACAGGACACCCCAACAATCACAACATGAGCATAAGGGAGATTATGCTGCTGCCTTCAGTGTAGCTGGGAATTTACTGTGTCTGAATTAAAGGAGATGAAATGATGAATAGAAAAAAAAAAAAAAAAACAGGGAGGAAAAGGAGGAGGCAATAAAGAGATAGACCTTTTGAGAATGTGCCATTGATCCTATACAAACCTGTAGAATCATAGAACCACTGAAGTTGAAAAAAACCTTTTAGATCCTCATGTCCTGTCACCCTGAATTTTTCAAGTTTTATCAAGCCTTCTGATATTTACATTTTTACACAGAACTTTCTCACAAAGTTTATATAAATAACTTATTGTTTTCATTCTTTTATGAGAGACAAACAACCTGATGGACTGTTGGGTTGCCCAGTGACATTGAGGAGGTAACACGATAACCCTCCAATGACACTGGCATTTCAGAAAAATATAAATATAGAGTCAGATTTTTTAATAAACAGTTTTTTTTGTTTACCTTAAACAGAACTGCTGCCACGTGATTTGTGCTGTGTCCTACAGTGACAGTGTCCAAGCACCAAGGCAGCACCACTGTATTCACCATTAAACCTCTCCCCAGCTGCCACATCCCACACATTCTTTGAACACTTTCAGTGATGGTGACTCCATCACTGCCCAGGGAACATCTGAACATGCTAAAAGACATAAACTGACTCTTTTGGTGTCCAATCATTTACGAATTGCAGTCTCACCTCCTGCTACTGGCATTCCACTTTTATTTGGTCCTTGATTGTAGCAAGGCCTGGTGGGAGCTGCAGGAGGCTGTGCATGTTCACTGGGTCTCTTGGTGCTGTCCCGTGGGAGATGAGGCCGTTCAGTCCTCGTTTCTGCAATGAAACACAGTCACATCACCCTCAGTGCATCCTCTGCTCAGCAGGAATTATTAATTCAAGCAAAAATTGAACATATTGTTGAATATATAGTAGAATATTGTTTGGATATGTATATATATATTGGCCACCAAATGCTGTGTCCACACACCTTTGAACACTTCCAGGGATGGTGACTCCACCACTGCCCTGGGCAGCCTGTTCCAGTGCTTAACAATCCTTTCCAAGAAGAAAAAGGATTGTTAAGGATTGTTAAAGGATTGTTTTGTAATATCTGTCTGGACTCAAACACCTTTTATAGGCATAAAACTGTATAACCTTGAACTATCATAGAATATTCTGATTTGGAAGGGACCCACATTGATTATTGAACTCTTGTCTCTGCATAAACTACAAACTATATCCTAATTACTGAACATCCCAGAGCTTTTCCTGAGTTCTGTTGTCTGAAACTCATTGTGGCCACTCTGGGGATTTGTTGAACAAAACAAGGAGTCTGCAAGTATAAATTTTTATTTCCAACTTACTGTGGCTTTTGCTCTTCCTGAACCAGCAGAATGAAAGAACAATGATGAATGCAGATGCAGCTGAACCCAGTATGACAACAAGGATCATGCTGGCCATGCTGGCTCTCGTGGTCATGGGGAAAGTGGCAAATGGCTGGGACAGCACAGTGAAATTTACCCCTAAGAATTTAAAGCAGAGAGTTTATTACAAAAACAAGGACAGCAATTTCACAGCTAAAATACCACCCTATAGCTTTTAAACAGGGATGCCACTGGTAAAGATGCATTCAGGGACAAACCATAAATCCATCTATCTCCAGACAGATCCAGCATTAACTGACTATACTTATTTAGGACTGAGTACCAGGACAACCTAAATGTGTAACAATATTTCTACAAGCTAAGTTTCAAGCTTTCAGTGCTTCCTGAAGCATAAACAGCTTCTTTGCATTCAACAGTACTTAATATTTCTTCTATGAATTTGTCTAACTGACACAAACCCCAGAAAACACATTCACAATGCATCTGCTTCTGAGGCCAGACAGATCAGACCTCCACAGAAAACATGCACATTTTCTGCAACAGAAACCCATTGTGATAAGATGGTTCTTAATACTGATTTTTTTTTTTACAGGCTCTACCTGAATCATATCAATAGAAGTTAGGGGGAACCCAGAAATATTCATCAGCATGAAGATTAAATCCATGATGCAGAAAACTCCCAGTGAACTTGTTAATATTTTCCACTACATTGATAATGAGCATTATAAAAAAAAATGTCAGTGTCCCTGCTGTTACACAGTAAATATTTAGTCTCTTGAAAGACAGAAGCTCTGGGTAATGCTCTGCACCCAGAGATTCTAAAGTTTTCTGTAAATGGCAGAATCAAGCCAGGCACTGCTCACAGTTCTGTGTTTTAGAGTTCATTGGGTCTCAGATCTGAGTTGCAAGGACTGGAAGAGGATTAGTACTGCCCTTTTGAAATAGAGAGAGGTTTTGATTCCCTAAATTATTTCCAAAACAAGTTCTGAATGCAGATGTGCTGGGCAAGGACAGGAGTTTAGAAAAACTGGCCCTGGTACTCTCTGTAGACCACCTTGAAGGATGTGGATTAGCACATCAACTGATCATGTGTCTTACTACCTGACTCATTATTGGTCCTAACCCCACAATTCTAAACATTTTGATGGATGGATATTTCTTTTACTTGAGTTCCGCTTTTAATAAAAATCTAAAAGCTTTTTTTTTTTCTCAATTCATTAAAAAAAATCAGAAATGCTGTCAGATGGAGGCTGGGAGACATGGGTAAGTAGCTGAAAGTACTTTTAGCAGAAATTAATTAGATTTGTGTCAGTGTTGTCCACCTGAACGAAGCCGAGCTTCATCAGAACAAAGTGGGAAGCTTGTTCCAATTGGGAGAAATCTGCCTGCAGGTACAATCACATATGAACTTCAGCTGAGAGAAGAAATCTCTCAGGTATCAAGGACTCTACACAGACAGGTGTTTAAAGGTGTTTTGCACTATTTTAATAGTTCGTGAGTAGGATGCTGTTGGTTTTAATGGAAAGTGGATGTATCAAACCCATTGGGATCCATATCAGTGAAGGGAATATTACTGTAAAACAAGGAGCAGGATGATGCAGTAGTGCTATGAATAGTCTGCTCTCCCCAGGAACTACCACTAAAACATTTGGGATTATTGCATTTGACATCAGCTGCACCTCCTGAGCTGTCTCCGAACAGTGAATTATGCCAGGCTAGGTGCATAGAGCAACTGGTTCATGAAGATGTATCACAAACATCTACTATTTGATTGTTTAATTTCTTAAAGTAAATCTCTTCAGTAAGAATCTGGAAGTGTAAAAACCTTTATGCTGTCTTCAGCATGGTTCCCAATTACAAGGAGCAAAAGGAATAGTGCCTTTGGTGTGTACTTTTGCAATGCATGTTTAAAGTGTGGAATAATCTTATTTACACAGGTACATCAGCTGCCTGTACACATTGGTACCTCTAAATATCCTCCATGGGGGGAGAAAAGCTTTAAGCTAAAAGAGGGCAGTTTAAATTAGATATTAAGCACTGGCAGAGACTGCCCAGAGAAGTTGTGGCTGCCCCATTCCCTGGAACTGTTGAAGGTCAGCCTGGATGGAGCTCTGAGCATCCTAGTCTACTGAAAGGTGTCCCATCCTGACACAGAGGAGTTGCAACTCAATGATCTTGAAGATCCCTTTCCAATCCAAACCATTCTGTGATTCTGTTATTAATTTTTAGTAACTCTCTGACTGGCTAAATATTTCAGGAAAGGGATCTCTGTTTGACCTTAGTTCAGAAAAAAGATTTTGGGATTTCCCTGAAACAGGTTTCTAAGCACATTTCATTAATCTGTGCTTCCAGTCTAAAGAATCACATCTTGTGAGGTGCTGACTTTCCATCTGCTCTCACTGATTAGAAGGTAGTGGGAGCTGCATGTGTTTGGCAGCTCAAAATACAGAAAAAATCCTCCCTTTGGAAGGCCTGCCTCCAAGTTCCCTGCCTCCAAGTTCCCTGCACCCCAATTCTCCCTTTGCCAAGCCATGGGAAGCACTGGATTTGGATGAGCAACTTGTGGCAGCCTAAATGTTTGCAAACCTCTTCTATTTTTTTTTCTCAGATTTTTTCATTTCCCACTTCCACTTGGCCACTTCACCAATCAGATGTACTTGTTCCCTCTGTTTTTTTCTGGATGAGGCAAGACATGAGAGATGGATGGATGGATGGATGGATGGATGGATGGATGGATGGATGGATGGATGGATAAATGAACAGATGGATGGATGGATGGATGGATGGATGGATGGATGGATGGATGGGTGGATGGATGGAATACCATAATAGAGACTTTACACATGGTCTTTCATATCTTAATATGTCCTTGGACTGCATGCCAGACCTGTTCCTGCTTCTCCATTGACTTGCCTCAGCAGTCATCCTGAGACAAGAAACCAACACTTTGACCCGTCTATACCTTCAGAAAGAGATTTAGAGATAATTTAGAGGCCCCCAAACAGTTGCAAAGGTGCTTCTCTTGTGCAGACATCTTGAGGAATTCCCAAGGCAGATTTCACAGGATCTCTTGTCCCCAGTGTCCCCCTCAGCTGGCATTTCCAAGAAGGAATAAGCACACCTGCCTCCTCTTTACTGAGCTGCTATGGGGCCTCTGAAAGTGCCAACATCATCTCCATAAGCTCTCAGGAGAGCCCTGGCAGAGTCCTGGAGTCACTCTCTGAATGTGCACAAGCACCTATAAAGGTGACCAGGTGCAAGCAAATAGTCAGGAAAAGGAGCTATGAAAATAGCCAGGAGCACAGATGGAAAATTTCTGAATATAAACAGGGAAAAAAAGAGGGAATGAGAGGTTGCAATTTATAGGAAAAAGTTTGCTCTGGCAACTTAACTGACTTTAAGTATCTGATTTCTTGGGATACATACTAGGAAGAAATAGGCATCTTTTTGTGACAATACTTCTCTGTACTCATTCATTAGATTTGAGAGATCTTGCATGAATAGCACAGGAATCACCCAGCTCTCCTAATGCCTGGGGAATGCCAGCTTGGATGTGGAACAGAACCCAGGCTAATTAGAGGTTTGGCATCACTCCACCCATTCAAACAAAGTTTAACTCCTTTTTTATAAATTCAGGCCACCTGTAGGGCTTTGATTTTACCAAATCAATGAATACACAGAATACAGGGTTTACCTGGAGGTGATGTGACTGTGAACACGAGTCTCCAGTTTGCTCCTGAGCTGTAGACAGCCAGATTGGAAAAGCTTGCACATCCCTCTATGACCTGCACTTGGGTGAGCCCTGAAGAGTCAGAAAAAATCATATTGCAATTAACAGCAACCAGGTAAGTGCCACTTAAGGACCTCAGGGAGTCCTCATGACTTTAAGGGACTTCAGAAAGCCTAAATTCATTATCCATCTTAATCATAAACATTGTGTCTAACTCCAGAAAATTTCATTCAGGGGTACTTTCATTTCAAATTCCTGAGGGATTAGACGGCTTCAGCTTCTAAATATTTATTCTTTGAGCTCATTGTGAAATGGTATTTTCTGTGTGTTATGGGGGTATCATGTGAATGGAGCTGTTAAAGGGATCAAACAAAGGTAACAGGAGATATAGAGATGCACTAGAAAGTTCCAAATGCCCATTTTTAAATTTAACTCATGTCTTGTGTGACTAAGTACTTCACCAAGGTTAGGAGAGTGACAATGAGAGTGTCCCAAGGGGATGGGCTCAAGGAGTCAACCCCTGTAACTAAGGGACAAACTGAATCTTCAATTCTTTTCTGATTTTTTTCACCTTATCTTTGGGGCATATTCCCTCCTGTCCTACTGTTAAATCTCTTGGAATTTTTCTCTAGCTCTGTCAAATGCTTTGAGAGGTATTTGGCCATGGAAAATATCTATTTTGACTGCCCTGAGACAGTACAGGAGACACTGTCAGCTGGAAACGTGGGAAAAACTCCATGAGGAGCATTAAAATGAAGCCCAGGGAGCAGAATTTCTCCATCACATTACCTCTTGTTGTGATCTATCAGGGAATCCATTCTGACCCAACATTTGCCCTTGCCATGATTGTTATTTCTGTAGGCTCTTTTTAAAAGTTATGATTTACTTTGCAACTGGATCCCCATTTTATTGTGTGTATCTTTGAACACCAGCCAAGGCCTGGCCTTTGAGTGATGCTGGCCAGGTCTGGTCTGTATTCAGACTCTTGGGGTGAAAGGGGTGAAATCCTAAAGGCTGACAAATTTCCAAATGTTGGTTCAGGTGGGGGTGAGATGCCAGAACTTCCTCAGGATGCTGGACTGGCTCCAGTGATCACAAACACAGACTTTTGCCTGCTGAAAGACAACATGTCATAACTATTTGCTTTATGAAGCAGGTGGTTTGGCATTTTATTGCAGTTAAGCAGCGCAGGTGAAGGTACATAAAGCTGAATGTGGGCAGGACATTTCTACTCTGACATTCTCATGTTCAGGATATTGAACAATGTGGTGAGTTAGCAAATGCTGAACTACAGCCAGAAATTGCCCAAGACAAGGTCTTAGGCAAAACCATGACACATATTAATTATTTAGCAACATAAATGATGAAATCTCTCCTCTCTATGACTCTGGTACAACTTAATTTGTTAATGTCCCAGTTAGTTTTGACTACAAATACGGGGTTTTTCTGTTTCTGTACAGTATCTAGCACACCAAACCACCAATTTCATTACAAGTCCCCAGGATCAGCTGTGATAGACAAATAATCAGTGATTTATACTGTGAATAGATTTGATGGAGATGTGGGAATGCAGATTTCTTTAATTCCTCCAGCCTAATCCTGATTCATCCATCTACCACTCATATGATCTTCCTTATGACAGTGTCTGCACAGTGTACCAAGACTTTCTTGGCTGTCATACTCACTGAAATACAGATTTTAACAGAGGGCCTTGTCAGCCGTGTTCAAATACTTTATAATTGCCATTTCTAGTGTGTGATGAAGCCTGGAGTACTGTACTGTACTTCTTAACAGAGACTAGCTCAGCTTTCAGGCACATATGCTTCAAAGCTGAGAATGCTACAGATATATATGGGAGGCTTCCCAAAGATCTCTCAGGCAAGCTGGTATTTAACGTAGAAGCACAGCTAATTTGGAGCTAAACTGCCTTCCACGAGGCACTTTGGCTGCTGTCAGATGAAGCAGCCTCAGTGTGCTAGACGGGACCCATTTCCATTAAAAGCTGCTTTCATGTGCTTCAAAAGACGAGTGCAATAAGGATGTTTGTCAAAGGAAAAACTGCAGCAAACTATTACATGCAGAACATCTGTACTGTGCTGCTCTTCCTTTGCTGGAGTTTATTGACTATTAATTTGATGCATGTATCTTTTAGAGAATGTGAAGTGTCTTTCTCTTCAGTGACTTTCTCTTTCTTTCTTTCTTTCTTTCTTTCTTTCTTTCTTTCTTTCTTTCTTTCTTTCTTTCTTTCTTTCTCTTTCTCTTTCTTTTTCTTCCTTCCTTCCTTCCTTCCTTCCTTCCTTCCTTCCTTCCTTCCTTCCTTCCTTCCTTCCTTCCTTCCTTCTTTCCTTCCTTCCTTCCTTCCTTCCGTCCGTCCTTCCTTCCTTCCTTCCTTCCTTCCTTCCTTCCTTCCACTGTCAGTCAGTACCTGATCCAATAATCTGTGGCTAATCTAAACCTAAGGAGTTTAGGAAAATGCCCTGAAAAGGCATGAAAAGCAGCAGAAATCACCCAAGGATTTTTCTAACCTGTAATCCTGGAACTATCTTGTGGTGGGAAGTATTTCTAATTAACAGAAAGGGAGTGAAAGGGTGAGAAGCTGTGATCTA
>WBNO01008634.1:0-11684 GCA_013400575.1 Peucedramus taeniatus | reverse complement strand
TGATCTAAAGCAAAAATGCTACTTATCTTTTCTAAATGTGAGCTTTTCAGCTAAAAAATAACACACAAATGGCTTTACTGTGAACAAAATACTTTCTCTGCAATAGGGAGCCTAACTTTTTATTGTGTGTGCTTTTTATTTAAATATTTTTGCAATATGTTTATTATTAAACTAATATGTTTATAATAATTATATTTCCAATTTCTAATTTAGCAGCATATGACCATCCACAGGTGTTTGGTTCAGCACTTGACTTAAACAAGGTTCTATATCTAAGCATATTCACACAACCTTGAGGGAAATCCTCACATGTTAAGACTTTTTCTCAAGTTTTCATGAATCCTCCATGAGTTCATGTGTTTTGATAAATGAGGACCAGAAGGGAAACATTTAGATCTTCCATGAAAAAAAAAAAAAAAACAAAAAAAAAACAAAAAAAAAACCAGAACACTTTCATATTATAATATGTTAATGATAATCTGTAGGCAGTTGTTTCTGTCTGTACTTGACCAGATCCTTTTCAGGGATAAAAAGGTTGTCGTGGACCCTAAAGAAATTACCCAGTTAACATAAATTGAAAATAAAGTTTTAGGATTTCTAATTCTTCACTCTTTCCTTTTTTGACCCCAGGTATGTCTGTGGATATGCTCCCTTTAAGCTATCAGAGCACAAAAAAACTTTGTAATAGCTTTTTTTCTCCTGTGGCGTATGACTGGGCAGTTCACCAAACTCCTACTGCAACCTTCTGTTTTCAGCCCAAAGACTGGTTTTCAACTGCAGTATTTCTCAGGGACAACTCCTAAATTTATCACCATCATTTTGCATAGCTGCTTTGCCACAACACTTGCTATAGGAAAACACATGCAAACCTTTCAGCACAGCCTCAGAGGAGTCCTTGAGATGAACTGATACAACCCAGGGTTCTTCAGGAGGTCCCAGTTTGTAAATTCTTTCACCCTGGGAAGAAGAAAAGCAGAGAAGAATTCAGATCCTGTCTCCTCTACAAGAGCAAAGAAAGCTTTGATGGTTTTAACAACTGTAATATTTTTTATACATATGCCCCCTGTCTGATGGCCGTTTGCATTTATGTGTCACATGTTACAAATGTCACAAAGGTCACCATAACTTTTCAAGGTGAGGCCACATCTCAGAATGGAATGGTTGGAAGGGACCATAGTGGCTCATCTGATCCAACCACCCTGCTCAAGCAGGGTCATCCCAGAGCACAGGGCACAGGATTGTGTCCAGACAGCTCTGGAATATCCCCAGTGAGGGAGACTCCACAGCCTCTCTGGACAATCTGTTCAGGGCTTGGTCACCCCACAGTAAAGAAGTTCTGCCTCCTGTCCAGGTGGAACTTGCTGGGATCAGTTCCTGCCCGTTCCTCTGGTGCCATTGCTGGGCCCTGGAGCAGAACCTGGCTCCATGCCAAAAATCTCAAATGTCAAAAATCTCAAAAGTCAAAATAGTGCTGAATTAATAAAAGTCTCCATCCACAGGGAGGCAAATTCTACCTTTCTGTCCAGGAAAATGATTTTTGGCTGTACAGGAAGCTGCTTCTCGGTTTCTCCATCTGAGGGCTGCACCTGAACAGAGATGCTGTAGGGTCTCCTGTATAAGCATGTTTCTGAATGTTGTCTGCTTCCATTTCTTTCACACAAAAAGGGATGGAAAAGGGAAAAAAAAAAATGAAAATCAGAAATAAAGTTTTAGATGTAATTTTCTGTTCCTATTATCCTATTTTCTCCCTACTAATTTACCATATCATAACCCTTTGATTCCTTGGGTGAGAGCAGCATGCGTGGAAATAGGAAAGAGTTCTCACTTCCAAGCAGAAAGCAGTACCAAAGTATGAAAAAATCCTTTTGTTTCAATCTCCAGTTTACAGATGGTAAAATAAGAAATTAACAAAGTAATTCATGTCCCTGGTATTATGTTGGAAGTAGGTGTCAGAGACAGGGATTTTATGGATTCATGAAACCAAAAGTCATTATTGTAGTGCACTGAGAGCAGTGGAGCCTGCAAGTGTTCTCTGTCCAGCAGAAAGATTTTCAGTGAAAACCTTTGAGTCCTCTGAGAACAAAGTCTTGGTTCCTCTACACAAGCACAGCACTTACAGGGCTTTACTGCATTTCTCTTTCCTGCCATCACCTTCCCAATCTGCAAAGCCTGCAGACTAAAATAAAGCAGTTACACACACCCCCTTGAAAGACATTGGTTTTTCCAAGCCTGAAATTTAAATCAGAACATCCCAGGAGAGCGCTTTTGCATTTGAATAAAGAATCAACACTTCATTCTGAGCCTGGATCATTTCATTCCCTCTCCCAGTGCTTTGTGCCATTTAGTATCTCATATATATATATAATTTATATATATATATAAAATTCTCTAATCTGCAATTGCAATGAAGTGGCTGGGGGTTTGGTATTGTCTTGAAATGAAAGAAGAAAAGCTATTCAGTGATCTCTAATGTTTGCTTAAAGGTGTTTACAAACACAAGATGTATGGAGCTTAAGTTTCCTTTGCTTTTAACTCTTTTTCTAGTTTGGGTGATGGTTGTGGATGTTTTCTCAGAGTATTACTCTGTATTACAAATGAGAAACTGTTCATCCTGAGCTGATGCAAAGTACTGTTCTGAACTACAGCTGCTGGAAAGATCAACTAAGGTTTTAAGGATATGTGCAGACTCAAAAGGTAGCTCAAGGACTGAAGTTTTAGTTCTTATTTTGGTTTTTTATCTTGTATTTTTTGTTGATAGGAAAGTCTCAAAGGTGATGTTAGGTTTGAAATTCACGTCAGGGGCATCAGTAAGGTGCTGTTATCCACCTTCTTCCAAAAATGTGCATTCAACTGTGTGACCAAAACTTACTGTAGGAACACACCAAGTCCTTCCTGTTTTCAAGCTAAAGAGCTGAAGTTTTCTGTGAGCTCCCTGGCTCCAGCTGAGCTCAGAGAGGTTTAGGTGAGTCTTGGCATAGTTTCTGTAAAGCCCAAATATTTTTTTTCCTCATCTTCTTTAACAAATAAGAAAAATGCCCTGAATTCACACCCCAGTCTCTACATGCTAAAACTGAGCTCAACTAGTGCATAGAGGAAGGCTGCTGCAAAATGTGGATCTAGGAAGTAGTTCTAACTCCTGAGGGTGTGCAGAATCACAAAACCATAGAATCATAGAGTCATAGAATCAAGGAGTCATAGAATCATATAAAATTTGGATTAGAAGGGACCTTAAAGATTATCCAGTTTCCCCCCCTGCCATGGCCAGGGACACCTTCCACTATCCCAGGTTGTCCCAAGCCCTGTCCCATCTGACCTGGGACACTTCCAGGGATGGGGCAACCACAGCCTCTTTGGGCAACCAGTGCAACCCTCACAGTAAAAAAATTTCTTCTTAACATTTAATCTAAATCTCTCCTCTTTTAACTTAGAACCGTTCCCCCTTGTTCTTTCAATCTCTGGTAAAATAAAGGTGAAGAAAACAGAACAAAGCAAAACTAGACATGGATACTTAAAACAGAAGTGTAAAAATGAATGTCTGTTTGTGGGTAATTTGAACTTGGTTCTCACAGCATGGAATCTGGTGTTTATATCCCACAGGGTCCAGCCTGGCTTGTGCTATGAGGGACCCCCTGCCTTAGGGCACAACCCTGCACACAGCCAGTTATATTCCTTAAAATTATGTCAGTGTGGAGGAGGAGAAAGAAGCATCCTGCTGCTCCCCTGCTGATTTGTGCTGGAAGGAAAATAGGCCTTTCCTGGCACAGCTTTGCCCTAGGGAGGTGGAGGTAGATGAGTGCTTGTAGCCCAGCAAGGACCAGAGCAAGAGCTGCCTTTGCCTTCATCCCCTGGCCATGAAGGATGTGCTGTTTGCCACCACCCTGGAGTCTCATGCTGGGCAGGAGTAGGCTGGTTGGCAATTCCCTGCTGACAGGGAGCAGCTCTGATGCTCAGTGCCCTGCAGCTCCTCTAGATGCGGGCACAGCAGACTGGGGATGCCTCAGTCAGCAGGGACACCAGGCATCCCTGATCCTGTCACCATCAGTGCCTGCATGTGTCTGCTGAACAGGCTGAGGCTCCACAGGAGAGCAGTGCTTGTCCTTTAGCTGCAGGGAAGTTTGAGGGCAGAAACTGGAGCATCTGCTGCAGGTGTTATGGATTAATTGAGAAACTTGGTGGAGAGATTTGGAGCAGAGGAAATGAAGTCAAGTTTAATTTCTCCTGAAATCAAGGAGAACTTGTAATTTTATTTACAATTGCAATAATAACTGTAATCATAAAATATAAAATCATCAAATGATTTGGGTTGGAAGGGACCTTGAGGATCATCTTGTTCAAACCCCCTGCTATGAGCAGGAACACCTTCCATTATCCCAAGTTACCCCAAGCCCTGTCCAACCTGACCTTGAACACTTCCAGGGATCCAGGGGCAGCCACAGCTTCTCCAGGCAATTTGTGCCAGGGTCTCACTGCCCCCACAGGGAGGAATTTCTTCCTGACATCTAATATAATATAATTTAGTAATATCATTACTGATATAGTTATATCATGTCATCATAATAATGTCTACAACAATAATAGTAGTGGGAAGAAGAAGAAGAAGAAGAAGAAGAAGAAGAAGAAGAAGAAGAGGAAGAAGAAGAAGAAGAAGAAGAAGAAGAAGAAGAAGAAGAAGAAGAAGAAGAAGAAGAAGAAGAAGAAGAAGAAGAAGAAGAAGAAGAAGAAGAAGTATTATCAGTTGGCTTCAAGGGGAGCCTGGGTCCATTAAAGTCGATGTGTCTAGTAGAAGATGAAATGATGCCAAAAGGAAGGCTTGGCACTGACGCCTGATCACCTCTACCATTAAACTGTCAGTCCCTCTTAAGCTGTGATTCAGGTCCAATGGCAAAGTCCAGAACAACTCCCAAATGGTCTGAGAGCTAATGCAGTCAGAAAATATTTTCACTTGAAGTTTGGATGAGGCCATGCTGAAATATGTCAGCTGGCCTTGGTGCCAAAGAACAGCCCCTGGCATATTTAATTTCCTAATAGACATTGAAATTAATTGAAAAGTTGTGTGGTATGTCTGCAATGTGCTGTAAAATCAATATATCCTTGGAAGGGGAAGGAAACTGGGAAGAATTTAGGGAATAATATGACTAAATGAATCATGATCCAGCTGAAAAGACATTTTTCTTTGTTGTTGAAAGGTGGGGATGGCTGGTGACTTCAAGGGATTCAAGAAAGGGAGGTGCAGCAAGGACAGGGCATAGGCAAGCTGAGAACTTGTGGCTGGCAAAGTAGGTACAGATTCACTGGAAAGATTGTGAGGAATTCAGTGGTTTTGGGTGAGAATGGGTTCTGATGTCATGGGATGATGAAATAAGACAGACCTCTGCCCTCTCAGGTGCACTGTTGAAGCTTCGTCACCGCCTGCAGATCTTGTCACTATTTAATACAGACAGGGAATAGTGACATGAGCATCAGAAAACAATGAGGAGTCTGAGGTCATTTTAAGCAAAAAAAAAGGTATTTGAAGGATGACTTTTGTTTCCACCAATTCCCTCATTTTCCCATATTATAGAAAGAAATCAAAGAGAATCATGGATCCCAGCTGCTGGCTCTGCACAGGACAGACCCAACAATCCCATCCTGTGCCTGAGAGCATTGTCCAAGTGCTTCTTGAACTCTGCCAGGTGTGGTTCTGTGACCACTGCCCTGGGGAGCCTGTTCACTGCCCAGACACCCTCTGGGTGAAGAAACTTTTCCTCACATCCAACCCAGACATCCCATGGCACATTTTCATGTCATTCCCTCAGGTCCTGTCACTGGTCGTAGACCAGTGCTCTGCTCTGGGTAACAGAGCAGAGATCAGTGCAGGCCCTCTTCTTCCCCTCATGAGGAAGTTGTAACTGCAATGAGGTCTCCTCTCAGTCTCCTCTTCTCCAGGCTGAGCAAACCAAGTGACCTCAGCCTCTCCTCCTACGACTTCCCCTCTAGGCCCTTCTTTCATTAGAACAATGAATCTGGTGAAGGGTTTAGATGTGGGATCACCAGAAGCCTTTAGAAGCAGAGGCACAGAGTAGATGCATCAGATAGGAGAGAAACATCCTCCAGATTCATTAGTGACTTCCATTAATAGCTGTAGATCAGTGGAAATGCCCCTGTTTACAAAGCCAGTGGCGAGGAGCTAAGCCAGGCCTCCTCCATAACACAGTCCCCAAGTTTACTGTCAGAGAAATGTCTTTTATTAAATGTAAACAGCATCCTGCCGGAGGTCAGAGCTTTGCTGTGCTGCATATCCCAAGGTAATACCACTTTAAGCTCCACATAAACTCTTAAACAGTTTCTATCCTAAAACCAGACCGTAGGTGGTACAGTTTTTTACGATATGTTATAATAGTGCAATAAATCTGTTAGCTTAAAATCGAATCTCCGTGGCCTTTTAGAGAAATCATCATTAAATGCAAGGCCCTGTTAATGATGCCATCCCAGTGAAATTGTTTAATCTGCTAGGGGGGTGGAAGGTCACCAAATGAATTTTTTATAATACATCAACTTGACACGCAATAGGGAAAACTGTAATAGATAAAAGCAAAGGAAAAGGGCACTGTCTTCTTCTGATAGGTCAATAGCAGCCAAGAGAGTCACTCATCCACTTTTCCTTCACTACCGTGCTCCTTTTCCATTTAATATGGACACCCAATTAATACCTCAGCACCATAGACAACCTCATTTTAGGTGAATTATAGCAATTTCTTCCCCCTTCTCCGAAATGAAAGTGATCACAATACATCATAGCATTGTGCGAATTAACGTTAATTGATTCGAGTTACCAAGCATTGATGGGCCACTTCTATAATCTGGTCCTTATTGGGAGCTGGAAGGGATGGAGGGAAGATTAGATTGCATCCCCCGTTGCTTTGACGACGGCGGTCACCTGATGGCTTGTTAGACAGTTGTACGCTTCTATTGCCGGCCCCAGTGGGGTCGTCAGTAAACTGGAGTGATGTCCAAACATCATTACACGCTGCTCTGATATTAAAGCAAAGGGATTAGCACCTTATTGCAGGCAACCTGGATTTGTCATTGTGCTGTCGTTATCCAATTTCCAGATGATAATGTGACTGTGGCCTGCGGGCACGAGGTCCTACAGCCAAACCAAGGTGCCTGTGTATGTATACATATATAAATATATATATATATGTACTTTTTTAATACATATACACACACACACTATCATATACATATATACACATGCACATTACCCCCCAAACACCCAGCACCCCAAGACATTTAACCCTTTGCTCACCAGATTCCTGCTAACAAAGCATGTGGAAGAATTTTTCCCCCTTTCCCATCAGATGTGCAGCGGAGGCCAAGAGCGCGATGCGACAGCAGAGCAGGCTGGCCTGGGAGCTGACACGGCCGTCACTCACTCGAATGTCACAGCAGACAAGCTCTGCTGATAGAGGTGACACCACTCACATGTTAAATAAGGCGGAGTGGGGACAGGATTGGTCCCTTGGAGACGTGGCCAGCAGCTCCTCTCTGCTGGTGCCTGAGTCGTGTAAATCATCGCTTATGTCGCAGGTCCCGTTAGTTGTTAAGAGGGAAAATAAATTCATGTGTGACACAAGCAAGGCAGGTTTTGTTTGACAGCACTGGAGTACCAGTGCTGGGATCAGATCTCTTTACAGTGCTTGAGAAGCATGGCAGGGACACTGCTGGATCTCCTGCATGTATCTGAACAACGTTAACTTCTGAGGGAACACTGGAATAGGGAATAGCTTCTCTTGAGCTGATCCTCTTCACTTTTAACTGAGATGTATTAATACAAACCCTTCATTTTCAACGACCAAGACTGCTGTGGGGGGATATGTGGCAATTTATCCCTCCTTCTTCCCACTGATGCTAAGTCCTGCACTCCTTTTCCCAAATCTCTCCTACCCTCTCCACCTTCCTCCTCCTCTGCTTTCTCCTGCTCCCCTTTCACCTTTCCTACCTCCTACTCCATTCTTGCAGAGGAGCCAGCTGAGTTAAGGAAAGCCATTGTCAGAGCAAGAAACCAGAGCTACTTGGGGGGTAGGACTTCTAATTGCCTGAATCTTGTAATTCACAGCTGTCACCTTTGAGTGGGAATGACAAATTCTTGGATAAGTTTACCATGTATACTAGATACTAACAAAAATTTAGCTTAAAATTTAAGGCTTAGAGGTGAAATGTACCTTGGTGATAGTCCCTCTAACCCCTAAACTGTCAGAAGGGTTCCTGCCCAGGAAAGCAGTGGTGAAGAACTATTATATTTATCTACTATTATTGGAGAGGCAATGTGAAGATCCATGGAAGGTAATTTGGAGGTTTGTTTGAAAACTTGCAAAGGAGATGCTGGCTTCTCACAAGGCTCATATATGAAGGGCTGCTTTTGGCATTTTCCCCTTCAAAACCAAACAATCTTATGGACAGACATCATATTTTGTGCTTGTTTGGAACAGTCTGAATGAAAAACATTTACACTTAAGCTGCAATTCCATTACTCTGCTGACCATGGACTCAGGTCAAAAGATGCCTCCTTAGTTTTCCTTCCTTGATTTAAATATGAAGGGGAAAAAAGGAAAGAAAAGCTAAACCAGTAGATCTGGGGCCTCATCCTTACATAATTAAAGACTTTTTGTAGCATCGCCATCCCTGGTATGACTGAGCATTCCTTATATTGATAATTCAGTTTTGATGCCAAATTTCAATTCTACCAGAAGCAAAAGATTAGTAACAGGCTAAAATTTCACTATTGATTGGACAGATAAATATTCTATTGACACAGAATCCCTTCACATAAACTCCTTTTACATCCATTGTCACCACCTTCCCAGTGGGAAGATGTGTCTGAGTCTCTAAGTTCCTAATGACCACCCACCTCTTCTGGCCCATCCCACAACTACTAAGTTTCCCACTAGGAAAAGAATTATGAATTGACAATAAAAATTTCATCCTGATTCCAAAAGTAGAACTTTTGATCAGGCAGTTTTATATGACATAACATTCTTGTTCAAGTTTTAAGCCCTGCTTCATACTCATGCCATTTCTTATCCCATCACCCCCATAAAGGACCCATTACAGAATCAGAATTTCCTCTGATGGAAAACCCTCTAGGTTTCCCACCTTTCCCACCATTTTACTAGAACTGTAAACTAGTACACCTTAACTATGCCCAAACTATTAAATAAATAAATAAATAAAATTCATAATATAATTTTGGCCATGTGGGGAAAATATAATGAAAATAGTATTGAATGGAAATGTGAAATGTTCTCTTTCCAGTTCTATTGCAAGGCTCTTCCAGTTTATTATCTGAGGAGGAGCCTACTTCTATTTTTAAATGCAAATTTACCTCTTGATACCTTATCTGCTTTTGCTCCTGTGCTGTCATTGTCCATTACTATCATGAGATTTCTCACTGGTATTTACTCTTGCAATGTATTTTCACAGATAGAATGATGTCTTCCAGATTTTCTTTGCCAAGTTAAACAAGCTCTTTACTGAATGGTTTTATGATTCTATTCCTTACTTCTTAAAATAAACTCAGTTTCCATGATCATTTTAAATGTCCTTCCTTTTACTTACTTGAAATAAATTTGTCCTCTTTTGTACATCAGCTGTGAGTGAGTGGTACATTCTACATAAGAATATGCCCTCTACACTGTATATCTAACCTAAATCTAACCCTGTGGATATCTAACCTAAAATTAAATAAGTTTAAATTGAAGGAGGTTTTAAGCTTAGTTTAAGCTCCTGAGTATCATCACTTCCACACCTTCACTTGAGGAGTGTAGCAGATAAAACTTTGGAACAACGTCAAGTGCTACAATATCTGCAGCTCTTGACATGGAGATTTTTAGCATCCTGCCTTTGCCTGCTCACTGGAGGAAAAACTTGTATACTTATACATGAAAAAAGTTGTTATATCTTTTTTTTTTTTTATAAAACCCTGTGCAATTCCACGCAGCAGCCTGCCTGAAACCTGCACAAAAGTTACAAAATCCAAGAACTTTGGGGTTAGGAGGAGTCAGAATTCATCTAGTTTGAACTCCAGCCCTGCTGCCTGCATATGTGCTGTGTGACACAGAGAATTAGTTGTAATATCTCATTTAGTGCTCTGCATGGGAATTGCTGTTGGAATGAGCCATTCTTTGATAATTTGCTTCCCTTTTATTCCTTGCTGTGAGCCTCAGATTTCCTGCACAAGCACCATTTTTCTCATGCTACCTCAAACATAACTCTCAACAAAAAAATATTTCAGTTTGTATCTGGTTAAAGGTTGATCAAGAAGGAGCAAAGCACCCTGCAGTAGTGTGGGGATAGGGACTAAATGGCTTCTGGATGACTGTCCAGAATTATATTCCTGATTTTGTACAAAGGCACCTGCACAAAGACACACAGTACATCCATCATTGTGCTTCCTGTTCTTTCATGTTTATATTGATATTAGGAAGATTTTGCAAAATAGGGATTTCTATCTGTAAATACATCACAGTATCTATTATACACAGGCATTTTGCTGGAAGATAAACTGTGTGATAGACATCTCTGACTCTCCAGCTGTGCAAGACTATAGCAATCACAGCAATCACCTCTGTCTCCTCTTGACAAATTAATGAGCCGTGCTTGAAGTGACCCTAACAAAGAAGTTAAATTAAAATCATGTATAAAAGCACTTCAAATCATAACAGACAAGCCATATTTTTTAAAGGCTTGGCAGTGTGATATACAGGTCTACTGACTAATACCACAGCAGGGTTTCCAAGGCTCCCCTTCAGCCTCACTGTCCTGGGCTCCAAATGAACATCCAGTCTGTGCTGATTAAAGATCTTCTTGTAGTTGTTATTGTTTTGTTATAAAACCATAAAATCATTAAAGTTGGGAAATACCTCTAAGATTATTTAGCCCAGCCATTTAGCCAGCACCACTGTGTTCACCTCCAAACCATGTCCCCAGATGTCCCATTCATTCACCTGCCTCTTGAACACTTCTAGGGCTGATAACTCCACCACTGCCCTGCAGCCTGTCCCAATGCCTGACTACTCTTCCAGTGAAATATTTTTTTTTTCCTAATATCCAACATAAACCTCCCTTGGTGAAACTTGAGGCTGTTTTCTCTTATTCTGTTGCTTGTTACCTGGGAGAAGAGACCAACCCTCCCCTGACTCCAAGCTTGTTCCAGAGAGTCATTGAGAATGATGGTGACACAGGACAATTCACTGGTCTGAAAGCCCAAGGAGATGGTCCTGGCAGGAGCGCAGGTTCCTGTGTATTTCTGATGGTCCAACTGGGTTTTGCACGACTCAGATGTGAAAATATTCCTCTTTTCCTTGCACAGAAAAATACACTGGAATACTTCATCTGACTTGTAATCCCAGCCCCATTATCTGTGCCTGTGCCAGCATGTGCTGCTTAAATGGAGACAGATAGACAGTGGGGACAGTACATGTCCCAACAGGAAAACCCTGATTTCATTTCACAGGTTATCTGTGGCTTTATTGCATCGGAAATGTCAGCCATGAGTAATTCCAGAAAAGCTATGACTGATGGGGAGCAATAAATAACAGTTCAGAGGAGCCTGAGCAGCTGAGGGTGGGTGAGCTCTGAGCTGGTCCTATGATGTGATGATGTGAGTGTTCTCTTCAATAAAGATCACAGGTCTTCCCATAATT